>JXTC01000313.1:283617-323656 GCA_002914845.1 Trema orientale | reverse complement strand
AATTATATCTAAATACTAAAAATCAAATTAACTATAAAATAACCTAAATTAAACTAAAAATCACTAAAAACACACAAAATATTTAAGAAAAAGAATATAAATAACTCTATTTTCATAGAGTTATCAGGGACTTCTAGCATACGGTATAAGCTTTCGGGTGTATCAATACGGTTCGTATGGTTCAAAATCCTAGCCATCTGATTCAAATCTCATGGACTAAAATAGACAAGATTCATAGGATTGATCAAGACCATTCCATACCCAAACCCACTTGAATTAAAGGAAAATAAATATTTTATTTTCCCCGTCTCTTTCCTTTCGACCTTTCTTCCATCATCTCTTCTTCGTGCTCATGTCTTATCCCTACAGAGGGTTATTAAATCAGGGCCGCCATCTATTGGTTGAATTATTCTGGACGGTAGCAAATGTATTAGCCTACAAATCTTCTATGCTCCTCCGCTATATAGAATCAGATCCCCACATCTGTATATTAACCGCATTTTTCCTCGATCCCTCGATTGACAAGCTTCCTGCAAGTTCTTTTTTTTAAGTATAGAAGTACCATTAAGGGAGAATCTCAATCTCAAGAAGTTGGAGGAGTTATTCGATAGAATTTTACAGATTTTCGAAGTAATTCTTTCGCTATATTCCCGGTATGACTTATTTGAGATATTTGGATGGGAATATGATTTTGATCTAAATCATAAATATTTACTTAAGAATCGGTACACATTGAGAATTATTGCTTACAAAAATTAACACATTCTCATCACCAAGAACCCATTAAATTAATCCATCCAAATTACAAAATCAAATTCAATTAAATTCTGAAATATTTTTTAGATCCCTGCGAACTTGATCTTCTCCTTTCCCCACCTTTTTTTTTTGGGGATACTTTTGCCATTTTTTTGGGTCCCGATTTTAATATTCTTTCATGGTGGGTGTAAAAATGAACATCTATAAATTCAAATAGCTTGGAACAATTTGGTGCGATTTCAAAAACCCAAAACCAAGTATTTTTGAATTCCATAATCGCATGAGTTAGACTTGACAATGGATTTAAACTCCATGCTCTCGAAGTATCAAAGGTTCTGATAGGAAGGCGGCTGAACAGTAGTCGGAAATGAGGAAGGCGTCAGTTCTTGGCTGAGACTCTCTCCCTATAGTGTTGAAATTTTGAGGTGAGAATTGCAGTAGTAATTTTATTATTTGTTTTGGGGATGTTTGGGGATTCAATTTCGTAGTTATTGGTTCTGATTTTGTATTGAAATCAATCGTTGATTAGGGAGTTTTTCGAAGATACTAAATTTCTGTAGATTAGTGAGATCCAGTTTGCTAGACGTCATCTCTCTCCCTCCATTCAACCAAATGATCACCTATTTCGCGGGCCTATTAAAAAGACAAGCGAACAAAGAATCTGGTCCGCTCCTTTCTAATCATACGGATAGGATAAAAAGGTGTATTGATATACCCCAAAGCCTATACCGTACCCTAGAAGTCCCCTAATGTGAAAATTAGTGTAAATTAAATTGGAACGTCATATTTTTTTCTTTCAAAAAAACTTTAATGATAGAATATTTGATTTATTTATTTGGTAATATATATCAATATTGAATTTAAGAAATTTATATTAAATTTTAGAATATATATCATCTAAAAATGTATTACCAATTTATAGGCTTATTAATAAATGTACCATTAAATACAAGAAATTAAAATATTGAAATGTTTATATCATTATGTAACCTTAGCTGGCCTTACAAATTAGTAAAAGTTTTGTCATCGTTAAAGAAAAAACGATGCAAGAATTCCCTAATGTATCATATAAAAAAATAATAATATAAATTAAAATAAAACCTTAAAAAAAAGTTGAGAAAGAGAACAAAAAATCTAATAATAACTACCGAAAGAAAGAACTGAAAACATGTTTCCATCACATAAATGGATAACTAGTTTTGACATATTAAAAAAATCAAATCATTAATAATACAATTTTTTTTTTTTACGTTTATATATGATATTTTTATTTCCTTATACTTTTTCACTTTTTGTTTCTAGAAACTGTGGTGAAACACAGCTTGTCAATTATGTTTTTTGTTTCTTAAAATTAAAAGCCAAAACAAAATTTTTAATTATGTTTTAAATTTATGTAAACAAAAAACTATAAGTGAATCAAAAAAAATTGTAATGTCAATATTATTGAAACTTCTTAAGTAAGTTTCGAAAAAATTATCTTACTTTTTTTGTTTTGTTTTTTCTATTTTTTTTTTCGGTTTATGGTTGCAATTGAGTTTGGAAGATTTAAACTCTAGGCTTCAATATTAGATGCAAGCGTGGTTACTAATAAGACTAAATATGCGACCACAATATCTTTAAGTAATTATTCTTGACTAAAGGCAAAAAGAAAAGAAGAGAAGGAAACATGTCCAAATAATTCATTTATATTATTATCGTTTTTAAGAAGACTCCATTACCCTTATAAAATAGGCATAAAAGATGAAAAATCCCATAACTATTCTTTGTCCATGATCAAGCTTGTCTGAGTTAATTGCTCAGTTGTTTCGCATATATCTTGGAGATTCATGAATTACAGAAGGAGAGGTAATTTTATACTATCATTATTAATCCTCTCCAAATAGTAATTGGATGTGAAGATATTTTATAAACTCAACTAGCACTAGCTTACATTTCTAACAAAAGTCAATTTAAGCTCTAAACAAATTAGTTGTGGATAGCTTTATCAGAAATTTCGATACGGGTAAGAGTAATTTGGGCTAAAAAGGCTTTTTATGTCTATTTTAAGGATATTTTTGTAAGATCAGTAATAAAAATCATGACTTTTAATGACCCGGTACTCATGATGTTTATGATTCGTTATAATAATTACCCATATCGATAATAAAAATATCATAAACTTTATGAGTAGTTTTGAAAAAGTCAGAAATGGACTAAACTAGAAGTAATTTATGCCAGAATGAGTTTTCCAGAATTATTTTTCGAAACGAATTTTTTAGAACTAATACAATATTAGCACAATTTCTAAATACATAACTTTTCTAGGACCTTAAATCTTGTTACTACATGTCATTAATTATATATTGACTATCTACTGCTAATAATCATAAAAAAAAAGTCATTCTATCAAAAACTACTAGAAAAGTTATTTTACTCCAAAAAGCTAGTTGTCAGGTCCATTTAAAAAAAAGTCACCCTGAAAGATGGTATTAAGAACATTAACTGGGCCCAAAAAGCCTCTTAGATCCATCGATTTTGCTTTCTGTCTTTGAAGTTTAAGCCTATGTTTGGTAGAGTTCGGAAGTTATGAAAGACGAAGAGCGATGAGATGAGAAGGAAAACACTCTCCCTTTCTTGTGTTTGGTATGGGTGAGATGAGAAGATCAAAATCATCACCCTGTAAGATAGGGAAGTGGAAGAAGGAAGAAAACATGGATTGGTTTACTTGGACAATGGAGTCAAAACAACTCCAGGGCCCAAGGTTAGTGAAAAAGACCCAAATATGATCAGCATTATAAAACTGTGGCCCATATTGAGCTGGATATGTCAAGGGGGTACACTTTGATAATGCTTCAATAAATCCTCGAGGAGAATTTGGAGAGTTCTAGCTGGAAAATGTAAAGGAAAGGGAATGCGTTCCAATTCTATTCTTTTTCTTTTTTAATAATGAAAGAGAGAATTCCAAAATTGGTGGCCACTCATGGCAGTAGACAGTTGCGGCCAATTTGGATGGGTTTGAAAACACTTGGCAAAAATTTGGATTACCCTATTGGATTTGTTTTGGATGGACTATTAATAATGAGTGATCCAATGGAGTATTGCACATGGGTTTTAACGCTTCACTTCTTTGGCTATCACGTGGTCTTTGCCTAAGATAGTAATATAACTCACGGTTACGAATATCCGTAGTTATTCAATTTAAATGGGGAGCGGAAAACTACTTAAACGGAGAAAATGACCGTGGCCGGGAATAATCACACCGTTAATATGTGAATATAGTGTGAGAATGGTATTAAGATAATCCGCACGATATCTGTCCCGATATATATATATATTCATATAGAAAAATTATTAATATAGATATGTATTTAATTTTACACTTCTTATATTTTTATATCGTTGGTAAAATAATGAATTTGGAGAGTTATATGTACTTATATATTTAAATTTTAGAGTTTGAAAATGATTAGTATATTACTGTGTTTAATATTTTGTTGATTATGAAAAAAATTTAGTATTTTCATCTTAATTTTTTTAATATTTTATTATTATCAATGGGTAATGAGTTTTCCCGTTATTCGATGGTTAATACCCGTACCGTCCCCGCATCTAAAAGAATAGTTAATTCGGTGAATATGGTATTGTGATTGACTTTCGAAAATAGAGATGATAATTGAAAAATTGTCTCCCATCCGCTCCATTACCATTCCTATCACTGTCCATGAAATGGTGGGTATTACAAGCTAAATATATAGCATCCTTTCAAAAGCTTTCTTCACATGACAAAACTGAATCAAACATAAATATAGCCTTCTAACAATCAATATAAAACCATTAAAATAAATATATTATGATTTAAAAACAACCTAAGGCATTAATGCTAATCAGTAATCGCAACATATTATTGTACGATTTACTTATATGCTTTTGGGACATCTGATAAGGTGGTACGTACTTTCTTTCCTTTCCTTTGACTACCACATGCCTAATAGACTTTATTTTATTTATTTATTTATTTTAGAAAATAATTATTGTAATAATTCTTGAATTATACCTATTATGTAATTGTATTCCATGAATTTTCAAGTTACATAATAAATTACTATAAATTATATAATTATTGCAACAATGGATCATTTGTCATAATTGTTTAAATTTTTCAACAAAACACAATTATATATAAAATATATGATTGGATATTGTTTGGCTTTGGGAGCCAGAGTCTCTCTCTCTCTCTCTCTATATATATATGTATATATATTTTTATGTGTATATATATACACACAAAAGAGATCATTTCTATTAAAAATTTAATCTTTTATGACAAAATGGTCTTTCTCTCTCTCTCTCTCTATAAAGAGATCATTTCTATTAAAAATTTAATCTTTTATGACAAAATGGTCATTAATGGAACAATTGCATAATTCATGATAGTCTATATATAAATCATTGAAAATTCGAAGCCTCGTTTTCGGCTATATATAGTTACTAAATTGTGTGATTTGCAAATAACTCATTTTTGTTAAAATTTAACAATTTGTGACAAAAGGATTATTGCTACAATAATTGCATAATTCATAATAATTTATTGGGATAATAACAAAACTATCCCCTAGGTTTTGATGAAATGCTCAATATATCCCTTCAGTTTTTATAAATTACAAAAATATTCTCTCTGATTGATAAATTAATATAAATTTCACCCCTATAGCTTATTAGGTCAAAAATTAACAAACAAAATGTCAAAATTACCCTCTCTCTAAACTTGTAACAAAATAATTTTTTTTTGAAATGGCCAGGATACCATTACCTAAATACAATTAAATAACTAAAAAAACGAAAAAAGTTTTTTTGAAAAAATTATATAAGACTTCTTTTCACCAAATTTTCTTATTCTTAGTCATTTTTCTCTTTCATCCATCATTTTTTTTTTCTTGAATACTATTTATTGTTCTTTAAGTAATATTTATTTTGTTATAAGTTTAGAGAGAGGGTAATTTTGATATTTTGTTTGTTAATTTTGACCTAATAAACTACAGAAGTGAAATTTGTATTAATTTATTAATTAGAAGTGATATTTTTGTGATTTATAAAAATTAAAGAGATATATTAAGTATTTCATCAAAACTTAGAGAATAATTTTATTATTATCCCTAATTTATTACCTAAGTTGAAAGTCAGGAGCTGAAAAAGTACCAACATATACAATTCAGGTTTATAATAGATAAACCCTTATTTTAATGGAAAATCTTGATTTCCGGCCGGATTTTGAACCTGACAGTAGTGCAAAGTGCTTAGTCACCAGTTCGATTACGTTTAATTAATTGGTAGATAGATAAACATATGTACATACATGTGTATATGTTACATAATTTAAGGGATAGTTACAAATAAAATGAAAACGCAATTAAGCACATTGTGGTTGTTGTAATACATAAATACAAGAAGGAAGGAAATTAATAAAAGGGAATAACTTTGACATTGAGAATAGTAACAAAGATCACAAGTAACAATATTTTAAATGCAACTTTAAGAGAGCAATTTAGGTTGAAGTGCGTGTTGCACGTGCAGACATGTGTGTGAATATGTGGAAGCTCGCATGTGCATATGCACACGTGCCCACATGCGTGTGCGAGTCCTTAGAGGTAAAGAGAGTATAGTGAAAATTTTGATGAAGAAAATTTCTTGAGAAAAGGAGAGAAAACAACAGAGGGGAAGAGAGGTGGGAATGTGACTGCATGTGGATTCATAAAAACCCAGTCAACCGCGCACTTGGCCCCAAGAAATTTATACAGTCCCCCACTCAGTCGAGTCATATTCCTCATAAAGCTTTTTGTTTGTAGAACATGACCAGTACTACTAGTCTTATTACCTTAATGTTCACATGCATGCATGGAATTGATGTGGATGTGCAATTGGTTTATGAACTCATAATCTCCAAGCTCTTTAATTTGTCGTTTCGAATAGTAACTAATTGGCCTACGAGCATTGAATAATAAGCTATATATGCATTACTGATTACTATATATTGATATTGGTTTTTAGACAGTCATACGTTCAAGTTTCAACTTTGAGATTCACATAAAAAATTAAATTGACAATAACACCTTCACGTACAATTTTAATCGCATAAAGCTTATCACAAGTTGAAAAGTCAGTAGCTACTCAACATTGATCCTATGACATTGTAGAACTAGCCTTACGTACTCGATCTCATATACTTGTATTTGTCACGAATATTTTGGCGCTATTCAACGGGATTGCTTGTTTATAGGTAAATTATTATTCGTGCACACGTGTGTACATAAATAGGCATCTTTTGAGGTAAGTGATAAGTTTTGTTTTGGAGCAGTATCAAATTAAATCACAATCAAGTAATATGTAAATATAGACTACACTACATACGGCTGTCGGTTAGGATAGATATATATATATATATATATATCTATATATATACATTCCGCGTTTTTTCACAGAATCGCCCTATATAAACACGTTAGAAGTGATAACATCAGTAATTATGTCTAATCCGATCCAGACAAAACCTCAAGTTACATATATTGAATTCCTTCCAATGACAGCCTTTTTTTTTTTATACTGAAAAAAAAAAGTATCAAAATCCTACATGTACATATCCTAATTATAATAAGTTGGCACTTATTTTGCAGAACAATCCTTTGTCCTCAGAAGTCGACCCCAAACCATGATAAAATAAAAAAAGAGATAAAAACCACAAGTTACATATTGAGTTCTTAAAAATGTTAACTAAATTTGATCAAAAGATATAAAATAACGTCAGGTGATCTGTTTTCCAAGAGGAAACTTAACAGCCAGGAGTTGATTGTAAAAGAACATTTTCCATTGGACAATATAGAGATGGGGTAAAAAAAAGGTCCAACTAAAAATGACCATATGAATAAATAAAGGTGAAACAACGTCACAGAAAAACAAAAGCAATTAAGTGATTAGAGAGAGAGAGGAATATGGATAGGTGTCCATGTACTGGAGGAGGGGAAAATGGACGTGTACCCGGTTTTGTTAAGAGCGTACACAGTGCCTCGCTGTCTACCATGTGAACAAGTTGTGGCTCTCTCTCTCTCTTTCTTACATGTAGTACCCACTTCTAACCTTAATTCCCAACTGGCATTTTTGATTTATATATATATATATAGAGAGAGACCCAAATGGTCGAAATTAAAGACAGGGTTGAGAGTCACGACAAAAATATATATACATATATCACTCTACAATTTCATCACTTCTACTCCGCCGATTTCATGACTTTGCTTATTATTATTATTATTATTATCATTATTATTTACTTTATTTTTACTTATTACCCCACTTACACACGTAACGCACTTCTTTTTAACACTACTTCTGTCTATCTATATCCTACATTACTCATTGGTGAAAAAAATCTTGAAAACCCAAAAATGAACACACACCCATCTTTACTTTTAACTATTCTATAGAGAGAGTTATTGTTCTCTTCGTCAATATTTTACCTCCTCAACTTGATAAAAGGAGGTTTATTTGAGGCTAGAAGAGAAATATTCATTTGGGTTTGTTTGTTTGTTTTTCTTTTTTTCTTTTTCCTTCTCAAAGCTAAGGAAAAAAAAAGAGAAAAAATTAAAAGAAAATGAATGTGTTGGATTCTGAATGCAGTAGCGGGTGTGAGTCTGGTTGGACTCTATACTTGGAACAGTCTTCTCATTCTCCTAATAGCGGAAGCGGGTTTCTAGAGAAAAGTGGTAATTTTTGCTATAAACTTAAAGACAAAGCTGGAATCGAACAAGCGGAAGAACTAGATGAAGATGAAGCCGAAGGAGAAGAAGAAGAAGACCTTTCTATGGTTTCTGATGCGTCTTCTGGGCCACCCCATCATTCTCATCAAGATAATGAACAAGTAGATTACCTCAATAATCAAGGTCGTCATAAACCATGCTTTTGTATTAATGATACTAATAATAAGGATCAGGTGGATGTTAAGCTAGTAGCAAAGACGAGTAGTAGTGGAAAAAGAGGTCACAAAATCAAAGGAGGACGATTAAGGGAATGTAGAACTGGGGATACTTTTCTAGATGACACTGCTAGCTCTCCTCTCTTCAACTTCTCCAATATGGTAAGTGTATATATACATGTATAGCCATTTTACAAAAAATATTGATATTATAGACCGGATTATGCACAGATTAATTTAATTTGTTGGGTTTTTAACAAATTTATCAGGAGGATTTTGCTCCTACAAATAATCAAACTGGCTCAATGGAGAGTGTCCTGGATTATTCGCAAGGTTTTTCAGCTACTCATTTTGAGGTACTTAATATTTGATACTTTTTTTTTCCTACCTATTTTTTCTAAGACTAATTGACACGAAGAATGTACTTAATTTGTTGTTAATTATCATATTCATTTTTGATTTCATTTTTGATTTTTTTTTACAGGGAAGACCTGCATTCCAAGATTCCTTTGGATTCTTATAATAACAGTCTTCTCTATCTGGAAATCAACTTCAGGAAAGGAGTTGAGTGTCTTTCAGCTTGCTTAATTATAGTTTTCATTAATTAATTAAGTACATTTGTCTTGTATCGTTAGTCTCTCCTTCAAATTAATTAAGCTTATTATAAACTCAATAATAAATGAGTACTTGACCTCCTTTGCAGGTGGTTTGAAGGGAAGGAGATGGAAATAAGATAGGAAGAATTACATTTTTAAGTTTTTTCCTTTTTTTTTTTTTCATCAATTGGTAATTAATCAGCGTGGTCCTACTTCAGGAGCTACTTTTATAGAAATGATGGTTTATTTAGGTTGTCAAATTAGAATATTATGGAATTGGATATCAATAAGTATGATCCTTTCTTCTTTTCTTTTATTTTGTTTTTTTTTAAATTGTTTTCTTTTTTCTTTTTGCCTATTGTGTCAATGAAGTGGGAAACAACCTGGGGAAAAAAGTTGGGAATTAATATCTTGTTTCCAGAATTTAATTTCATTGTCAATGAATAGTGAGTACAAAATGAGCTGCTCCTATTTATTTATGCAGTTTCTGTGCAAACGTTGCAGCCATCGTTTTGGTTTTTATTTCATGGAGCCCCATGCTCTCTTTATTACTACACTTGCAGTTCTTAAATCTTGAAAAAAAAAAAAAAAGAAGTCAATGGGCTAAGGGCTAAACAATAGATATATACATGAAAATATTCACATTAATGGCCTCGAACGTACATATGGTCGTTGGTATATAGCCATTGGCAAATCCCGTTTCCTAAATTCGTAAGTAATTAAAAATTAATTATCCGCTAAAGAAGGGCAGACTAATTGCTTTGTAGATGGATGTTAATTTTTCTGAAAACTTAAACTATCAAATATGAGTTCCTTGTTTCTTTATTTATTTTTCGATGCTACCATACTCGATTGAAATCAACAAATTTTGTCGTGTCGTGTCCACAAGATATGTACTTGAAATCACACTTGTCATACGTACAACTACTAGTGCTTGCGAATTCAGTGTTTTCATTTCTTTAATTTCTTAACCAATATCCTTAAATATAAATATAACATTATATATCTTCTTAACTCCAAACGTAGAGCGCTTATTATAATAATGGTCGTTATAAGCAAAGAACAAAAAAAAGGGGGACATGATCTGAGAATACATAGTTCAAATAATTTAATGAAGCAGTTAGATGATTTTAGATTATTCTTTAAACTCTAAACCTAATATTTCAACAAGACAAACGAAGTACCCACCTAACTTTAATTGCTGCCTACTCACAAGGAAGTGATCTCCATATACAGCTAAACCATCAGATTTGATTAGGTGGGATTCTTTCAAAAGTCTGTCAAAAACTTGCCCTCTTTATAAGAAGTAGAACCAAATCTTGGCAAAGCGCTTAGGCACTAATGAGGACAAGACCCTCATGTCCCTAAGGCTCAGACAGGGCTCTATTGTTCTTGATTGTTCTACTTCTCATTACTTAAAAAATAATAAATAAAAAATTAGCATATGATACACATGAAAATGAGACAAGATAATGAAAAAGTGTTATGGGCAGTCTAAAATGTCTAATCAGTATCCAAGAGTATGATGAGGGAGGAAATGCCAAACTTAAAATGTTGGAATATTTCTTATATATGCATCTTCTCTCTTGACCATTTTTTATAACCTTTTTTTTTTATGAGCCCAGGAGATCCTGCCTGAGATCTCCCTGACCCAATGGAACATGCCCCATTTTGTTTAATGTGTCCTCTTTATCTCATTTGGAAGGATCACATATATAAAAATTATGTACTTTATAATTAGTGTTACTTTTTATTTATTTATTATCTTTTGGCTCTTTCTCTCTCTCCATTCTCCAAGCTTGTCTGCTCCGAAGCTGTCATCGGGGTTGATGTCATGCAACAATAATTATGTGTTCTTTTTCTCCCATATCCTTTAATTTATTCCTCTAATTATTCCCAGTCAAATAAAACAATTCATTTCCCCTGCTAAAAGGAAGATCGAAAACAAGGATAAACAATAGATTCCTCTTGGAATTTAGGATCGTTCAAAACTCCAAGTCCTATCCACATGTTGATCTTTCTTTCTCTCTATATATTAATTAACTCTCTCAAGGATTTTCTTTATATATATGCTAAAGAAAATAAAGGTAATATATATATAATGATCAATGCATATAATTAGTCTTTTTTCGTTACAGTATAGCATATGATATCTTGGATAAGAATCTAAGAGAAGGGTATGGGAAAAACATCTATTGCCCTTCCAACCACCGCCAAAACAAAAGCTTCAATTCCTGAGGGCCTTTGTTGTTTCATGCATGTGTCTAATACACAGTGATTGCGTCCAATTCCACCCTAACTTCGAGTGTTTCCCTTTCTCAGGACAAATTTCATGCGTTCCCTTATCGTCTCTGCTATTAGCTAGAGACATGCACGTCATATGTTTCACTGTTCATGTACTCGCTACCAGTTAATATTCACCAAATGCATACACTGTACAGTAGCAGTAGTAGTACTAGCACTATTGTATATAGATAGTATCATACACTTAGTGTTCACTAGCTAGCTGTGGACCGATCTAGAGGTTCCCCAATATTCTAGATTGTAAGGACTTCTAACTTTAGATATATAATGTATGTCTTGATTTGATTTATGAAGAATTTAAATGTTGTTAGTACACAATATTTTTGAAATTTGGAAGGAGCAAGAGTGTAGATACTTTAGCAAGTTAAAACGTAGTTTGTAATCTTTTCTGAAATGAGTTAATTAGGAGTGGCATGGACTGTCCATTTTCATTAATTTAGTCATCGATTATAGTTGTGACAGTCCATGATTTTCTGTAAAATTTTCCGTTTGTAGTTTTTCAGATTAGAAGCACAAACAATTCCTTACAGCTTGCAAATTATTAATGGAACTAATTGCATTAATTTCCTCAGACACGATTATCTCTTTCTTTTGTTTTCTTTTGGAACATAATCAAAGAAATAGAAGATGACACCGTTAATTGGATTACCGAACTAAAACAATTATCTACTTATACTCTAGCGGCCATATGCACTCCAAAATATATACAACAATCACATTCACAGCAAAAGTACAAAATTGTCAAGAGACTAAACAAGCACAAATACACTTACTAATTAAGGACTAGGTCTTGGCTCTAATCTTCTCTGTAGATCAGGAAAAAACATAAAATGATAATGAGTGAAGGGGCAACCTAACCTTACATATATATATAATATATATATATATGCATCTCATAAATCCATATCTCATCATATCAACAATCATATTGAGTTAAAATTCACAGATGACGCAGATCCAATATTCAATCATACTTACTACATGACAAATTGGGCTTTCAAGTTAATTATTACCTAGAGATAGTCCAACTCATTATAAAATATAAAAATATTCGATGGTACCCCAAAAATTCTAATACATAATACTAGAAGAGAAGCTCATTTAACATGATGTAGTAATGTATTTCAAAAACAAAAATGATAAAGTAATATATGAATAAATTAAAATAGAAAAGAAAACTTTCGGCTATGTATAGAACCTAGAGCTAGAAAGCTTCGACAGATCTTGAACTGCATTAGGGTGAACGTACATCATGCATATGGTAAAATAGTTATCCGTAAAATCATAAATTAATATCAATTTTTAATGGAATGAGCTAACCCAACTCATAAAATCCAAGATGATGATAACTCAGTACTACTATTTCAAATTGAACATTCTTGAAAAAATAAAAAATAAAAGAAAAGAAAACAAGAAGAGCAAAGTCAATTTTATAGAGCTAAATTTCCACCTTCGATTTATATGTATAATATGTATATACGCATTTTTAACGACTTAATTGCCCGTATATGTATATATATATCAAAATATCCTCTCAACTTTTACTAATTAAAGAGCAAGTCCATTGCCACCCCCTTGTCTATTCTCCCCACACTCTTTTTAATAAATCTTTTTAGTTACCAAAAGAACGCCAAATAAAATTATATTTGAGTACATAAGTGTTAAAAAAAAAAATATTTTCTCTTCGTACACACATACAAATTAAAGTATTTTTAACATACCTCATTACAAACACCATTCTATTCAACACTGATTATTGCAAAAATTGGAGAACTTGACATGAAGCCTCAAAACAATGCTTCAATGAAAAATTTGACAGACCAATTATATTTTCGCTAATCCTCAAAGAGGAGTAAATGATTTATTGAAAAACAAGAGAGTGAAAAAAGATATTTGTAACCATTTAATAAAGTCCCTTAAGAAATTAATCAATTGATTAGGATTCTTAAAAAAAAAAAAAAAAAAAAACAAAACCAGAAATATCTAGTTCTTTTTTTTTTGTGTGTGTGTGTGTGTGTGTGTGTGTGTGGAAACTTCGTGTATGAGTGTATTCCTTGCCCCTCTATAAATATTTACATAGATTCTTTGACTCCTTGCCCCTCTACAAATATTTACATAGATTCTTTGACTCAATATTATAATGTAAGTTGACGATTAGTTGAAATATTTTAAAGATAACGGCAACTTACACATTTGAATGAACAAAAGATATTTTTGTCTTTGGTAAGATGATTTCTGGGTTTCTTTTACCTTAACTAATAATGAAGTTACAGAAAATTAAGGGGAAGTAGGAAACGAAAGAAGAGAGAAAAATTAAGTTATTGTAATGCCTATTTTAACGTATTGTTTAGAGATTAAGTACTTGGAAAATTTGATGGATAGGAATCCGTTCCAAATTTAATTTGCAGTTTGCATTTGAGAATATCTGGGTAAATTTTTTTTAGCAATTAATTGGATGTAAATGTTCAATGATATTTCAATAGATATATATATATATATGGGTGATGTTTCAATGGAGATTTTTGTTTTTACTCGGGTACTCTAATTTGGGCCATTGGATTGTAATCTAATGGCTATAATAATATTAGTAGATTTATTAAAAATATTATTATAATTAATAAATATATAAATATAGAAAGTTATTTAAAATAAAAAAGATGGGTAACCTGATGAATTGGTTAATTTATTTTATTTTACTTTATTTTATAAGAAATAAAATTAGTGAAAAATACTTAATAACCCTAAATTACTCTTAACTATCTTATTCGTAGGAAAAAAAAAAAAACAACAACAACAAAAGATGTACAAATTTTAAGCTATTTGACGCATAATTTTTTTTAAAACAAATTTTCTTTCAATGTAGTTGTTTTATTCATTTTTTATTATTTAAAAAAATAACTTATTCATAATATGAAAATTATCCTACCTTAGATTTTACCGATAAAAAAAAAAATTATTAAATATTGAAGATACAATAATACATATAGTTTTAAATTAAAGGTAATTAAAAAATTAAACTTTAAATTAAATTTTCAAAAAAGAAATAAATAAAAAAAATTAGAAATTAATATATTGAATAAGATGACTTATTATTGTAGGTTTGTTTCCAAATTAGTCAAATTTACCCATCCATGGAGCAAAAACAAAAATACCCATTGAAAACTCACCCATATATATATATATATATATATATTAGTTTTTAAATAAAAGGAAAGATGGGTGGGAAAAGAAGCTTAGGGCCATTTTTGGAAAAATAAGGAGGTATAATTAGTAATAATTAGATTTAAAATTTTTAAGAGGTGTGATTTTGATAAATGTGTAGAAAGAGTAGACTAAGATGTGGTAATAGAGCCATCATTTGCTAAATTAAAAAATCTACTTTAGATTATGAATATAACAAAATGTTCCTTTTATAAGCAACCACACTTGAGTCAAAGTTTAGTCAAAATTAAAATTAAAAAAAGTATTCTCAATCAAACCTAAAATTTAAAAAATGAAAGGAGACACAAAAGCCAAATAATATATTTACATTTTTTTTTTTCATTTTATGTTTTTAACTCTTGTTTATATTTTATGTTTGATTAAGACTATTCTAGTCGATCCCTCTCTCTCTCTCTCTCTCTCTCTCCCTTTTTCTCCATAATTTTGACTTTTGGGTTAATTTGCCCATAAATAAAAATAAAAAAGTATATTTTCTATTTTTTGAAATTAGAAGTAGATTATCTAATTAAATAACTGGATATTATCAATTTTAACTCTGGTTTAAAACTCATGATAAAATATGGGATAAATTATTACTTATTTACAAAAATAAATATTTTTTTCCAATGAAAAGAATTTGGAAATTAAAATTAGCCTTGCATCCCCACTATCCAGCAAAAATTCGAAAGAAAAAAAAATCAGATTTGATAACGATGATTCACCGGCTCTAATTGCGATGAAAATTTGTGGAGCAGGTTGATGAATAATTAGTTGGGAGTGACTATGGCTTAGAGAGGTTTTGGTATTTTAAATTAGGGTAGTTAAGTAAATTTAGATATATAATATAAAACTGAGTGTTTATTTTGATATAATTATGAATAAGATATTTTGATATAATTATGAATAAGACCCTTTATTATTATGAAGCCATTAGTAGATCTTTGGGTGTAAAAACCCCTACAAAAATATTTAGCAAGCTTTTTCTAATTATATAATGTATGCATGTGTATGCAAGTAGTGTATATTCTAACTTTCCTATCCGTGGGCTTGGCAACCGCTTGCACAAATGGGTTGGCTTAAACCCAAAAGTAGATGGAGATTGGACTTCTTTCAAATTTTCAGACCCAAAGTACAAAAAATTAAAAAATCCGGATAGGCCAACTTTTTTGAAAAAATGAAATTAAGGCAACTAGTAGTCTTTTGCCTCATTTTTTGTTTTCTACGAGTGATTCTTAAAATTTCTTTTCTAGGAGTCCAAGAGGAGCCAAAATACTAAAATACTCTCCCAGCTCAAAATACCCATTACCCAACCCCAAACTCTCCTCTTCCAACCTAAACCTAAACCTAAACTACTCCTTCTCCTCCATTGCCACCCAAGCTACCGTGTAGCCTAACCAGTCGACCCTCCCAAGCCGGCCAAGCCCAACCCACCTCTACCTCTTCCGATGCTTCTTCCTCTCTACTACCCTCGTGAACTCGCTAAGTTGATTCGGTCCCAAAAGCCAATACCAACTCGAGCAATCAAGCCTATATCTCCGGCTCTAACTACAAGATCTCCACCGACATATCCATCTTGAGCTCCGTATATCTCTGCTCTAACTCGAGCGGCCACCAAAAACTTCCTCACAAGTTTCGGAGGAAAAAAATTTGGCTATCTTTTTTTCGTTGGTTTTTAACTCTTTTTTATACTTTGCCTACTTTCTACTTGATAAATTATTTGAATGAAGTTTTTTTTTTCACTTTGTAGTTCTGTAATGACTTTTATGTGTTTGATGAATTGCCTGAATGAAGTTGTTACTCATTAATGGCCTTTGTTTGTATTGAGAATTGAATATTTTAGTATGTAATAATCAATAGGTGGAATATTATGTGTTTTTTCAATAATTTTGGACTATAAATAGATTTTGAGACTGATTTTTATGTGTGTTAGATTGATTTGTGACAATGGCAGTTTTTTGTATGATGGATCGTCACAAATTTTACCGAAGAATAGCAGCGATTAAGAGAAAGGTGTAATTTCGTGTATTTTTGGAATAATTTTAGACTACATTTGTGACTACAAATGAATTTTAGGACTGATTTTTATATATGTTGGATTGATTTGTGACAATGACAATGACAGTTTTCAGGTTTCGTTGCACAAAATTATGACTGTCATGAATTATGTATGTTGGTATCACACACACACACACACACACACAAACACACACACACACACATATATATATATAAATAAAACCATTGAATTTGTTATCCAATGTGAATGCTTATTTTGCTTTTGTAAGACAGACATAAAATTTGTGACTAGTAGTCACAAATCAGGGTTACATGGTATAAAAATTATGACTATCATAAATTATGTGACTATTAGTATCGCATATATTGACTACTAATAGAGAAAATATCATTGTTTTTTTTTTATAAAATTAAATTTGTATCCGGCAAAAGTTGCTACACAATTGTTGGCTGATAGGAAATAATACTTGTCTTCTTTTTGTAACG
The DNA here is from genome assembly GCA_002914845.1 of Trema orientale. NCBI lineage: Eukaryota > Viridiplantae > Streptophyta > Magnoliopsida > Rosales > Cannabaceae > Trema > Trema orientale. Next base: position 306,355 of record JXTC01000313.1, on the reverse strand, counting down.
TTGGCACAAATTTTATGACTAAGAGTCACAAATCACGATAACATATCAAGATTATATAAATTACGGTAACAAAATCTCAAAATGTCCGTAATGATGTAAAACATACTGTGACCTTGAGTCCCAAAATTGTGACCACGAGTCACAAATCATGACTACTTCGAAGTTAGTAACAATGGGAAATAAAATTTTTTATTCTAAAAAAAATTCCTTAAAAAAAATTTGAGATGACAAACTGTCAAAAAATTGTGACAGGTGGTCACACAATTTGGTATGGCATAAAGGCATTTTCAGAATGAGCATTTTTTTTCTCTCTCTCTAAAAACTGCTAGAAATGTAATTTTTTGCTTCCAAAAAAGAAATTCTGAGAATCATTCCTAGAAAAGTAAAGTGGAGGCAAAATACTCCTAGTTGCCTTAATTTCCCTTTTAAAAATTCAAGATTTAGAAAAATACTACTTTGAAAAGTGTTTTTTAAAAAATAATACTTTTAAAAAATATTTATAAAAATACCATTTTTTCAAATTGGTATTTTTCAAAAAATTTGGCCCATCCGGATTTTCTAATATCTTAGGGTAACCAATCTAGTTACTTGAGGTAACTGATCAAGTTATTGATTGGTTACTTCAAATATCTTATCAATTAATAAGAAATAGTATTTTTCTAAATATTTTAAAAGTAATATTTTTAAATTAAAATTTGGAATTTTTCAAAAATTTCAAAATCTGGATTTTTTATTTTTTATTTTTTGAAAAATTACCATGAAAAATCAAATCTCCGTAATCTCCTTACGGAGATTTGGATCCCGTAGGAGTAGTTTGGGCTAAAATAACATTTTTAGGATTATTATGAATTAGGAAATTGACATAAGTAGTAGTACTTTGGACTAAAATGACTTTATAAGGAGTGTTTTGAAAAGTAATTTTTCTAACGGTGTTACGTTATTGTGTGACCTTATGTGACTGGTGATTATTGATTAATCCTTAAAAAAGTCATAATATTATACTTACAAATTTTGTGACTCATATCGTACAACACTATAATACTAATAGAAATATTATTTTGTAAAACACTTCTAAAAAAGTCATTGGAGTTCAAATTACTACTAGTCATGTCCATTTCCCTTATAAATTTTATGTTATGACTAGTAGCGATAATTTTTATCACACTGATAAATAGTCATAATTTTATGATCGTGAAAATTATTGTCATAAAAATTATGACTACCAAAACAGTCATAAAATTTAGGTTATAATTTTCATGGTAATTCTAATAAAATTGTTTTAAAAGATATTACAAAAAAGTTTTTGGCTCAAAAAACCTCTTAGATCCATCCATTTCCCAAGCAGAGGTGTCAAGGACGGTTGGTCCGGTTCAAAACTCGGGAAAAGATTATAAATACTCGCTTTCAAAACCATATTTCCATAAATACTCGTTTTTATTTTTATTTCATAAATACCCATTTTTATATCTCTTTTTTGGAGAAATATAGACCACTACTGTTTTACACAGGGTATATATTTTATGCATTAAATATATATCCTGGTCTACATTTCATGAGTAAAAATTACACTAAAAATTAGCACAAATTTCAAAAATATATACTATAGATTAAATTTATAATAAAAAATATAAACCGTGGTAAACATTTACATTACAAATGTATACTGTTCATATTTTACATATGAAATATGTACTTCATAGATAAAATTTATATTGTAAATATAGACTACTCATATTTTGCATATGAAATGTAGACCATAAAAACGCGTATTTTTGAATGAAAAATTAAAAACCATTATTTATGAAAATAAATTTTAAAAATGGGTACTAAGCATAAATTTCTCTTAAATCTCAGACACGAACTTAGTAGGAATATTTAGGACTTTGGACCTAAGGTAGTAGTATACGCTAAAATGACTTATTTATGACTTTTTTAAATTTTATTTTTTAAGAATTAGCTATAAAAATTATGTTCTGGTCATAAATATTATCATTACCGATCATAAAATGTCATATTAATTTTTATGGCCAGTAAAAATATAACAAGGGAAAAACTTCTATAAAACTAATATTTTTATTTAAAATGTATGAAAGTAGATCTATTTACGTAGAGAATCCATGGTATAAATAAAATTGTCTTAAAAAATTGAAATCAGTTTATGACATACCCTTTTCGGAAAATTAGAGTATGTGTCCATTTTTTATACTTTATTTTAATAAATCTCCATGTTTCTCTTTTATAACTAAATGGTCGAATATATATATATATAGTACTTATAAAAAAGTTTTAGTTTATGTATTAAGTACATAAATTTTTATACTAAGTATATCATAATTTGCATTTAGTTTATATACTGATATATCAATTATTTAATTACAACATTTAAAAAAGGAAAAATGACATTCTGTATAGTGTTTTGAAAAATAATGACCATAATACAATCTGATCCAAAGTACTTATTTTCGTACGACCTTCATTAGAAAAATCATTTTTTGAGAGGAAACTTTTTGATTCTCAATGGCTTCATTGGAGAGCTTAGAGAGGTCTCCTTTGAAGATTTCTAAGGAAGAAGACAAATGAAGACTGTTGTTTAGTCTCTAGGGACTGAGGGTGTGGGTATATGGGTCGACGATTGGGTTACCGACGGAAATGACATTCGATCTAGATGAAGCAATCCCAAAAGAAAAAAAAAAAGAAAATACAAAACCCTTTTGATCAAAGGGAAGCTTATTTGATCATTCTCTGATTGTTCATCAATAACCATTGCAGCGAGTTCATACAAATGATCAATATCTATTCTTGCTTTATTTTTTATGCTATTGATTATGGTTTTAATTTTTTTTTTCTGAAAGATGATTTTGGTTTTACTTGTAAAATTATAACAGCTATAGAAATACAAAACTTGTGAAAATGGGGACTGGGATTAGGATTTTAAGGGAAAATGGTTACTTTGTTATTCAAAAATAAAGATAGTTTGAGATTTAAAGACTGGTTTAGATACTTTTTTAGAATTTTAGTGAGTGAGCTAGAATACTAAAAAGTTTGAGATAACATAGTTTGCCAATTGTTTGACTTAATACCAAAATGAAAGTAGAACCTACTATACGCTAAGAGATACTAATTGATCATCCTAAATATTATTGATTATATCTTTCCTTCTTTATATTTTAGTCTTTTGAGGAATATTGATTTAGGTTTTAAATATTATTGCTTGTATTCTAGCTTCTTGCACATTGATATATTACTTCCATGGAAAATTGATGGCTTTTACGCTAGGAGATACTAATTTTTCAATCATATTCTTCATCTATGGTGTTATTAATGTTGACAGACTCGGGTTTTATTTGAGGTCTCTTTGATTTTGTTTCTTTTTCTTTGAAAGGGAGTAAGAGAGTGGCTTTATACAAGGTCAATTAGAGCCCTTATTACTGAGATGGAGAAAAATCTCTGAAGTAATAATGCAGGTAATATTTCAGATATCTTCACTTTTATGCTGAGATGTTGTAAATATTTTTCATTCTATCCTATTTTTGGTGCATACTTCTTTCAGTTATGATCAATGGATATGATTGCATCTCTCAACAGTATTTGGTAACTCTTTTATCAATTATGTGCAGATACTTATTCAGACTGCCTATCCTCTTAATTTACCTTTAGGAAGGTACTGCATATATAAGTATTATATGGTACAATAGATTTCTCACATTTTTCACCAAAAATCTTTTGTATATTTGTATACATGTACATGGAACTATTTGAAATAATAAATATTTATTTTGTATAAGGACTCATACTTTATTCTCTCAAATCTGGCAATTACAATGATTCTAGACCAATGGTGGTATAAGTAGCCTATTAGTATAAGTACTAAATTTGCTTAACACCCTATAAACTCCTTTTTCTCACACACTTGATTCTTCTAAGCACTCTTTACTCCCTTCTAATAAGATTTCACTTCTTTATTTACTTGTTTCCTCTCATTTTTGACGAAAAAGTAGAGGAAGATTTAGAAGAAGCTCTATAAAACCCCAAATAATGGTAGCTGATGTAAGCTCTCCGGTCCAAGTTATGAGCATGTACAAGAACGATCAAGATAGGTTGATAAGTATTTGATTCAAAGCTATGAGAATTCAATGTCTTTGATTTCTTGAGACCTTCTTGATGACTCTTCTTATTCTTCTTCTTCTAATATTATGAACGATACCCAAGAGCTTGACCTCCATTTTGTGATTTTTTTTTTCGGTTTCTTTAGCTTTAATTTTGTTGTTTGAAATATAGACAATTGGATTGTTGACGCTTATTTATTTTTCTGATGATAAATTAGTCTGTGAGGTATTTGCTTAGTTGTTTTAACCTGAGATGTATTGAAAATTAAGTTTTTTCCTACTGTTTTCATTTCTTTTGTCTGATATGCATACATTCATATATACCATAATACACAAAAGTATTCGAACTAGATAAGTGGTTGATGAAATTGTGTAGAATTATTAGAAGTGGAATTGTTGCACACCAAATGCTCGATGAAATTATTCAATGACAATTAAGTAGAAACCTTCGTAGTTTTCTATTATTTACTTAGCTACATAGTATTCTGCAGAAAGGAAACCACGATGGTTTCCAGGAAACTTTCTTGGTTTCCTTTAATTTACTTAGCTACATTGTATTCTGCTAAAGGAAACCACAATGGTTTCCAGAATATCACGAAGGTTTTCTGTGAATTACTTAGCGACATGGCATTCCACAAAAAAGAAATTATTATGGTTTCCAGGAAACTTTCGTGGTTTCCTGGGATTTATTTAGTTACAGAGCATTCTACAAAAAGAAAACCACAATAGTTTCCAGAAAATATTCGTGGTTTCCTGTGATTTACTTACGTACATGATATTCTGCTAAAGGAAACCGAACTGGTTTCTAAGAAACTTTTGAAGTTTCATGTGATTTACTTACGTACAGGACATTCCACTAATAAGAAACTAAATTGGTTTCCAAGAAACCTTTGTGGTTTCCTGAAAAAAAAAAAAGATGACTTATTTACTAAAATGCCACCCCGTTTTCTAGCTTCCAAAGTATTTAGAAAAATGCCCTAAAAAGATCGTACCGAATTTTTATTATTTTTGAAAGATCATAAATTTGATAATATTTTTTGAAAAATAGGTATAAGTGTCCAAAACCCTTTAAAAAATGGACATTTATTTAAAATAAGCCCAAAATTTGATCATTTTACTATAAGACACTTCTTTATCATAAAAAAGCGTCACATTACCACTCCTTTGCATATATTTGACTGAGTCATTGCTTTTTCTTCTTTTCAAGTCTTACATCATAGTTTCCTCTGGGTGTTTATAAGTCATGAGTAATACTAAGATACCTTACACCAAAAATTTATACCATGGCATTCATTTAAACTATTTCTCTTTTGAAAATAAGATCATATTATTTAGACTTTTGTAGCTAAAAGTGATGCCACATTATTAGTATAAGTTTTTGGTATCCCAACCTTTACCCATAAGTCATTGGTGTAGGTTCCTATGTGTTAATGTGTATATATGTTCACCTTTTTGTTGGAACAAATCCTACGGTAAAAGGTTTAACACGATACTACATATTTCTGTTTGCAGATAAGTCTGTCGTTCTCTTTCTTTTTTGTCGTTTTATTTTTTACTGCTGTTTGTTTGCCTTGTGCCTCGTCTAGTTGTCTTGTTTTCCTGTTTGTACCGTTTTTATGGGGCCATTGATTTTTCTGTCGTTTTAGTTATTGTTAGCGTTTCTAACTCTCTTTGCTTTTTTCTCCTAAACAACTAAATAAATAAATAAGTAAACAATTATAAAACCAGTAATCAAACTTTTGAGCAGATTATACACTTCCGATTATTTAAAGCAGTAATCAAGATAGAAGTCATAGCTAAAAAATAAAAATAAAAAGTATGGCAATCCTAGGAGCTGGTTTTCACTTGTTACTTTGAAGCCAATCAAGAATTCCCTTCTCTGCTTCTGAAATTTGCCCATCCTTTCCCTTCAAAGTTCCTTGCACCAACTCAAAATAGTCCTTGTAATTGCGTTTGTAATAACTCTCCAGTCTCTGTAAACAACATTATCTAACAATTTAAGATCATTGACCAGTCCAAGATGGAAAAAAACATATAAATTCAAACTGTCCCATTTAATAATATTGGTTCATTGGTTTTGTTAAAACAGAATTTGGAGTAACAACCACTTAGAAAGTCCTCTTGTTTTATAAGAAAACAAAGAAAGGAATTTGAGTAAATTCCCAAATATAGTAATATGGAATTATAAATCGCACCCAGAAAGAGTTACTATGTGAGTGTTAAGAGAATTTCACCTCCTTGTCATTTTTAGCTTTGTTTTCCTCAGACTTCTTCAGGTACTCTGTACATACATGTATATGTAAAACGTAAAGTTATCGAAATCATAGTATATACAAAATAAGCATAAAAGCAAGATTAAGGGGAACTTCATACAGATAGTATGCAAATGTAGAGGATATATTATACTTTGAAGAAGTTCAGTCCTTGAGTCGCTGACTTGGAGAGCAGCAACCACAGTGGATAAGAAAAGCCCTCTTCTTCCTATATCAGCGGTGGTGGAGGTCGTGGTCGGTCTCTTCCTTTTTCTGTGAACCGCCTGAACGTTTGATGAAGCGTACTTGTTCACTGTAACAGTCAGTGCCATCAATATGCTTTGGCTTATTGAACTCATATCAGTCTTCGACTGCAGCCACTCGTTTTTCTGAGCATGAAGATTGAAGACGATGATGATGATGATGATGATGATGGCAAATGGGGATGAGGTTTTCTTGGTACATGTTTTATCTTTATGTCACTTCTTGTGCCAAATTACATAACACCCCTTTCCAAAACTTCAATTTTACATGTCACTGTCACGCACTCTTGTAGTACCATCCAATGAAAACCCATTTTAAATTGACCTTTGATTTACCTAATCCATTAATAATTATTGTAAGCAGTTTGACTTCACCCATAGCTATTAAACATTCTACCGAATTTCAAATTCTAAAAAGGGTAGTCGAAACCAGTAGATATTCTGCTTAATATTTCTCTCATCAAAAGGAGAAAAGATGAAAGACTATTTATTCATTCATTAAATTTGCACTATATCGGTAATAGCCACAACATACAGAGAGAGAGAGAGAGAGAGAGAGAGAGAGAGAGAGTCATGTAAAGGCGTGTGTGTGCATTTTTTTTTATTTTTTTTCACACGTGTCTCTACAAAGTATGTAGAACAAATATATTACACACTTCCACTAAATTGTGTATCGTCAGTTGCACAAAGCTGGTCCTTCAGTTACTCCAAAAAGCGCTTTTGCTTATACCATGCAATAGCAAGAACATACAAGAATATGCATCCAGCGGTACCGCCACCAATAGTCCACAAGAACTCCGTCATACTTGCTTCCTCGTGGTCAAACAACTCGATATGGATATTCATGCCTAAGACCCCAGCCACAACAATAAAGGCACTCAACACGAGGGTTGCTGTTGTTAACATGACCCCCATTTGCAGAAGCTGGTTCTGTTTGTCATCCAGCATTATGTTGATGTAATCCTCTGTATCATCGACGTATTCCCTCAGCTTCAAAACGACAACCAAATAGAAAATCAACGTATTGGCATCCAAAAAGACGAGGCAATGTCGGTATCTAGAGTAATTTAGCGAGAAGGGAATCTCATTAAGTGCTGAGTACTATTGTTGTTTAAGTGAATAAATCAATTACATTCGGAGGAACAACTACCAACTTATTTCCAATGTCACAAAGGCCAACTACCCAAGGAACACTAGAACCGATGTGCTTTCATCAAAATTTAACTTAGTCACACATTTTACTCTCATATTTAGCATAGTTTGGTTGCGGCATAGTTTGGTTGCAGGTTCTATCAGAATTTACCTTAAAATTCAATCTTGACTAGTTTTTTCTTTGTGACTTTGATTTTTCATGTTGATATTGTAAACACTTACATGGGCGTAGCTGATGGAAAGGAAGATATGTCTAGCGAATGATTATTTGTCGAACAATTTTGTCGTTTAAACTTTAAAACTTTAAAAGTTCTTTGTTAAGACTTGTGTAGCTTCTGTTTTCATGTTTCGAAAGCAGTTGTTATAGATGCTTTTGGTCTTTTTAATACAATCAATAAAATATTTTAACGTTCCAATTCTCTCTCTATATATAATATAGATAACGTATCTCTATATATACAATATATAAACCATATATGATTTGTATATAGATCCAATACAATTACATAAAATTTGGTTTTAATGAAAAATTGGGCGTTATAGTTTTAGCAACACAATCTATGTATGGCTAAAATAATAAATTTTTGGCAACGGTTTTTAAACTTTTAGCAACACAATGATTACGTGGCAAAATAATTTTTTTAGCAACATAATGCATTATTTGTCACATATGCCCAAATTTTTAGCAACACAAAAACTGTGCACTAAAATAACCTTTTAGCAATATATCGCAAGTGTTGTTAAAGGTTTTTTGCCACATGTTTAGGGCAACATCTTTCATATATAAGTACAGCAAAAAAACCTTTAGCTACGCATGTTAAATTTTTAGTCATAAATTTCTTGGAATGATATAAGAATCTCTATATATCAGGATATTAGATATCAAGTGGAGCTGCATACCGTGAATATTTCGTTTAATGTGCCATCAATTTGTACAAAGTACGCTTCTAAAAGCATTTCAAGCTCTTCTACATCAAGTTTCTTGCTTATAGCGCTATGAGTAGTACTAGTATGTGTCCCATGGCTGTCCCTAGGTGCTCCAAACAATTGATCCTGGGCATTGACAGTGTTTTGAAGATCACCTTCATAGATTCGGAAACTCCCCTCAGCTTCCAAAGTAATTTCATTTGGAATCCTGGCAGTATAGTGGGACATTGAGAGAGGGTATGAGAGAGAACTCAAGCAATGGTCAAGCCTATATCAGAATGATAGTCAGATGTTACGTGCCTGTCATCCATTTCGGATCGAAGAACTTCATCATCCATGTCATCTCTCTCATTCGTGGAAGAGGTAGAGGAATTCTCAAGCTGTTGCCGAATCAACTTGTCCGTCAGATACATCTCAGCCATATCTTCATCATCATCTAGCAATTGCTCCAATTCATCTCTTACCTGAAGATCAGCATATATATGAACATAACTTGCAAGAAATAATGAATGACTAGAAACTAGCTAGTAGCTATAAGAGTAGAAAGCATACTGTACAATGGGAGATATGAAAGTTATGCCAATGGCTTGAACATTAGACTAACAGGCCCAAAAAAAAAAAAGTGATTAACAATTTCAAACCGTCCAACCTTCTGCACACGTCCAGATACTGCAACCAAGCGGCTCTTAATTTGGCGGACTCGTTCTAAATTGAGAGTACTAATCTTTGAAGTCAGCTTATCTAAGGCAGGGTGAGCTTCTAGCTCCAGTGTCCTCGCCTGGTTTTGAATCAGAAACAAAAGAAACAATGGAGATTGGAAAAAAGAAAGCGAAAAAAAAAGAAAAAAGGTTATAAGACATGAAAAGAATTAAACAGGAATCAAATGAAAAATTTACCTCACTCTCTAAGCAACTGCAAGCCGCCTCAAGGCATGCCTCCAGTGCAACAAACTCAAAAGGTAAAATCTTAAGTCCATCTTGATTTTGAAGACCTTCTTTCCTTTCTCCTCTGCCTTCATCATCCCGGTCCAGAAGCTGTGGAAACCCTGCACCAGAATTTTGAGGGCTGTGACCTCTTGATTGTGGATCTTCCATATCATACAGATTTGTCCAGTTTGAATCATCGCCATTTTCCTCCTATATGAACAATAGAGATTAACAAATAAACAATAAGAGACAGTCATATTAAAAAAAAAAAAAGCATCAAAAAAGGGAAAGTCGAGTATCTCAAAGCTGCGCTAGACTATACTAAAATTTAAGTGATTAACTATAATGATGATCTAATAGGTACGAGGTGACAAAGGACAACGATTACCATCGCAAATTAGTAAACAGTTATAGGTCCAGGCCCTTATTGAGAGGATTTTAAGAACATGAAACAAGACTCTGGATGGCCAAAAGGATTCAGGCAGAATATGAAAATGTAGATATTGTTGTCGATGTTGAGATTTGATTTTACAGATAATATTGATGAGACATCAAAGATATTCTAGAAAATTATCGAAATTTATCTTAAAAGAAAAAATTTTCAAATAAAACTTTAAACAATGCTAAAATATTATATAATATGACAATAAAGTATGCGCAATTTAAAATTATATATATGACAATAAAGTATGCACATATAATAGGAAAAATAATATATTTTACTTCATAGAACAATTTTGAAATTAGATTACATATAACATTAATTTATTAAATACATCTCATATTAATATATTACAATTATAAGTAGTTCTAAATTAGAGTGAAAATAATTAAAAACTAATGATAATGTGGAACATTTTACATTCATTTCATATCAAAAAGTATTTANCAAGTCTAAATAATATCTTTCCCAAATTATGCTACTTGAGTAGTTCTGAAGATATTTATTTATGTGTCACATATATGTTGATTGATCTCTTCCTTTAAGCGTATAGTGGTTCTAATTAGAAATAGTTCCAAATTTTTGCCCACATATAATAGAGGGGAAGCTATGATTTTATTTTTACTATCATTTGTTTTTTATTTTAAATAAAAGTTTGCAAAAAAAAAAAAATCAACATTTCTGTCGACATTCAAAATATCAGTAATATTGTCACGATAATATCTGTAAATTTCTTGATATTAGCTCATTTTTTTATTGATATTTTACCAAAACCGATATATCCACGATATTATCGATATTTTTGCCTATAATTTACAGATATATGGGAAAAAAATATCTTTCCCCTAATATTCATATCAATAGTACAAAAAACGAATGATGTCCAACAATATCAACAAATATCGTAATATTTTAATCCAATGAATTAAGGCTTTGATCAATTGAGTTCAAGTTAATTATAAACTTTGATCTATGAAATAAATATTGAAAGGAAAAAATGATACATACTAATTTTGGAACAATGGCAATTTAAAAATAAAATAAGGACATAAATTGTTTCATATAACATCCTCACCATTCATTTAACTTTAGGGCTTTTTTTTTTTTTTTTTTTTGCGAGGAGGCTTGGAACGGGGTGGGATAAATCACTTTTATATCTTGCATTTTTGAGTTTTTGTAGAACTTAACTTTCTACTTTGGATATTATCAACATTAACGTTCATAATTTAAAATTTTAACAAATTTATACCCTCTCTTTCAGTCGAACTATAATTCTAACTGCACAAAATTTTTGTTATTCCATTAATACCCTTTAAAAGTCAAAATATGTGAATTAAACAACACAAAAAAATCTTTAACGACCCAAAAATAAATTAAAATTTTCATCAACGAAAACAAATACAAGAATTCGAACATTCAAAAGAATTGATAGAGCAGATGTTTACACAACACAAATTCATGCTATTGAGTACAGACCATTCATTCTATTCTACCACAAAGTAAAAGATCATGCTAATGATTTGTTTGGCTCCAATTCCACCAAATTTAATGTTTAATCCCAATCTACTCCTTTCTACTGCTTAAATGAAGACGAAGCACCCACCTTCCTAATGCTTGAATGAGGTTCACAGCAGCGTGGAAGCTACTAGAGTTTTGAATTTTCCTATTATCATCACAAAGCCCCATACCCAACCAATATTTCCCTTATCAAAACAAAACCTATTTCACAAAACCATCCTAAATCAAGAACCCACCTTCCATTTTCTGTCAAATGGAGTCAAATAGACTAAGCGTCTTGAAAGTTTCCGAAGCAAATCCATTTGAAACTAATTTCATCTAGAATACAAATATTCACACTTTAAATCGAGATTCAAATCAACAATACAAAGTTAATCTCAAGATCATATCATTACACATGCGCTTTGGAACTCAAAACCAAATCATGACACAATTTATATTTAAAAAAAAAAAAAAAGGAAACGATATATTTCCCTAATCTCCCAACGTGGCCTAACGACAAGGATCTTCTTCCGCCATTCCTAGTGTAGTCGAATCATTCTACAGGCTAGATCTACAACAAGGTCGAGGGTGGGTGGGTTAGGGGAAAGACAAGGTAAATATGGGGCAAACAGAAGACGAAGATGAAGCGGGAGGGACGATGGAGAAGACGAAGAGGACGGAGAAACATGTAGATTTTTTGTTTTTAATTTTATTTTTTAATTTCTATTCTTTAAAATTTTAGGATTAATGGCACAAATGGTCCTGAAATATTAAATATGTGATAATTTAGTTTTTAAACTGTCTAAATTATAATCTGCTGTTAAATTTTTGACCAAAAACACATATGATGAGCACTTAGTGGTCTCTGAAAGTGTATTTGAAAGATGATTTGAAAATTTTAAGCATAAAACTGAACAATCACAGAAAAATTTTCTATAAATTTATAATTCTAAAAAACTTAAAAAATGCAAAGAATGCAACTTTTCTTCTCTCGAAATCTTTTTGTTCAATTTATTTTCTTTTAAATACATTTCAGATGCTACAACATACTCCTCACCGGTGTTTTTTGCTAAAAATTTAATAACAAATTATAATTTTGACAGTTCAGGTATCAAAATGCTACAAATTAGAAAGTTTAGAAACTTAATTACCACAATTAAAACTTTAAGGACCAAATTACTAAAAGTGTTATAGTTAAGGGACCATTTGTGCCAAAACCCCTAAATTTTAAGATATTTTATTTTTAATTTTTATTTTATTAGAAGCCCCATTGCTCTGTCTATGCTGTGAAAACCTTGAATTTTGTTAAGATTATTTTGGTCATTTTATAAAGATTGGGAATTTAAAATAAATAGAAATATATGAAATTATATTTAAATTTGAATGAGGAGTGTAAGTGAAATAAATTCACAAAGTTGGGGTCAATTTCGAATTTCTGCAGACTTAAATGAAAAGAAAATTCAAATCTTGGACCATAATACAATTTTAAAAACTCACTTTGCCCAACCCATAAAGGACACATATCACAAAACCCCCAAACACTCGAAATTCCTAAAATTTTCCCTTAACCTCCTTTTTCTTCTTCTCCCTCGTGCATCTCCCTTGCGCAGCACAAATTTCGGCCGCTGGCATTGACCCACACCCAAACTCCAGCCGGAATTGCTCCCCAGCTGACCGGCGAGCTAACGCCGCACATCGCCAGCCACCATCGCACGGCCAGGCGCGAGGAAGAGGGGCGCGAAGTAGCGCCCAAACCGCGGCCAAATCGCGGCAATTTCCGACATTTTGCCGCTTTAGACTGCCACCCACTGCTGTCAACTCAAATCTCGGCCTCCCTTGAGTCTAACCCAACCCTCCACCGCCATCGATTTCTGGCTAAGAAGCTCCAGATTTTAAAATTTTTTGTGTCATTTTCGTAACAAAAAGTGGTATTTGTGTAATTATTTTTGTAATATTCAACCATTGCTCATGAAACTTTAGGGGATAAAAATGTGATTCAAGATAGAAGAATGAGTGGTGGATTTGTGGAAAATGGATGGGTAGACTGAGAGAAAATCTGATATGAAAATTGTGGTATTTATCCAAATATTTTCAGAAAATGGTAATTTTGTAATTTTTATAATTAGTTTATAATTAAGCCCAAATTTAAGCTAGTGGCCTCGAAACTGAAATTGGACTAAGTAAGACCAAGAGACGACTTTTGACATATAACATCAATAGGTTTCGAAGTGGCACGGAATCTGAGACGCGAGGCTCAGGATTTCATCTCGTTTTGCGTGCCACGGGCCGGGTCTCGGTCCGGGACCCAAATTAATCGAATTATATGTCTAACCTAACATTTTTGGGTACTCTGAATTTAATGGTGATCTTCGTTTCTCAATTTGATGCTTTGTTTGAAAAGTCACCCGCAAAGTAAGCTCACGGGATCCCGAAACAACCTTTCGAGCAACTGGATGACCAACGGAAGAATCCACGGGCGCCAATAGCTTAGCCTAGCTATCAGGACGAGGTAGGGGTTCAATTACCAAGTTTTGTACTTATTTTGATTTAAAATGTGTATTATAACCTATTTCTTGAAATTGTCAATTTTCATGGATTTCAATGATTTGATTGGATATTTGGTGAACTTGTGAACTGTTGAGATATACTGGATTGTTCTAAGATTAGTTTGTATGATTTTTATGTAGGGTTAAAATTTTGGTTTTAGGAAAATATAGTCCTTATGCTGCCCGATTTTTTGTAAATCCCAGAATAATACTAAATGAGTGTTAAAGTATGATTTCTTGATGTACTTGATGCATGGTTATTACACACTCTATGATACATTTTAGCTATCATAATATCATACACTTGAGTTCCATTCAGCATCATGGCATTTAGATCGCTGGCGAGTTACTGCAGTATTGGTTGGGAGACCTAGGCCCCTACGCAGGATTTTCTGGCACACCTCTAAGTGGTATCAGGATGTTGGGTACCTCTACTAAAGAGGTATTACAAGGTCGTGATAGGAGGATGAGCGCTCATGCTTATACTTAGTTGATTTATAATATGTACAACATTATGACTTTGGTTTTAGTTTTGATTGCATGATTATTCTTAATCTTGATTACTTTGCAAACTGGTTTTATAAATGGATTTGGAAAGGTACTAACTATGCATGTTTGAAAAGTTGCATTCATACCAAAAAGGTAATTGAATTCCTACTAAGCATGTGAATACTTACCCCTTATCTTTTTCCCTCTCAGGTGGTGTTCAATATGACTTGGACAACTCCAGAGCGGAGTGACTAGGAGAGGAAGATTGTTACTAGTTTAGTAGTTGGTAACTACTTAGTAAACCTTAATTTGGATTTGTAATAATATTTCAGGCTCATACTTTGGACTTAGCCTCTATTATCTATTATGCCCACTTGTGATAATGTTGGTGATGCATATATATGTTTTATGAATATTATCAACACTCTATGTCTAATAGTGCTCTAAAACTGTGAGAATTTACAGTTTACATTTTGAATTATTTTTACAAAATTTTATAGAAGCTGTTGTTTTTGAAACTAGTTATCGTTTTTCTGAAAAATTGAAGTGTCTAAAATTTTCTAAAACAAATTATGAGTTTCCACTTGTGAAATTCCTCTTCTGCCACTGGCCCGGAATTTGGGTCGTGACATATGCTATCAACACCAGTAAAGTAAAAACTCGAACGGCAGATGAAAACTCTAATGCAGCTTTCCGCCCAGTGAAAAAAGAATAAATCAAGACTATAAGAAAAAGTATTTGTCTTTGATGGCTTTTTAACAACCATTCCCACCATAATATCATCGACAACCGCAATTATTCTCAATGTTTTTCTACAATATAGATTTGGGATCATCCAGTTTGTTTCATGATATATATTTGTTTTTTTTTTCTTTTTGAATAATTCTACAATATATATATAGGCCAGCATAATTCTGTAGATATTTTTTTTAGGTATTATTTAGTTTAATTAAAATTCATCACACACGCTATAATGAGAAAAAAATATTAAATAATGTATATTTATTATTATTATATTTTTTTTAATTGTTTAAATTCTAATGGCTGAAAAAAATATTTATTTAAAAACAAAAAATGAATTGGTGCCCTATATATATATCTGTTACATTAAAAGTTTCTGCAAGTTTATCAACCTCTGAATAGAAAAACTATACATCGTTGGGCCTTGTAGTAACCCCTATTCTCTTTTTTACTATTCAAATTTTCTTGACTATGTTGTTTTTCTCCTTCAGGCTTCAACTGCTCTCTCACGGGTTTAGCGGAGAGAAATGTGTGGTGGGTGTTATGCCAATGCTTTGTTAATTAGGGTTTTAAAGTTAAGAACTTTTGTTCTAATTTCCATCTTAATAAAACCCCCTAAAATTTTCCCCATAAACCGACAAACATGGTAATTTTTATTTTTAATTTTTTGTTCTTTTTTTTATTTTATTTTTTTCGGTTAAGCTCCTGCGACGCAACCGTGTATGGAAGAATCAGATATGCGATAAACCTCAAATTTTCTTATAGCTTAATTGACCAAAAAAGCTCTCAATATCTGGATCATGTGAGATGATCATGATTATTTCTGTTTATTTGACAGAAAAATTGACGATTTAGAGGTTCAGAAACTTTGAAACTTTTCATAATTTGGGCAACTTGAGACAATGGACATAATTCAGGGGTGAAAATGTTAAAAAAAAAAAACACACACACCCACTAAGAAAAAAAAAAGAGGACTTTTTTAAAAGCAAAAAAAATCAAAATCTTGCAAAGCAATCCATACGCATAGAAAGAAACCATATACACCTACTTACATTGCTCCCAACAATGCTAAGAATATCATCTAACAATTCCACTAACTATCTGTACCCCAAAATTTGTATTTCATTTCAATATTCTTATAACTTTATATTACTCCAAATGAACACATATGCATCAACTTCACCTAAATCCAAAAAACAATTCAGAGAATCATTAAAAAAAAAAACGAAAAGAAAGAGAAGAAAAACCCGGGCTTTGGTAGCTTGGTGGTGACGCATGAGGCGTCGTTGAAGCTCCTCAATAAACGGGTTCACAGATGGATCTCTCGAGTTGAGCAAAAGAACCTCCTGAGCGGTGATTATGGCCTTGATGTGCTCCAAGTTTATCACTATGGCTCTCTCACGCCCCAGCACAGTCGATGGGTACGACAGTAGCGGGTCCAGAATCCGGAGGTCTCGGGCGGGCAGCCCCGTCCGCCTCATGATGGCGTGCTTGCCGGCCTCCACTACCTGGGCTGACCCGGTTGAGTCGAACAGGAGCCATGGCCGTACCACGGTTCCCTTCTTACGGAGGCCCAAACCGCCTGAGACGGGTCGGGTTAGGTCGGGGGGATCGTCCTCCGCGGGTCCGAGGCCCGATTTGGGCGTGTGAGGAAGATGACCCCTCATCGCAATGGCTGGCCAGTCCTAACTGGGGTTGGTTTCTCTGAGGAACTGGTTTTAACGTTTTCATATTTTAATCGATAATTTATTATTTATTTATTTATTTTAGTATCTATTAACTCCGGTTACACTCACGAAAGTCTCCCTATTGCCACGTGCCACGTGGCAATGAATGTGCACTCGTTCAAATTATCAAGAATAGAAGGAAGGGCAAAAAGGGATGGGCGGCGTTAAAGCTTTAAGCTAGGGAGACATGAGTAAAGCATATGGGATTTAATCCTTGTTGAATTGACAAGATTATGAGCATTTTCACTGTTAGCTTCTCATTTTTGATTAATGGGAATCCGGGGGAAAGGTATAGCCGGGAAGAAGAAGATTGCAACAAAGTTGTCCTCTTTCACCTACCTCTTTCTTATCGGCAATGACCATGAAAGCTGAGGAGAATGGATTAGTTGATGGTGTATCAATAGCCCGTAATGCCCAAAGAATTACTCATCTTTTCTTTGCAGACGATAGCCTCATTCCTATGAGAGCCAATGTGAAAGAATGCAAACTGATCTACTCTTTCTTTCAGTCCTAATTCAGATCCAATGGAGATGGAGGCGGTTAAGGAAGTTTTCAATATAAACGTGGTGTCTTGCCATGAAAAATAACTCGGTTTACCTTCTCAGGCTCAGATTAGTAAGAACAAGAGGCTAGTGTTTGGAGTAATCAAAGACAATATATGGCAAAAACTCCAACGGTGGAAATCAAGATTTTTCTCGTGGTGGGAAAGAGGTCTTAGTTAAAGCTGTTGGTCAGTCTTTTCGCTTATCTGTTGTTGGGGATCATAAATGATAGTCAGAAAATGCATTGGTTATCTTGGAAAAAGATGTGTTTGCCCAGAGAAAGAGGATGGATGAATTTCAGAGATATCTCCACTTTTAATAACCAAGCCTTACTCACCAAACAATGTTGGAGGACTTTAATAAGAATCAAAAGTACACAAAATAAGCATAAAAGAACTTTATATAGGTGATGAGTATGCAAATATAGAGGATATATTATAATTTGAAGAAGTTCAGTTAATCAGTCCTTGAGTCGCTGACTTGGAGAGCAGCAACCACAGTGGATAAGAAAAGCCCTCTTCTTCCTATATCAGCGGTGGTGGAGGTCGTGGTCGGTCTCTTCCTTTTTCTGTGAACCGCCTGAACGTTTGATGAGGCGTACTTGTTCACTGTAACAGTCAGTGCCATCAATATGCTTTGGCTCATTGAACTCGTATCAGTCTTCGACTGCGTCCATCCGCTTTTCTGAGCATGATAATTGAAGCGATGATGATGATGATTGCAAATGGGGATGAGGTTTTCTTGGTACGTGTCTTGTCTTTTATGCTACTTCTTGAACCAAATTACAAAACACCCCTTTCCAACACTTAAGTTTTACATGTCAATGTCAGATTGACTTCTCATTTACTTAATCCATTATTGTCTGCAGTATGACTTGACCCATATCTATTGAAATTACTACAGTATTTTATATTCTAAAAGGGTGGTGGAAGCCAGTAGATATTCTGCTTTTAATATTTCTCTCACCAAAATGAGAAAAGACGAAAGACATTTTTTTTTGTTGCTGAAAGACTATTTATTCATTGAATTTGCTTAATGGTATACCGGTAATAGCCACAACACACAGAGAGAGTCATGTAAAGTTTTGTCCCTTTTTCCTTTTAAAAAAGTCTCTACAAAGCATGTAGAACAAATAGATTACACACTTCCACTAAATTACTTCCACTAAATTGTGTATCTTCAGTTATACAAAGTTGGTCCTTCAATTACTCCAGTAAGCGCTTTTGCTTACACCAGGCAATAGCAAGAACAAATAGATTACACACTTCCACTAAATTGTGTATCTTCAGTTACACAAAGTTGGTCCTTCAATTACTCAAGTAAGCGCTTTTGCTTACACCAGGCAATAGCAAGAACATATAAGAATATGCATCCAGTGGTACCGCCACCAATGGTCCACAAGAACTCCGGCATACCTGCTTTCTCAGGGTCAAACAGCTCGATATGGATATTCATGCCAAAGACCCCAGCCACAACAACAAAGGCACTCACGACGAGGGTTGCTGTTGTCAACATGACCCCCATTTGCAGAAGATGGTTCTGTTTGTCATCCAGCATTATGTTGATGTAATCCTCTGTGTCATCGACGTACTCCCTCAGCTTCAAAAAGACAACCAAATAGAAAATCAACGTATTAGTTAAAATATAGCACAAAGGAATCTTAATATCAAAATATTAGATGTCAAGTGGAGTTGAATACCGTGGATAGTTTGTTTAATGTGCCATCAATTTGCACAAAGTACGCTTCTAAAAGCATTTCAAGCTCCTCTACGTCAAGGTTCTTGCTTATGGCGCTACGAGTAGTACTAGTATGGGTCCCATGGCCGTCCCTAGGTGCTCCAAACAATTGATCCTGGGCATTGACAGTGTTTTGAAGATCACCTTCATAGGTTCTGAAACTCCCCCCAGCTTCCATAGCAATTTCATTTGGAATCCTGGAAGTGTAATCGGATATTGAGGGAGGGCATGAGAAAGAACTCAAGCAATGGCATGCTTATATCAAAATAATAGTCAGATGTTATGTGCCTGTCATCCATTTCTGATCGAAGAACTTCATTATCCATGTCATCTCTCTCATTCATAGAAGAGGTAGAGGAATTCTCAAGCTGTTGCTGAATCAACTTGTCCGTCAGGTACATCTCAGCCATATCTTCATCATCATCTAGCAAGTGCTCCAGTTCATCTCTCACCTGAAGATCAGTATATGTCAACCATTGAGCATACTAACTTGCAAAAATAATGAATGACTAGAAACTAGCCAGTAGCTATAAAAGTAGAAAGCATATTGTACAATGGGAGATATGAAAGATAAGCCAATGGCTTCAAATTCAGAGTAACAGGCAAAAAAAAAAAAAATGTGATTCACAATTTCAAACCATCCACCTTCTGTACACGTCCAGTTATTGCAACCAAACGGCTCTTAATTTGGCGGACTCGTTCTAAATTGAGAGTACTAATCTTTGAAGTCAGCTTATCTAAGGCAGGATGAGCCTCTAGCTCCAGTGTCCTCGCCTGGTTTTGAATCAGAAACAAAAGAAACAATGGAGATTGAAAAAAAAAAAAAAAAAAGGTTATAAGACATGAAAAGAAAGTTTCAAGTAATTAAACAGGAATCAAGTCAAAATTTACCTCACTCTCTAAGCAACTACAAGCCGCCTCAAGGCATGCCTCCAGTGCAACAAACTCAAAAGGTAAAATCTTAAGTCCATCTTGATTTTGAAGACCTTCTTTCCTTTCTCCTTTGCCTTCATCATCCCGGTCCAGAAGCTGTGGAAACCCTGCATTTTGAGGGCTGTGACCTCTTGATTGTGGATCTTCCATATCATACAGATTTGTCCAGTTTGAATCATCACCATTTTCCTCCTAGATGAACAATAGAGATTAATAAATATAAATAAGCAATAAAAAACATTAAAAAAAAAACAGAAAAAGGGAAAATCAAGGATGTCAAGCTGCGCTAGGCTACACTAAAGTTAAGTGATTAACTATGATGAGGCTGTTACAGGGACGAGGCGATCTAGGACAAGGATTACCATCACAAACTTAATAAGAAGCTATATCTCCAGGCCCATTGTGGAGAGGATTTTAAAACATCATACAAGACTCTGGATAGTGAAAAGGATTCAGGCAGCTGAATTAAGGCTTTGATCAATTGAGTTCAAGTTAGAAGCTTTGAACAATAAAATAAATATTAAAAGGGGAAAACAATACACGCTAATTCTGGTCAATATTTGTTCGGAATTTTTTTTGAAAACATAGAAATGATGATGGAAATTTTAATACACAACATCTTCACCATTCATTTCACTTTTTAAAAACAAAATACAAAAATCTTGCAAAGGAATCCCTAAGCATTGAAAGAAACTATATACTCCTACTAACATTGCTCCCAACATTGAACCCCAAAGATTGTATTTCATTTCAATATTCTTATACCTTCATATTACTCCAAATACACAATTCAGATACTTCAAGAGAAAAAAGAAACAAAATTCTTTAAATTAAACTGCGAAATTCGATCCAGAACTTAAAACCCAAATAATAACTAGGATTCAATTTCACCTAAATCCAAAAACAATTCAGAGAATCATTGAAAAAAAAAAAAGATCTGCAAAAAAAAAAAATGAAAAGAAAGAAAGGAAAAGAAGAAAAACCCGGGCTTTGGTAGCTTGATGGTGACGCACGAGGCGTCGTTGAAGCTCCTCAACAAATGGGGTCACTGATGGGTCTCTCGAGTTGAGCAAAAGAACCTCCTGAGCGGTGATTATGGCCTTGATGTGCTCCAAGTTTATCACGATCGCCCTCTCACGCCCCAACACAGTCGATGGGTACGACAGTAACGGGTCCAGGATCCGGAGGTCTCGGGCGGGCAGCCCCGTCCGCCTCATGATGGCGTGCTTGCCGGCCTCCACTACCTGGGCTGACCCGGTTGAGTCGACCAGGAGCCATGGCCGGACCCCGGTTCCCTTCTTACGGAGGCCGCCGCCCACGTTGAGGCCCAAACCGCCTGAGACGTGCCGGGTCAGGTCGGGATCGTCCTCCGCGGGTCCGAGGCCCGATTTGGGAGGGTGAGGAAGATGACCCCTCATCGCGATGGCTGGCCACTTCCAGCTGGGGGTTGGCTTCTCTGATGAATTAGTTTAAACCTTTCATATTTTATTTCAATCGATAACTTAGGGCGCGTTTGGTACAAGATTCGAATCATATTCTTCAAATCCAGAAACAACATTTATATAGAAAGTTGGAAGGATGAATGTTTTATCCTTTCAACTTTCTACATGAAAGTTGTTTATGAATTTGAAGAATAGAATTCGAATCCTATACCAAACGCGCTCTTACTTTTTCGGGACAGGGATAATTGTAAAAGAGAAATTAGGCCAAATATGCATCATAATACTCCTATTTTGGCCCATATGCTCCAGTTAAAAAACATTTGAAAAATATGTGCGCGGACGAAAATACTTTTATTAATACCTAAGAGAAAATATGCCTCACTTTCGTCAGTCATACTTCCCTCCGAAATTCTTCTCATTTCTCTCTCTGCCCAATCGCCGTCACTGCTGCCGTGTGAAGACCCGTCGTCGCTGGTCGTCTGAAGAGCCAAGAACCCGTCGTGCCGTAAAGCGAGGAAGGCGAAAATCCGTCGTGTCTATTTCTCACTGTTGAGAAAAATGAGTCCCGAAAAGAAGGTAAGCAAAATATGATTTGAGGGTTTTTGAATTCAGGGCTTTTGTATGTCGTAATTTTCGAGTTCATTTCGATTATATTTCGACATATTTCGTTAAAAGTTCGATTATATTTCGAAGAGTATGGCTGAAAATGGTCACGGAAAAATGCCTGAAATTGGACGTACTTTCGATGATATTTCGATGGTTTTTCGATTGCCTGGGACGAAGTTTCCATGATATTTCGACTATTTTTCGATGACATTTCGATGTTCTTTTTGTAGTAGATAGTGGTTAATATTTTTTCGATAGGTTTTGACTACTTTTCGATTATATTTCGACGTGACATGATTTTCGATGGATAATTTCGACCTCCTGGCTAGTTTAGAGTTTCTGTAGGAATTTTCGATGACCATCGAAATGTTGTCGAAATGAGGACTATCGAAATTTCGATCAATTTT
>JXTC01000313.1:212337-257519 GCA_002914845.1 Trema orientale | reverse complement strand
TCTACCAAGATACACAAATAAATTAATGTCATTATAATTGGAATCAAAGGGTTTTCCTTTGTACCAAGGGATTGTAATTAAGAGGTTATTTTTATAACCTTGAATGGGTCGAACTTAAATTAATAAACTCCTATGCCCTAAATTTGGCATGGGTGAAATTATGTTGTGTAATTTCTAAATTTTTACTCAACAGTCATGATCACCACTGCAGAACCCAAAAAGAGACAAACGAAGAAACCAAAAGCAATGAAGCACTTATATGCCAAAATCATCACAAACTTACTAAATTCTAGTGGTACTTTATTACTATTTTTCAATCTTAGAATTATTTTTTTCCCACAATTTTTCAGTCTTATGATTTATACATAATAACTTTGTTCAAGAATTTTTTCCCTTAATTTTATGACTTTAGTTTATACGTTTGCGTTTGAAGACTATAGCATGTGTACATATATACTGTTCGGTCACAGAGAGGAGAGAAATAAATAATTGACAAAAAAATTACAGTTTAAGGCGTCTTTATGCATGTGATACAGTTTGCTCAAAGGACAACTTTTGTTCTTGCCAGCCACCCAAAAAATGTTTTCTAAATATACCAAACAGTATTAACCAAATCCAACCGTGCGTATATAGATTAAGAAACAATAGAACAATGTTACTAGCGAGACGAACATTCTTTTTTGCTTGAAAAACATAAGCGTCATTTATATGAAGACTCGAGGTTACTTCTATTAATAATTATTTTGTTTCTTATTATTGACTACAGTACTATCAAGTACCCTTGAGGACCTGAGGTATGTACTTATGTTAATATTTTCCTCGGTCTCAAAAGGGTCTATGACCTTATCCTACCACAATAAATTGCTTTGACTCTTAGCAGATAAATTTACAGATTTCTCTCTTTGATACGATCGACCCTGAATTAAGTATAACTCAAAATTTTAAGGGTCAAAAAAGGAAAAAAAAAACATATTACCTGTAAATTAGAGCTCGAAGGAATTTCTTAGTGAGGTTCCGGTGATATTCGAGGGCACTTTTGACGTCGTAAGTGTATTGCATGGAGCGATTGCATCTAATCCAGTTTGTTTTTGTTCCCTGGCTCATGATGTACATATGTATGTTTAAATAGTGAAGTAAATTTTGCGGTAATTTTGATTCTACTAACTTATATAATTCTGCAATAACAAACTCTTATAATTTACTGTTACTGTTATATACATGTATTTAGATAGTCCTGAATTTAACCTAATTAGTAACTACACTCAGCTATTTAAAATTCAAACTTCAAAAATAATCTCCTACAATTTTTAAGTAAAAATATATACATACACACACTTACCTCTCGAATTTCCAGAGCTTTAAAGACAGCGTTATTGTTTGCCCAGATATTACAATAGTGACGTCCTACTTGTACCTAGGTAGGAAAGAAAAAGTGAAATTTGTTTTTTTCCTTTTTTTTTAATGCTAAGTATCTTACCTCGTGTATATATATATATATATTACTATATATCATCTAATATAGCACATGATTTGTTGTTATATAATTGGTAAATGTCATCTAACCTATACATGAACAAAGAAAAAACATCTATCATGTTAAGTGATATTAAAAAAATATAAATAATTACACTATAAGGAACAAGACTTTCACTAAAGTACTTTTGCGTCGGTGAAAGTCCAGAAAATGTGTCAGCAAAAGTCATTTTATATTCCCTGATTCGTTTTTACATCGGCGACGGTCGTCGGCAAAAGACTGTAGCCGAAAGTCACCTTCCGACGAAAAATGAAACTCGTTGGCAAAGGACACCTTTGCCGATGCAATATGGACATTTAACGACGCGCAAGTTGCGTCGATAAAAGTGTGACCGAATTTTAGTGTTGATTACCCTTTGCCGATGAACAATCATAGGTCAGTATTGTGTGTAACTTTTACGGACACAAATAATCGTTGGCAAATGCATTTTAATAATTTAAATTTTAATGTTAAAAATATATTTACGGACGCATATATGCGTCGGCAAAAGTATTGTCCAAAAAATATTTAAAAAAATAAAAATACGTTTACTGACGCATGGAACCCGTCGGCAAAAATTTTTCCAAAAATTTTTAAAAAAGTAAAAAAATATTTACTGACGATGTAATGCGTAGGCGAAAGTTTTATTTATTTAAAAAAATAAATTATTTAATTAAATTATATAATTAATTTTTTTAATGTTTTGTAATTATATTTATCATAAAAATTAAGAGTACATAAACTAATAACACAAATTTCATTAAAATACAAACTATTCAAACTGTGTCTAAAATTATTACAGCATAAAACTGTGTCTAAAATTATTACAGCATAAAACTGTGTCTAAAATTATTACAGCATAAAATAAAACTAAAAAATATCTACATTTCAGGATGCGAAGGTAGTCGCGTATCAATGTTGAGCTTTTATTCAACCAAAAGGGTATCCATAATGACAACTAAAAACGTAGAAAAGCACACAGACCAGCAGAGCTTAGTGAGAAAAAACAACCAATAATTGAAACAAAAGTGAACGCAGAAGACGATGAAATGGTCAAAATAGAGAAAAAAATAAAATGCAACCTTCGATAAATAAAATGGTCAAATCAAATTCCAGTAAGATAAAAATGTAACCTCCAGTCAATTACTGACCAATCCAACCAAAATGAAAATCAAAACAACATATCAAGAGAAGAAAAAAAAAAAAGGAAGACAAACATTAATGGATGACCAACAAACTCAGAAAAAATAGTACCACCATAACAGTTTAGAGATTCAATCCAATATAAATCACAAACAAAGCCAACAAGAAATCCACAAATCAATCAAGAACAAATCAAGAGATAATTTCCAGCAACACAAAAGCCAATTCAATCCAACAAATCACAAACAAAGCCAACAAGGCTTACCTCCTCAGCCAAGAAAATCATAAATGCCAAGAAATCCAAAAACAACCCATGGAGAAAAAAGTCTAAACTCCAAAAAATAAAAAATTGAAAAAGGCTGAATAACTAAAAGAAAAAATAATAAAGTTCAAAAGGATGACGATTTTGACTCAAAGAGCTTGAACTCGAAGAGATTGAACCCAAACCAAGCTACTCAAATTTTTGATAAAGGGGATTTGGCAATTTTTGGGCTAAGAGGTGAAAAAGAGAGAGGGTCAAGGGGAGATGAGAGGACTGGGGAGGAGGCGACTTAGTTTAGGTTCAATGAGACTGAGAAGAGGGCTAAGAGCAAGAGATGAGAAGAGGAAGAGATAGATGCAAATATAGTGAGACGGCACGGAGTGAAAAATGAGAGTGAGGTAGGGCCTTCATCTTAAAACTTATGTCGATGGGCTACCAAATCCGTAGGTAAAAGTGCATGTAACTTATGCTGAGACTTATCAAAACAACTTCGTTTGAACATATGCCGACGGAAATTCTAAGTCCCATCGGCAAAGGTATAAAAATACCCGCCTCATTTTTCGTCCCAAAAATTCACCTCACCTTGAAAATTTCATTGTTACGCGGTTTTTTCTTTCATTCTTTTTACCGACGGAAATACAAATATCCATCGGAAAAAAAAGGTTTAAGGAACCTTTTGCCTATGTTGGCTTCCATCGGGGAATATAATTTTAGGCATATACATATACCGATGCATTATTAAGTAATGCATCGGTGAATATTGTATTCACCGACGGGCTATTCCTTATCCGTCGGCAAATATTAAGCTTTTTGTAAGATGGAATCCCTAACATTTCTTTTTTTTTTTAATCTCTTATATATAAATACGTATTTATTAAGACAATTTACTCATACTTCTTAATAATCAACACTACATATAATTACATATGCTATAATTTGCAATAAGGTTTCCGTCAAATGAAGGCTAAATGGGGATATGAGCAATATCGAATATTATCGTACAAGTAATGCGCATTAATATTAAATGTTGAAATCCACATTTCTCCTTTGCCAAACTTCATAATATGCACCTATTTAGTATATATTTTGCACGAGTAATAACTGCAAATATCCTCTTTTTACAATATTTATTTTAAGACTAATTAATTAAGATATTAAGTATATCAGTTTTATTTTGGGGATTCTTTTATAAATAGCACTCTTAAAATTATTCTTTTGCCATATAACATCTAACTAAATTTATTTAAAAATAAAGCAATTTTGAACTAAAATACCGCTTCAATTAATATAAATATATCAACCAATTTGGGGAAAAGTAAGGAAAATTTGAAAATAAACAATAAAAATTGTTGTAAAACAAGAAAATGTAGAGAAAGTGCTATAGGTAAAAACTGCTATTGCCTAATTTCCTCCGGTTTTTATAGAGAATAAATCAACTTCTACTTTGCACATTTATTAACTGACATACTCGGCCATTTTGTTAAAAAGCTTAGGAAATGGAGTTCCAAAATTTGGCCGTTTTGTTAAAAGCGCATTTATACTTATCCATTGATATCAAATGAAGTAATCTAAAACTTAATTAACTAATTAAGACAATTAATACATGGTGCGATAAATTGATTTTGAGGAAGAGAGACACCTGACAGTCTTTAACAGGGACGGGGAATTGCAAGAGATTATCTTCAAAATATTGTCCATCCCTCTCTAATTTCCTTCCTTTTATTGTAGATGGAGAATCACAGTTGTTAGGCAGCAATATGTGATGCCGATATACGTTCTCAGTACACTGATAAATACATTTCGAGTATTTATTTTTTATTTTTTATTTTTTCAAGAAAACGAAACGTAAGTGAACGTAATATTACAAAATACAAAAATGTACGTACGTGAAAACAGAAGCAATCTGTTTAGCTATATTTTATGCTAACTACTCACCTCCTTCACGGTTCTGAGATCGTTCAGGCATGCGATGTTTTTTGGATCTACATTTTGTAAATCCTTCTCGTCCTTGCAATTTCTTTGTATTGACTTCAGAATTTTGGAAGGAAAAAAATACAAAAATACCAAACTTAATACACAATTCCTTTTTTCCTCTTTTTATTTTTTTATTTTTTAAAAATGTATATTATATGAATAATGAAATTCTCCCCATTAGTCTTTTTAGGTACCTATTATTATTACCTACTACCTAGAGACTTGCTGGAGATCAGATTTTTGTTGGTTACGTAAACGAAGTCTTACATTGACAAAATACAGAAATAAGAAATTTGAGTTTATAAATAACCCTGCTCAATAAGTTGACCGTTTTAAATAGATATCAACCCACGTTTAGTAAATCCATAGCATAATAGTTTGTTTTCCATTATAAACAGAATACTAAAGTAAACTAAGAATAATAAAATATAAGCCATAGCCAGCGACCAAGCTTAATCGTTATACTGAGGAGTTTTACTTACGGACCATGTACATACCTTGTAAATCCTATCCGACAAAAGCCCCATACCGTGCGCGAATTTTGGCTAATCTTCCGTAGTGTCCAAATTCTTCTGAAAAAAAAAAAAAAAAGAAGGGAGAGGAAGCAGGCATGAGTGGATTGCATTTGACGTACTTCTGGGCAGTTGATGCCCTTATAATATTTGTGCTCCTGTTTTCACCAATCGTTCTTCCGCAATCAATCGTCAAGACTCTACCAGGGTTTTCGGGCGATCTTCCCTTCAAACTCGAAACTGGGTTTGTTTACTTTTATTAATTTGGTTATTTTTCGAAAATATATTTTTGGTCCAAACCATGTGGTTAAATACAATTTTACTTCTTTTCTAAAGCCCAGAAAAAAGTATTATTAACGAGAATAAAAGTAACCGTAGCTACTGTTTTTACGGAAAAAAGGTATGAAGGCGTTGGGGAATCGGAGGATTTGCAGATGTTCTACGACTTCATCGAGTCTGAAAGGAGTCCAGAAAATGACCCTCTCATCCTTTGGCTCACGGGAGGCCCAGCTTGTTCTTCTTTTTCTGGCCTTGCTCTTGAAATTGGTACGTATTTTATACATGCAGGGTTTTCTTATGATAAAGAAATTAGAGAGGAATTTACCCTCAGTTTCTGCTTTTGTGTCCTATATTTCAAAAATACCTCCTTTCAATTTTTCTTTCCAGTCCAATTTTTCTTTTTGAAAAATGAGGCTTAACTAATAATTTCCAATTATTTTAAAGAAAGAAAAATAACTCAAGTACCCTGAGAGTCGAATTCTCGACCTAATACTTAATACCTAATTCCCACGCCACCCCTCCCACTTAGCTAGCCTTAATGGGCTTTTGTACCTATTTTTAGATGTACATTTCATATGTAAAATATGTAGTTTACATTTTAAAATATAAACTAACTTTTGTGTATAATTTTTATTCATAAAATTTATACTATAGTCCGTGATATACATGTCATATATAAAATAGTGTGACATATATTTTTTTAAAAACGAGTATTTATGAAATAAAAATAAAAATAGATATTTATAAAAATATATTTAGGAAAACGGGTTTTTACGAACTTTTCCCAAAATTAGAAGAAAATTTTAATAACAAATCCGTGATGAAAGATAATTTCTTGGGCTTCTATTAAAATTCTAGGCTCAAAGTACCAAAAATTGAAAAATTCTTAATGAGCCAATTTTTTTGAAAAATCCCATATTGATTTATAGCTTTTTTTAAAAAAGTTTTTAAAATAATAACACTTTTAATAAATATTTATAAAAATACCATTTTTTTTTAAAATTAGTACTTTTCAATGTACTCAAATTGAGTTTTTTGAGGTAACTAATCTAGTTACTACGTACTGTTTTACATATGCCCCATATCTTGAACATAATCAGTCTCATGTGAAGAAAAAGATGTTGGGATTGCTGGCCATATCTTCTCTATCTCTTTTTTCGTCTGAAGTAATTAATTTCCCTTTTCTTTGATCATAAATGCTTGCCAGACTAAAAGTGCGCATAGTTTATTGAACAACGGTTTGCGTGCCTTGTATAAAATAATAACGAGGATACCCTTTCTATGTCATATTGTCAGCAGTCCTAATATAGTATAATGTCTATATATGGAGTAATTTTATGGTTATTAGTTTGTTTATATAATCTGTCCTTGTAAGTTGTCTGAGTAATTTTATGGTTATTAGTTTGCCTATCTAAAGAAAGAGTCCCTGGTAGCCTAGTGGGAACTGATTAGAATTAACCTTATTCTGTAAGCTCCTTTGTTTCAATGATACTGTTATCGCTTGACGTCACATATGAAATGTCGTGTTTAAACTCAACATAAATAATTTTCATGATATTTAACAATTGAATGATAATATTAACCTGCATATTAAATAGTGTTTAAAAATTAAGGTAGAGCTTTTATCTTCTCTCAAGCCTTACCTAGCACTTTTGGAAGAGTTTCCTATTTTTCACAAATCAAGGCTAACTCTAATACACTAATCCATTCATTATTATTGAATCTCTTTTTGATTGAAAAGTCACGCACGTGCAATGCGAAGATGATATATTATCATTGAACTGGCTAATCTTTTTTATTTTTATTTTTATATAAATTAAAATGGAATTGATATCTTTTGATTTTGAATGATGTTATGGTACTACGTGGTATTTAATATCACATGATGTATCAATTTAGATTAATTATAATTATAATTCAAGTGAAACAATATAGAAATCAATTTATTAATTAGAATCATCTAACCACAGACACGCTGTTGTAGTAGTGTGGTGCCCATAATATTAATTTTGGATGACACAATATAAAATCTCAATCATTCAATATTGCATTGGTGTAAACCAATCATCTACAGATGAAGGGTCACTTTCAGCCAGAAAAAAGTTCTACAACAGATGGAAGCTTCAACTGCCCCATTGAAAATTGAATTTTTCGAGGGACTCTGGGTGCTCCATACCAATCAATCATTTCATTATATAGATCAACCAATATAGATGCTACATTTAACCTTTTATTTTATTTATTTTTTTGGAAAGGCACATTTTCTTGTGATCCTCACTGAACATTGCTTTCTTCACTCACAAATTTAATTAGGATCCCCTATCATTCCATTTACCGGTGCTTAAATGTGATGACTGATCTCTTTCTCACATCGTCATTTGTCCTGATGAGTCCCCAACTAACATACTTTGGCACACTAGGAGTTCATGCTAAACACAGAAATGGTCATGAAAATTTCATCAAACCTGAGTAATAGCGTTAAGAGCTTCGGTGCATATCCCGTGGCTTGAATCTTCATTAACATAATTTCCATGGCAGCTGTTTTTTAGCTGAATGTTCAGGGCAGGGAAAACACAAGATAAGACAAGTAACACTGACCAGAACTGTTGATCCACAGAGCCAAGAATGCACTTCGACACAACAGATCGGAGTTGTCTAACATAGGAGCCTACATTTTCTCTCATTGAATAGGTGAACAAATTAAAGTCGTTGGATAGTTATGGAACGACTACGATTTTTGATAGTGGGCCCAATTGCAAAAAGCCCTGGAATTGATGCTGCAGCAAAGGATCTCTTCAATATTTGCAATTCCAAAATTGCCCTTTTTTTTCTCCTCCTTCGTTGATTTGTTGTTTGCCTCTTTCTCTCTCTACCCCCTCTCTTTCTCCCTCGACAAATTTTAAGAAAAAACAGAGGGCTTCAATGGTGAAATTTCCCTCTACATCTCAAATTCTCAAAGATTCAATGGTATATTTTCCTAAATTTAAAGGAGTCCATCAAAGAATTTTTGTTTTTCAGTAAACCACCCCACCCCTCTACCCCCTTTTGCTCTCTTTCTCTCTCCATCCCTCACATGGTAGCTGCTCCTCCGCCGCTAGTCCGATGCCACCATCGCACCTCTCTCCCTCTCTGATTTTTGTTTTTTAGAGTATTTTGAATTATCACCCAATGAAAAATTAAAAAAAAAAAAATTGCTCGAAAGAAAAATTGCCCAGAAAAAATGATCTCTCTCTCTTTTTTTCCCTTTTGGGTATTGATTTATATGCTTTGATTTTTTTTACTGGTTTATACTTCTTACCATGAAGTTTCTTGTTTTGCTTGTTTATCAAATTGATTTGTTTTTTCTCTCTCTATCTCTATTTTCTTTTTTGGCTATTGATTTATATGCTGTAATTTTTTTTTCCGGATGATAATTTTTACCATGAACTTGACAAGCTCATAAGTATGAGGAGGAGGAAGGTTGAGATGGGCACGTGGATTGTTTTTTTATTTTTATTTAAGGAGCATTTGGGTCCATCAAATGTACCCAGTACTATGTATGTCCTTTTATGATGTGGGTCCTGATGGATTTTGGACCAATGGTGTTTTACCATTTATTCTCTCATGATGGGAGAAAAAGTTGGGCTCTTATTCTAGATTTTTCCCAACAGATCATATGCAACAAAAAATAAAGCATAAAATATAAAAAGCTCTTACAAGTACTGAGACCATTTTTTCCTTACCTCATACAATTCATCTCATATTCAGAGCCATCCTGTGAGAAAATCCTATTCTAGAACCTAGCCTCTATTATATTTCTTGTCTCCACTTTGCTGTTCAAGGGCTTGTTTTATGTAAATCCGGCCTCAAATACTTCCCAATCCAAGGTAAATCAACTAACTACGTATACTAGAGTCATTTTTTTCGTTCTATAAATCGAAAGGACTTAAAGTCGTTGACAAAAACCGAAAATATATTACAAAGCCAGACTAATTACTAACACAAATAATTTTCAGATGATGACGTATAAATTATAATATGACTAATAGCGGCAATATTTTGCACAATTATAGGAGCTGTAGCTAGGATACCGAGGAGCCGGATCCTGCCGAATATAGCCTGTCCATTCTCTATCCAGCCAGTTAAAAATTGACACGCGTCATAAAATTTTTTTTAACTCACGTGAGAGAGTACTTCAGGTCTTCTAACGGCACGTCAAGGTCTCAAGGGCTTACTACTTTAACACTCTTTTTTATTTTGAATAATGATAGGGACACTAAAATTTTACACCAAATATTCACACTAAATGATTTTTTTTTTTAAAAAAAAAAAGAAAAGAAATAAAAAAGGATCAGTAAGCCTGTCTTCTTCTTCCGAAAACAAGTTCAATTAGATCTTCATGCCATTGCTCACCGGACTTCTCTAGAGTGTGATTCACCGATATGAGAGAGAAAACTCTAGAAATTGCGTTGAAAAGAACAAATAACTTTTGCGGAACAGAGAGTCGCAGAGGACGAAATTAACCGTGGGCCACTCTTTCTTTATCGCCTAATAATCAGTATTGTCTTCTTCACATATACATGTATATATACACAATTCTTAGGCAGTTTTTGTACCATCATTAGTTATGACGAAGCCCATATCAAGAATTGGGTTTTTTCTCTCAGCATATCGTTTATTTTCTCAGTAATACAAGATTTAAATTGAAAATATTGTTTGCTTGGTCTGTTAATTTCTCAATTCTCACCGTTTTGGTTTGGGCGTGCTCTCGGTAGCAGAATAAGTTTTAATTACAGATTTGCTGGCTCTTGATTTGGCCTTTTTTTTCCCTGAAAAACAAAAAGAGTTATGTAAAAAAATACCCCCAAGTATGCACTTTTTGAAAAATCGACCCGTATTTTTTACTCTAAAAAAAATATCCTTATATTCGGAATTTCTAAAAATGTATACCCTCTGTACTAATTTATCCCCATTTAACACCTAATCTAATCTTAGGATAACATATTCTTGTTGCCAAACAAAGAAAAAGAGTTATAAAATTGATTTGAAGAAATTAAATACGAAATTCAAATAAAAAATAACTTATGTGTGTTTCCAAACACTAAAAAAGTATTAATAATAACATAAAAACAAATAAAGAAACAAAGAGAATATAAAATATGTGAAAAGAAAAAAAAAACAAAATTAGAAAAGGAAATAAAAAAGGCCTAATCCTCTTCTTTCCTCATCCTCATCCTTTGCTCTGCCGCCACCACCACCACCATTTCTTCTTCTTCTTTATCCCACAATCCTCTACCTAACTCTCCAAAGCACCTCTAAATGGCGAAAGGGTTCAGGTGACCTACTCCATGGTGTGTGGGTTGGAAGGGACTATCATGGAGGCATCCTTAAGACAGTGGAGAGTGTTGTCATAGATGCAGGCCGTGGTCATCAGAGTCGATTTAATAGCGGCTGGGCTCCAGTCCATTTGGAGGTAGAGATTTTTCATTTTTTTGTAGATTTTCCGAAGACCCACGATTGTGGAGGTAATGGGGGAGCTCGTCTTATTCATGACTCCTCTTTGGATTGTAGTTTTCATTGGTGTTTTTGTTGGTTGGGCATGGAGACCTAAATGAGCTAGTTTAGGGATAGAGTCATATCAGATTTAACAGCAGTGTGTTGTTAATTTGAAATCTCACTTTACAATTTGGCTGAATACTATGAGGTTTGTTATGGTTTTTTCTCTTAGTAATTCCTCACAGCTTGAAGAAGAAAAGTCATCTTCTCTGACTGGCGAGGATTTGTGACACCTTTATCGGCTTGTTGAGGAGAAAGATGGAGGACCTACTTGGATTCAGATGATGGATCATTCCACCCTAAATATAAATTATTTTATATTTCTTGCTCAATTTATTTTTGTTTCTTTTTTTTTTCCATTTTAACAATTGTTTTTTTTATTATTGGTAACAAGGATAAATCATTCCATGCTATTTTCGAACTATTTAATCAGGGCCAAATTCATCATTATAGAGCTAAAATTGGAAAAAAATTGGCTGGAGGGTAAACATTTTTTGCAATTCCAAATGTGAGGTATTTTTTTGCAGAGTCAAAAATACGGGATAGATTTTGTAGAAAGTGTATACTTTGGGGTATTTTTTTAGGGTTAATAGCACCATTGGTTCCTACCTATAATCATTTTGGCATAATGGTCCTCAACCTTTTTTTTGTGGCATTTAAGTCCTAAACGTTTCTTTTTTTGGCACTATTGGTCCTTTTAGCATATTCCATCCAAGATTCTGTTAAAATTTATTTGAATGAGAGAAATTTTACACCATCGATCTCGATTTTTTAATTGTTTAATAATTTGGTCCATAATTTTTTTTGTATTCATATTTCCGATTAACAATATCGCGTCTGTCAATCTTTCAGAAAATTAAAATTCAAAGACGGATATAAAACAAACAATTCATTTAAAAATCAAATTCAAAAAAAAAAAATACTAATAAACCTTAGTTTATGTTAATAATTTATGAATAAAAAATAATTATCTTACCATTTTTAAAACTAAAAAAATTTTCACATACAATCATACACATTTTTACACTAGTCAAATTTGATTGAAAATTTACTACATTTATTAAATATTCATGTAATTATGAATAGTTATTCTAAAAAATTAATTAACTATTTACAGTAAATAAGCATAAAAAGTTTTATAGTTTTCCATTAAATATTCATTTCTTACACTACAACAAATAGGCAATAGAGCGAGGACACCTAAAGCGACGACAATGGTCGCCGCTTTAGCTCGTACCAAAAGCGGCGACAAATCCACTAGTAGCGGCGACTACTAAACATCGCTGCTTTAGATTTTTTTTTTAAATTTTATTTGAACTCAATTATCGCCGCTTTAGATTTTTTTATTTTTTTTAAATTTTATTGAACTCTAAAGCGGGGACAATTGTCGCCGCTTTAAATTTTCTTATTTTCTTAATTTTATTTAATCTCTAAAGCAGGGACAATTGTCGCCGCGTTAGATTTTCTTATTTTTTTAATTTTATTTAAACTCTAAATTGTCGCCGCTTTAGAGTTTAAAAATATTTTATTATTTATTTTTTATAATTATTTTTCATTTTAAAAATTTTATTCCACTTAAAAAAGCTAAAACGGTGACAAATTGTCCCTACTTTAAATATTTTTTGAAAATTTTGCAAACGCTAAGTGAAGGATAAACAACACATAAAACAAAAAACAAAAAACAACAAAAAAAAATGAAAACAAACAAACAAAAATAGACAAACATTGATTCGCAAACCCTACATGAAGGACGAGCTAAGGTTGGATAAGTTAGGGTATTAAAAACTGACAGGAAGAGAAAAGGAATAGAAAATATTTGTAAAAATTTAGTTAACATAAACCAAATTAATGTTCTTTATGATTAGAAGAAAAAAGTTGTGTGGGTATTTGTTGATAAGTGGTGACAACTAGTTTGGTTAAGTTAGTCAGTATGTTACAACAGTAAGTTAGTTAAGAGTTAGTTAAGACTGCAGCTTAATTACTCTAACTAATTCTTGATAATATGTCAACTAAGTCATTGATTTTAGGATTAAAGTGTGAGGCTTTTATTTATATAATAGGTACTCTGTTTTACTGTTGAAAACAGATGAAAAACAATATTGTTATTGAGAACTGAAGTTATATCGCACATATTGCAACATAAGTGATTTCTTTGTTTCATGTTGCAACATTGACTCTGTATTCTGTGAGCTAAGAGATTCGTGATTGCACTACTGAAAGGCTAGAGAGTAGCTTTTAGTGAAGATCTTACTCCGTAATTTGAGAGTATATGAGGGTATAATCTTCTTGGTTAATAGTGGATTCGAACAATGAAAAGTTCCCTATCTTGGATGTACAGTTTTCACATTAAAAACTGGAACCAAATAAACTCGTGTCGATTTCTCTCTTGCTCTGGTCTTTCTACGCGTGTTCTTGGGTGATTGATTTCTTATTTTTTTTTTAATTTTATTTAAGCTATAAAGCTTTAGATTTTCTTATTTTCTTTTTTTTTTAATTTTATTTAAACTCTAAAGCGGCGACAATTGTCCCCGCTTTAGATTTTCTTATTTTTTTTTAATTTTATTTAAAATCTAAAGTGGGGACAATTGCCGCTGCTTTAGATTTTCTTATTTTCTTAATTTTATTTAAACTCTAAAGCGGGGACAATTGTCGTCACTTTAGATTTTCTTATTTTTTTTAAATTTTATTTAAACTCTAAAGCAGCGATAATTCTTTTAATTGGAATAAAATTTTTAAATGAAAGTAATTATAAATAATAAATAATAAAATATTTTTAAACTCTGAAGCGGCGACTTTAAAAATTTCGTGAAAATTTTGGCGGTCTAGTTGACCGCTGAAAATATATTCCCGAGGGGAAAAAACTTAAAGCGGGGACATGTGATCTAAAGCGGCGACAAATATTTGTCGCCGCTTTAAATGTTAAAACCTTTCAGATCTGCAGCCCCGCTTCATCTTCCCATTTCATTTTTTTTTCCTAACTTTCACTCTCTCTCTATCTCTTTCTCTCACATTCTCTCATTCACTCACTCACTCTCTCTCTCTCTCTCTCTCTCTCTCTCTTTCTCCGACTGCTGCTTCCTCCTTCTCCTCCGCCTTTCGCCCTTGCCTTTTCTTCCCTCCACCGTCATCTCCTTCAGCTCATCCTCTCAAAGGTTAGTTTTTATTATATATTTATTATTTATTTAATTAGTTTTTAGTTGAAAATTTAATTTTTATTTATTTATTTGTATTTTATGTTTGTATAATATATTTGGGTAATTTATATTGGGCTTATACAAATAAGAGAGGTTAGTATATTTATTTTTGTTAACTTTTGATGAATTTTGTAATTGTTGATATATTGGTGAATAAATGAATATGTTAGAAATTTATATTTTGTTGGATATTTGTGATTTGATGAATGTGGAATATTAGATTTTGGTGTTTGTGAAGTTTTTGTGAATTTTAGTTTTTGGTTTAGGATTATATTATAGGATTTTTTTGTGATTTAGTAGAAAATATGTGGTAATTTTTGGTAGATGCAAAATTTTAATATGTGGCATATTGTAGAAAATTAATTTTGTAATTGTGTAGAATATTGTGAAAATTTGATTATGGATAATTTTGGATGAAAATTTAAATTGAAAAAGTTTGAGAAAAAAGTTTGTGATATTAGGAGTAAAAAGTTAGGAAAAGTTAGAATAATTAGAAAAATTTTAATATTATTAGTTTGTGAAATTAGGATTGAAAAAATTATATTTATAATTATGATTATTT
This sequence comes from Trema orientale, assembly GCA_002914845.1. NCBI lineage: Eukaryota > Viridiplantae > Streptophyta > Magnoliopsida > Rosales > Cannabaceae > Trema > Trema orientale. Next base: position 242,545 of record JXTC01000313.1, on the reverse strand, counting down.
AGTGAAACTTTTTATGATAAATTTATTGTATATTTTCATAGTTTTAGAATTTTTAGATGATATTTTATATGTTTATAATTATTCTTAATTATATTCAAAGTATATAAGCAAAATTAGTTTTAATATTGTATAAATACATAATAATTTTAATTGTAAAATAAGACCTATTTTAATTATTATTATATATAAAAAATAAATTATTACTTTAGTTAATATTAATGTCATTTAAAATATTACTTTATTTATTTTTTTAGTAATTATTAATTTATTTTGTTTGTCTTAGTGTAATTTTTATTTATTTAAATTTGAATTATTTTTTATTCTTAAAAAATAAATATTTAAAAATAATTATTTTACATAAATATTTAAATTAATCAATTACTAAAAAACAATTTAATTAATTATTTACTCTAAAGCGGCGATAATTTAAATCATTAATTTAGTTAATTATTTAATTAAAATAAAAATTCACTCTAATGCGGCGACAAGTTGTCGCCACTATTGGTATGCCAGATGGCATTTTTGTCATCTTTTTAGCGGAGACAACTGTCGCCACTATAAATTATCTAATACGGGGACCACATTTGTCGCCACTTTAGGTATCTATACCAGCGAACTTATAGCGGCGACTCTAAAGCGGCGATATTATGCTTTATAGCGGCGACAAATGTTGCCGCTCTATTCTTGTTTTGTTGTAGTGTTTATGTAATTACATTTGTCAATCTTTCGAAAAATTAATTTTTTAGAATTTTAATTTTTCTGAAAGAATAGCAGATGTAATATCGTTAATCGAAAATATGAATACAAAAAAAAAGCAGACCAAATTGTTAAACAATTAAAAAATCAAGATCAATGATGTAAAATTTCTCTCATTCAAATGAATTTTAATGGAATTTTGGATAGAATATGCCAAAAAGACCAATGATGCCAAAAAAAGAAACGTTTAGATCTTAAATGCCATAAAAAAAAAAGTTGAGGACCAATATGCTAGAACGGTCATAGATTAAGGACCAATGGTGCCATTAACCCCTTGTTTTTTTTACAACTAACTCAAACAAAAAAGCATTAAATGCTTGACCTTTTGTTAGAAGACGCTACGTTTTCTCTCACGTGAGTTAAGAAATTTTATTTTTATTGACGTGTCAATTTTTAACTCGCCGGACAAAGAGAGAGACAGCCGTATTTGATAGAGGATCCGGGTCCTTTTTGTTTTTTGTTTTTTTTTTGATAATAGAGGATCCGGGTCCTTGGTTCATCTATTTTATTGCTAGTAGAACGGGCTTTTTCAAAAAGGCCTTGCATGGTAAAACTCAAGACTAGTCCATTTTGTCCCACAAAGCAAGTTAGCCCACATACTTAATATATGCTAAAACTTCATCAGTTAGTTTATAATATGTCCATAGATTGATTGTAATTCCTACGTTACAAAATTGATTATTTACAATAAACCATATATACTTGATGGCATGCATAAACTGCATAAAAATGGCAGTATGCGCTGGGGTTTACACAATTGTTGTATTCTGGTCGGTGGTCATGACTTGTTTCCAAGAACGGCAGTATGTGGATGCACGTCTTCAATCTAATTGCTATAAATGTTTTAAAATAATGTTTCATAGCTTCAGTGTTAGAATTCATGAATCCTGTTCTTCTTTTTCTTTTCATTGACATGCAACCAAGTTAGTTTCAGTTTTTTCATATTTTATTTCAGTAGAGATGTTGATATAATTGGATTTTCCTCCCTATAAAAGGCCATATATGATGTACTTTAGAATCCGCACTCGACCATTTCCTCTCTTCTTTCTCTTACTTTCTGCCTAATCATAACAAAGCAATGGCTCTTTCCAACTTCTGCGTGACCTTTATTCTTCTCTTGTCCTCAGTGATTCTTGCCTCTGCTCATGATTATGGGTATGACACAGAACCTGAGCTTCAGAAACCAAAACCCGAAGAGAACCAAAAGTTTCTTCCCACCAAATTAAACTATGAGCAACCAAAGCCAGAAGATCAAAAGGAAAAGCCTATTCCTACAAAACCAAACCATGAACAACCAAGCTATGAGCAGCCAAAACAAGAGGAAAAGAAAAATACTCTTCCCACAAAACCAATCTATGAGCAGCCGAAGCCGGAAACAGAAAACATTCTTCCAACGAAACCAAAGTACGAACAGGTAAAGCCAGAAGGAGAAGAAAAGCTCGTCCCCGTTAAATCGAACTACCAGGGACAAGTTCCGAAAGAAGATAAGAGTATACTTCCAAGTACCATTGCTGTTCAAGGGCTTGTTTTATGTAAATCGGGCCTCAGATACTTCCCTATCCAAGGTAAATATCAACTGTACTAGTTATTTTCTCTACCTCTAAATCATGTGTCATGATAAATGGAAAAAAAAAAAAAAAACTCTTGAAAAGTTACTAGTAAAAACTTCAAAATTATATAGAAAACCAAAGTAATTACTATATATACATACAATTTTCAAATGATAACATCCACATACGTAGGGCAGAGCTGGCTCACTAGCAGGGAGGCTTCAATTTTTTTTTTTTTTATATATATTCATTAAATTTGTAAAAAATTTTAATATAATTTTTAAAAAGTTTGAAAAAAATAATTAAGCTCCTTAAAAGATTTTAAAAATACAATAAAACCTTATAATGCCACAATTAAAAATTTGTTGCATTGGTTAATAAAAAAATGCGAAATTCATTTCAAAATTAATATAGCTTATTATTTTATTTTAATTTATTTTAAATAAATTTAGTAAAGAAAACATATAGTTTTCAGATTTGCTTCTTTATATGGCATGGTTGTGTCCATGTTAATATATTTTCAACTTTCGACAATAAAATTTTAATTCACGTTATTGAGTATTATCCAAAAGATTTTTCTACTATAGAACTCATGATTTTTGATGATTAGCTTGAAAGATATATAATTAATATGAGTTCCATTGAGAAATTTAATAGTGGATTGAAAAGTATTGATGATCTTGTACAAAAAATAACTGAGACAAGAAGACACAATGTTTAATCTCTCGTTTATCGACTTGTGATATCTGTATTAATTTTACCAGTTACTACTGCTAATGTGGAGATGATATACTATTTTATAAATTTTTTGAAGAATCGGCTACGCAATAAAATGTGTGATCCATAAATAAATGATAATTTGATTGTTTACATTAAAAGACATCTTTAATGATATGAATAATAAGCTCACTATAAAATACTTTCAACGAATAAAAATGTGTCGAGTACAATTGAAATACATTATTATTTTCAATTATTTTTTAAATTATAGTTACGGTCCAACCCTCTCTGAAGAGAATTTCTGGCTCTATTCCTGCACGTACGATATAATAAATATGACTCATAGATACGATATTTTGTATGGTTATTACAGGAGCCGTGGCTAAAATAACATGTCCTGCTGTTCACAACCAAGAAGGTTATGAGACAACTTCCTTCTCCATTAAAAGTGAAGCGTCTGATGCAAAGGGCTACTTCTATGTGACATTAACTCATGACGGACTCGGTGATCAGTGGAAACTCAAGGACTGCAAGGCTTTTCTTGATCACTCTCCATTGGAGACCTGCAATGTCCCAACCAATGTTAATAATGGTGTTCTTGGTGATCTGCTCGCTTCTTACAGCATCCTCAACCACAGCAACACAAAACTATTCTCCGTCGGACCTTTCTTCTACACGACTAGTTCTTCTTCAGAACCTAAACCATCAGTTCCCAGTGGCTATTAAATGTACTTTTATGTGACAAACTTTTTCTTTCGTTGTTGATTTCTTTTGGCCAAATTATTTGAGAGTCTTTGAAAAAGAAGGGATGAACTTCTTTTTTTGTTTGATTTCGTGGATTTATTATTGATTGGTGCATGTTCAACTTTCACCATTTTAAAATATGAGAGAGATATAATTGTAATCTGTCTTTGTATTAATTGAGTGCGGACGTCTCATATTTTGAATTTTTGTTACATAAACCATACTCTTCTATCTCAGACCTATACATACGCCATGTTCTTTTGTTACACGAATTTATAGATTTTATTGGTTGTTCAGCTAGATCACAATATGCATATGAGAGTGTGACAGTTGTTTATATCAAGTAATCATGTCTTATCTAACTAGTCAAAGTTTGACATATCATTTAAAATCTTAAAAAGATGAGTCAATAAATATTTTTTAGCTGTGTTTTTTTTTTTTTCAAACTTATTATTTAAATGACGTGTCAAACTTTTAAGTGGTTGAATACAAATTAATATCAGATTAGTTCCCGGGTGCTCTTTTCTATACCATAAATATTGCAAATAAGAAAGGAAGCTACTTGTTGCTTTTTCCAATTGGATGTTAATTTATCATGAATCCGTTGTTCAAATCAATATTGAAAAGGACCTTCTTCATCGTCCTGGCCTAATTGAGAGAGTACGTAGTAATTAACTTGTCGCTATCTTTATGAAAATTGAGCAATATGTACTTAATTATCTGCGGAATTCCTTATCTCCAAGTTCACCAATATTAAACTATAACGCCTTTGATCATCTGCACTACTCCAATGCTTTCTTCTTATTAATATAATAAAAAACAGAAAGAAAGCTATTTCTTAATATAATAAAAAACAGAAAGAAAGCTATGTAATTGAACCTATCTCACCGGAATAGCTAGAATTTACTATCGATGCTAGAAAGGCTCCTCGTACTTAATTGGGCATTCGATTGATCCTTGGTTAACCCCTAAAATTTGCCTTTCAACCGAATGCTCGAATGGTGAAACTGACTTCACCACTGGTCCAGATGGTGACTTAAACCATGATGATAATGGTTTTTCTTTGTCTCATTTTACAAGTGCCGCTTGTGATCATGATTTGACATATTATGCTCTTTCTTTTTTGTTGTGAATATTATGCTCTCAGGATAAATAATAAACTTTAATTAGGGTAAAAGATCTCACCTGAATTTTGTACTTATTGTATTAACATTGAATGAAATGAATGTTTTTTTTTTTTTTTTAATGAATATCCCCTAGTAGGTATGAAATGAATTTTCTATCTAGACTGTCCTTGATGTGAAATGGAAAAATTAAGGTGATGTAACACACAGAATGTGCTTGGCTACTTGCTTCTCATCTTTTTTGTTAATTTATTCATTTGCCTCGAAATGTTGCCTCCTCTACATATCACCAAGATAGACCAATTAAAGAACTTGTAAGCCTTCTTCTGGCCTTGCCTAGCTATAGTAGAACTCGAGACAGGTCCACATCAATGACAAAACAAAATGTTCTAAACCTATTTGTGTAGTCTATATATGCCTAAGATTGTACTTCCAACATTCTGAATTGAACAGTCTATTATTTATGATCAATGGTTGATGCATGCATAGATCTGTTTAAAGCAATATGAGCGGTTTGGCACAATTATAGTTCTTTGGGTTAAGTGGATGACTTGTATCGTAAAATGACACGTATTAATTATGTGGTTGCATGTCTTCAAACGGGTTGAAAATAAATAAGCAAATAATAAATAAATAAATCTAAAGTAATGTCTTTATGGCATCGGAGTAAGTATTCATGATTCATTTTTTATTTTTCATTTTTCGTTGACATGTTACCAAGTTAGTCTCTAGCATTTATGTATTTTTTATTTCACAAAATATGTATCATGGGAAAATTGTTCCACCTATAAAATGCCATGATGGAATATAGAATCCTAACTTAACTCATTTCCTCTCCTCTTCCTCTTTTTCATCATATACTTTGCAAAGCTATGGCTCGTTCCAGTTTCTGCATTACCTCTATTCTTCTCTTGTCCTTAATAACTTTTGCATTTGCTCTTGATTATGGCTATGATACACAACCAAAACCTAAAGGGAAAGAAAAGTTTTTTCCCACCAAACAAGAGTATGAGCAACCAAAACCCAAAGGAAACGAAAAGCTTCTTCCTACTTAAAAGGAATATGATGATCAACCAAAGTCAGAAGAAAAAGATAAGTACACTCCAACGAAATAAGAGTATCATGAGTAGCCAAAGTCAGAAGGAAAGGTGAAGTTTCTTCCTACCGAGCCAAATTATAAGGAGCCGAAACCAGAAGGAAACGAAAAACTTCTTCCCACAAAACTGATTATTATAAGCAGCTGAAACCAGAAGAATAATTAAGAGCAAGTTCTTCCCAGTAAACCAGACTATGAGCAGCCGAAGCTACAAGGAAAGGAAAAGTTTCTTCCCACAATCTATGGCCAATTAATCAAAACCAGAAGAAGAAAAAATAATCCCCACAAAACCAAAATATGAACGGCTCCCGAAGCCAACGGAAAAAGAAAAGCTTGCTCCCACGGATCCAAGCTATAAGGGAATATTTCCAAAAGAAGAGAAGAGCATAATTCTAACAACCAATATTTCCATTCAAGGATTTGTTTTGTGTAAATCAGGCCTCAAATACTTCCCCATATAAGGTAAATTAACAACTAGTCATTTTGCTCTCTCTAAATCTTGTTCTAATATTGGGGAAAAAAAAGGAATTTAAAGTTATTGACCATATACTTTAAATATGTATGCTTAAAGTCAGACTAATTAGTATATTTATATCTATACTTCTCTATAAAAGAGCCGATTGACTCTCCTTTTACTGTCTAAAGTTGGTCAAGTTATTCTATCCTTTAGCGCTTTTTTTTTTTTTTTTTTTTCCTGAAAATAATAGCTGATTGATTAATAATTAAATTATTGTTTTAGTTCTCCTTTTGCCATACATAGTAGCATTTCAGGTGCAGCCCACGTAGTATAGGTGCTGTGACTACGATAACATGTCTTGCTGGTGACGCGCTCTATCACCTGATGGGATAAGACCCGCTTCTAAGGATCCTCAGCGAACATTCTCATTAGTGGAGTTAAAAGCTTCTATAGTCACGTCTGGGTTGAGAAACCACTCTGATTGGCCCCTTCCTCCCTTTTTTTTCTCATCAAAGAGGATAATATGCCTTGTTGTTGACTACCAAGAAATCTATGAGACAACTCCTTTCTCTATTAAAATTGAAGCATCTGATTCAAAGGGCTACTTCTATGTGACATTAAGTCCGGACCGTCTCGGCAATCAATTAAAACTCAAGGACTGCAAGGCTTAATTTGATCATTCTCCATTGGAGGTTTGCAATGTCCCAACTAATGTTAATAATGGCATTCTTGGTGATGTGTTCGCTTCTTACATTATCCTCAGCCACAGCTACACAAAGCTATTCATTGTCGGACCCTTCTTTTACACTAGTTCTTCGGAACCTAAACTGTAAAAACTGGAATTTATAAAGGTTGAAAGTTTAATTTTTGGTTTAAGGGCAATTTCATAATTTAATATTTTTGAAATTTAAAATTTAAAATATCTTGCATGAATCTAGACTTAAAACGGGGTTAGATTCATAAAGGTATAATGTTGAAAAATTTTGAGAGAAAGGATTAAAAAGCAATTATGTAAGGGCATAAATGAAAGAAGTTTGAATAAATCGGAAAAAAGTACAATTATTGAAATAGCACCCAGTCAACCAGAAGCTGCCATGTGGTAAACAGTTCTGAAAATTGCCCATAAATACCCCATTTTTTCTTCTTCTTCATGTGACACCGACACCCTTGAGATCCCAAAAGAGAGCACCTCACGGATTCTTCCCCAAAACTGGCTACCGAAGGTAACTCAGTCCTTGAGCTCCGACAAGGCTGCTCACCGACGACCGGCGAATGAGCGTCGTCCCCCTCTGACTGTCGTCGCCCCGCCCAAGTATAGGAAAAGGCGGACGAATCCGCGAACAATCGCGACTAAAAACTAGCTTTTCGCCACCTAACGTCACCAATCACCCTCCACAGCCGCAAGTCCAACGAGCCCCGAGTCTAATCCAATGCATCTTAGCCGCTATTTTAGGCTGGAATAGCTCCGGTAAGCGATTATATCTTTTTGGTCATTTTTCAAATGTAATTGAAATACTTTTGTAATTATTTTTGTGAAGTAATTATTTTGGCTGTGAAAGAGATGAAAGAGTGAATTAAATCATGAATAAATATGGTGGTTTTGTGTTAAATCGAAATCCAGGGACAGGAAAATTTTCGAATTGAAAAAATAATACTTTTCTAAATATTTCTGAAAGTGGTATTTTTGTAATTTGACATAGCATTGGGTCGAAAGATTGATAATACTGAAAATGGGCCTCGGCCTGAAATTTGAAAAGTGTCATTTTTTGAAATATTTCTGCAAAGTTGTTGTTTTTATAAATAACAAGAGAAGTTTGTATTTTTCTAATATTTTTGGAAAAGTGGTATTTTTAATACTTTCGAATTTAAGGCCCGTTTGAAGCTTGAGACCTCGAAACGAAGTTTCGACCTCAAATTTGGATTCAGTGAGATCGAGAGACGAACTTTGATATATAACAACGATATGTTTCGAAGTGGCACGAAATTTGAGACGCGAGACTCGTGAATAGCCTTGTTTTGTATGTCACGTGACAGGTTTCAGCCCAGAACCTAAATTGGTTGAATTATATATTTAATCTATTTATTTTGGACGCTAAGAATTATATATTTATCCTGCTTTATACTATTTTATACAAGAACTAGATTTTTGGATTTTGGTGAAAAATCCAAAAATAAAAAGAAAAATAAAAAGAAAAAGAAAAGAAAGAAAAAACTCACGGCATTCTAATAGAATACTGGAATGAAAAAGAAAAAAGAAAAAATTCACGGTCATCAATTAGATAACTGGAACTCACGTATGTCAAAAATATAGACATTACGTAATCAGATGGTATTTAATGCACTTGTGAATAATTTGAATAGATATGTACTTGTTTTGATAATGAGTTTAACAAAGGTTTAGAATTTTGTAAACCTTTGGAACTTGGTTTAATAAGTGAATTTCAGAAATAAAGTTTTAGAATATTTCACTAATCATATAGGAATTTAAAATGAGTATATCTTTTATTACTAAAAATTTGTAATCGAATCTCTATTGGGTATTTACGTGCTCGCCTCTCCCCTTTTCCCCCCTTACTTTTCTCACTCCGCATGTTTAGTTGCAGCGTTAGACAATCGATTGGTTAATATTCATGTCCTAGCAATTTTTTTGGGCTCGTAGCACAGCACATCTCGCTTATATTAGTTTTATTCTAGTCTCCGTTTTATTTACTTAGCCATTAATTAATAATGTACAAGTAGATGTATGATAGAGTTTTAATTATGATTAAAGATTATGTAAATATGAATTTGGTAAAACATCATTTCCTTGAAAAAATTGTTGTTTATGAAGGTTTTAAAATTATAAAATTTTATCTAATAAATTTTGCAAAATAATTTATGAAAATTCTTATTTGTAAAATTTTCATTCTGTCACTCGGTCTCGAAAAGGAAGGGAATAAACGTCTTTTGTTTGCTTTCGTGTATTTATTATTGATTGGTGCATGGTCAACCTTCACCATTTTGACAAAGAGATAAATTTGTAATAATACTTTTTGTGACGACGTGTCAAATGTATAAATATTTTTTCTTCCTCTTGTATTTCTCCCGCGTATCTCCTCTGGTAGGATTTTTTTTCCCTAATAGTGTATATTTTCTATATTAATGATCCTTCCATTTGATGAAGGCCTTTGCTCCTACATATCTATTCTTATGGGCGTGTTTTGTTCTATCAGATTTTTAGAAGATTTTGTTTATTTGTGTTGATAGTTATTCTTATGGGTATTTTATTTTACTAGATTTTAGATCTATATAGATTTTATTTATTTGTGTTGCTTCTCTTTAATTTTTTTATGGTTTTTTTTTTTTTTTTTTAGATCTGAACTTTCTATTATCCAACTTTGGAAGTTTTTATGTCATTGTCAAAGATCTCTCTCTAAGGAAGATTCACCATCATATGAATTAAACGAGTGGAATCGATGGTGGAGGGTGATTTCAAAGAGCGAATGAGGATTTTATGGTGAAGCTCTCTTGTAGATTTTTTTTGTACGTCACCTACATCTTGTCCACAATATTATTTCTCTTTAGGCATTAATCGAATTCAATTGTTTGATTGATTGATTACTATTATAGTTTGTTTGTTGTATGATCCTTGTATTTGATTGATTATTAGAATGAAAGATAGTAATTTTATTTTTCCAAAAGAAATATTTTTGAATTTTTCAGAAGATAAACTATAATCTTATATGAAAGACCTGTTCGACATGTCATTTCTTTTACAAGCGAACTCTAATTTATAATGAACGCAGTGCTAGCTGCCGTTCTCAAAGATCAATTCTTTGTCTCCACCAATAAATACTATAACTCGGATAATCAACGATCACTCCTTTGTTTTACACTCACGCACGTGTAAATTACTTCAGGGTTTATAGCTAAGAACTTTTCCAGTAAACAGTTCATATATATATATATATAAATAATATCGTTTGACAACAATGCTATGTACGTACTATAGGAATGTAGCAAAAATATCAACGCAGGTCGTTCTTCACTTTTTGATATTTTTTTTTTTCGGTCACTAATTCAGTTTATGTTGTCATTGTTAATTATTGTTTCTCAAATCGATTCTTATGGAGCCTATCATGCATGTAATCTTTTCCATCCGTTTTCTCATAGTTTCCAGTCTACTCTGTATAATTGATCGACTTAATTATACATTGGGAATATGATTTTCTTTGTTGGATTCTGTACTCTCTTTTGACTTAATTTCTTGCAATTTTTTTCTTCTTATTTATTAGTTCTTAGTTAGTCCTACATATATATTAATTATGTATAGATCATTATAGACTTTCTCTCAAGTCCTCCCTGACAACGTGCATTCCAATATTTTTCATCCTTTCATGAATAAGATCAATAAATAAATTTGTCCCAAAACAAGAAATACTTCCAATTTTAATACATTAGTTTACCGTACACGTGGCACGTCGTATTGCTAATAATAGTCAAACAAAACAATATGATATCCAACTATCAATAATTGAACCACAATTATTACCAACCTTAGATTCCTTCCCTATCGTGCCACCATGTATGTATTATGTAACCATAAACCTTCATTTATTTATTCCCATAATGAAAAAAAAAAAAAAAAAAAAAAAGAAGAAGAAGAAGATTCCAATACCATCTCCTATAAAAGGTCCAAATGAGAGCCATAAATCCTATTATTGACTTGGCGTTAATGGCAATGGCTCTCACTAATTCCTTCTCAGCTCTAATCTCTTTGCTACTTCTTCTCTTCTCACTTCATGATCAGCTTGTTCTTTCCTCTGCCAGTGATGGTGGGTACGGCCCAAAACCTTACTCCGTTGAAAAGCCCAATCTAGAAAAGGACAACATCTTATCTACCAATACTATAGCCATTCAAGGAATTGTTTACTGCAAAGCAGGCCCCAAACCCATCCCGCTCGAAGGTATAAAACTCTCGTCAAAACTCGCGTCGCATGAAGAAAAAAACTGTACTAGTATTTATTAGACAAACTAATTATTGATTTATAAGTTATTTGCTTTGCTCTAATTTATACCACTTTTATCTATAAATAAGAGTTTGTTTTGTTTGGTACTTGTCCACGCTCAAATCAATTCTAAAGTAGAGATTCATGAGCGAAAATGGTAATTAACAGAGCATAATAAATTGTTGTTAACTTTAATTCATGTATCTTAAAAAGCCGTATTTGGCTACTTAATCCGTCAATAGAAACATGTTTGACTTGTAATACATGTGACGATTGGGCTTGCGTTTTGATTGCATGCAGGAGCTGTGGTAAGGATGACGTGTGAAGCGGTTGACGAGTACGGGTTCGAAACGGCGCCGTTCACGTTCTTGAACGATGCGACGGACGAAAAAGGCTATTTCTTCTCAACGCTACGTCGTTCGGAGATTGCAGAGAAGAGGGAGCTTAAGGAGTGCAAGGCTTTTCTAGAGCTTTCTCCTTCGGAGACTTGTAATGTCCCTACCAACGTTAACAAAGGGATCACTGGTGCTCTCCTTTCGTCCTATCGCCTAATCAACGACAACAGCATCAAGTTGTTCACTGTGGGTCCTCTTTTCTTCACCACCCAGCCTAACTCAGTCTACAACGGCTACTAAAACTCACAAGAGAAATGCTAAATGCATTAACTTTCTCATTTTTTTTTATATTCTTCAGTCTCATTATCTGACACATAGATTTTACTATCCAGTTTAATATTTTAATAATACAACAAATTATAGCAGAATCTACGTGTCAAGCAGTGAGATCGTGAGAGTGTAAAAAATAGTATAAAAGAGAACGTTGCTAGCATTCCTTAACTCATAATACCCACACACCAAAAAATAATAATAATAAAAAAATAAAACCAGTTTTTAATTAGAATTGTAATTTTTCACTGTTGTTAAAAGTAATAGACAACGTTTAACAACAATATTCTTGTAGTGAATATTTGTCACGGGACAAAGAACATTATTTGAATTGAAGCAATCCCATTTTCACTTTTCCTGTTTTGAACCAGCTTTACTTGGCTTTAATTACAGAGAAAGAAGATACCATTTTGTCTTTAGAAATCTTAATTAATAGGCTCGGAAGAAAATTTTCTAAAAATAGGAAAAACAATTAGAGCAGATAGTCAAAAGATAAAAAAGAGGTAAAATCAAGATTAATCCAACAGATTTTCCATCTACATGTGTAGAACTCTGAGAAGTGGCACATTAACCACATTACTTTATCTTCACCTAGCACTAAAAAATTAAAACAAAAAATTATAGGAGTGTTTTGTCTGTCCAATCAAATTCGTCTATGACTATGACCTTTCTATTTAATAAAAGGAAGAGTGTCCGAAATCAGAAAGTGCAACATCTACAGTTTTACCATCTTATTATTTTTTGGGATTTTACAAAAAGAATATTAGAATAGAAAGTCTAGTAATTCTAGCCAAATAGTGAACTGGTAATGGGTTACAGCTGAAGAAATTGTGTTGGTGGATTCTAAATGGACCAAGCAGCACATGTCAATTTCTGATTGGTCATTATTAGACTGTAACCTCACAGGCTGTAGGATTAGCAGAATCTCCAATCTAGGAACCGGGGTGGAGAAACAAAGAAAGACGCCAAGTAGCGAATCTGTACATAAAGAAGTCCGCTTCAAGCTCCGAGGTTGATTGAGACCTCCCTCAACCTCACTCTTCACAAAGTCAATCCCCAGAAGACCCCCCTCATGCCTCATTCTCAACAACAACAACAATAACAAATAAACAAGCAACGCTCTTCTAAGAGCTCATAAAACAGTCTCGAGAGCAGAACCGAGCCCAAGAAAAATGAATGAAACCAATACCAAAGCCAAAGCGGAACCGAACCCAAGAAAAATGAACGAAACCAATACCAAAGCCAAAACCAGAGACAAAAACCAGACCCGGATATGCCATGGCGCTGGATTTGGAGGGTTGGTTGTGGTTGGTGGTGCCTTGGTTGTTGTGGGTGTAATGGCTGCTTTTGCCATCAAGAGATATAGAATCAAGTGTTCTACTAAGGATTCCATCAAGGCATCCCAAGAATGCTTCAAACAATGGCGAAAGAAGAATCAAGATCAAGGAAGCCAAGGACATCGTTTTCATGTTCAGACTTCTTCTCCGACCACTCTTGACAGTTCAAGGTGCGGAAACCTTTTTTTTTTTCCTTTTTTAAATATATTTCTTCGAGTTTGACGTTTGATTATTTATTAATTAAAGGTCTTTTTGAATTCGCAGTCAGTCCGGCCAAGGAACTTCATGCACGACCGCTGCCCAGGTGAACTCGAAGTTCAAATTTTGGTTATGTTTTGTTTTGTTTTTTTGGCGGGGATTAAAAATAAATAAAAAATAAAAAAAAAGGTTGATTTGTTTTGATGGTAAATTTTGGTGTAGGAAGAGAGACATGATACGACTGAAACCATTTCCTTGACTGCCGATTTTGATGCCATTAAAGAAAAGGAACTGAACCCAAAACAGATACAAAGGGCACAAGGAGATAAGGAAGTTCTAAATTCGGTTGAAGCCAAAGAAGATGATGACATGGTTTGTATAGAGGAAAACATCAACAGTTCGGGAGATGCAGAGGAGTCTTCCATGGAATCTAACTCCGTGCCGATATGGCCAGCAGAGCTGATAAACGACACAATGCCTGAATTAGAAGAAGAAGAAGAAAATGAGCAACCAAAGAAGGTTGGAGAAGAAGATAAAACAGAGGAAGAAACAATGAAGCAGACTACCTTGATCAGCAATGCTGTCGTTTTCAACAATGCGAGTGGGCAACAGTTAACAACGACACAGAACGAAGGAACGGAGGAGACTATGGCGTTGGAAACGAATGAAGAGAGAGCAATGAGATTGTCCAAGTTTTGGGTTAAGATTCTGTCCGTGTTGATGATGCTGCTCTTTTTACTGTCGTTTTCCACTGTTTCTGGTAAAGCTACATCTGTTGTTCTTTCTTTGTTCAGTCAAGCTCAAGGCACCGTTAAAATTGGATTATACATATCACATGTATTTTTTGCTCTGTTGCTTGCTTTGCTGTGAATATAAAAAGTCCTTGTATATGAGAAGTCTGTGTCTCAAGTTACAAGAGAAGTATTTTATGATTTGCATTTATCTATGGAAGCTTTGCTATTGGGGAGAGAGAAACTCTTCCTCTGTAAATTGAGAAATATACCATTTTTCCTTTTTTAAATAATATAAACTCATCTATTTTTTCGAACAAAAATGCTACTGTGCGCTACAGGAAGCAAAGGTATTAGCTCCACCTAGAAGATATGGGATCTATATGATCTATATTATATATAAATACATATGTATGTATGTATATAATATATATCACTCATATCCGTTTAGAGAGGGCAGAAGGGTTCTCTGAAAAAACAAGGTTTTAAGTGGATAATCCAACGAACTCGAGTTAGAAAGCAAGGTATAAATTTAAGAGGGAAGATAAATGAGATAGCGATAGAATCATAGAACTAATTAAAGAAATATATGTATTGCACAAAGATTGTTACTGGTACAACCTCAGTATATGTGTTTCACCGTCCTCTCACAATTATCTTCTTTACAAAATGTATGCTAATCCTCCTAACTATGCACTCTTTTCCCTATATACAGTGCCCTGAATTCACAGACTTTGCTCTCAACTGGCTGCTGCTAGTTTATTTTGTTACTGAGTGTCCAACAAATTAATCAAAACTAAGTAGCTGATCTTTACTCGGAAACTATTTTTCGTACATGCTGAAATCTCAACTTTCTGAGGACAAAACTTCATACCAAAACCTGCCATTGCTGGGATGAAACTATTGGCCGGCTGGTACAGCAGATTAATTAGCATTCAAGAATATCTGGGTTATCCATCGAACTTGACCAACTGCAACCCGTAGACCATCCCAATACACCTAGAATGACGTCTATGCTTGAGCAAGCATTAACCTGAGTAAGAAACAGTTCATGTTAGGAGTCAAAAGGCATATAGTATATACCATGTGGAAATAATAAGGAAATGAGAGATATTGGCTGTTAGATACACTACCAAATTCTCTGTGCTGCATTCAACATGGAATAACATGACAGCCATTCCCCTTCCTCCATCGATCTCAGCCTGGTCATTAAGGGTAAAGACATTTAAACAAACTAAGAGGGGGGGCACTTGATTACTAAAAACACGACAATATTAGCAACCAGAGGTCTATAATTTATTTCATTATGCTCCACTCACCACACAAGAACATATAGTGATCCCCGCAGCTGCCAATGTTGTTGTGACCTCGGCCATCATGCCTGAAATTATTGTTGAAATGATAAGGCATCATGAGATATGAAGCCCAAACCAGACTAAAGCAAAATGGCATAATATTCATATCAAACACTCGCTGTGAAGTATTTCAATCTAAAGCCAGTAGAAGAATTAACATTGTGCAATATATTTTCATAGTTTACTGAAGCATTAAGAAACTAGCCCAAAGAGTAGTTTAACACAGTATGATTTCTTCACCTAAGTAAACCAAAGTTGAAAGGAGAACTCTTCTAACTCGCACTTCGGGAATCAACTATCACCAATATGCGACTAATAATTTAAGCTGACCTACAAAAAGCAAATCCAGCAAGATCAATTGAAAAACAATTTACCTTTTCGATCTATAGAAACCACACAAAGCCAGAGGATGGAGTGCCCTTCTATATTGTGCCAAGATGCTATCTTGCCAGCCATCCAGCTTTCTAAACCAGGCAAGACCTCTTTGTACATTGGAATATTAGCTTGAATCATCCTGGAAACACTGATACCCTTTGACAACTCCCCTTCAACCTTCAAACTTGTATGCTTAACATGCTTGCTATGTTTTCCATTCACTTTGGGAACCCAAGCACTCCCATTTTTATTGTGAAGTGAAGCTTTAGAGTCGAGTCCCTGTGATGACATTTCTACAAAGTTTGCAAGGATTTTATTCCACGCAGGTTTGTATCCTTTGGATGTAGGAAGTTCCTCTGCTTCACTCTCCTCTTCAGAGTCAGCAGTGAAATGATTTATTGTTTCTGCTGTTATTTCTGCTGCAGAGAGAGCAGCTTGCTCCCTTAAGAACTACACAAAATGAAAATAGACAAATTAGTGACGCAACTGGTAAAAGAAACAAAATAAAATCAACCAGTGCAAGAAAGCCTACCTTCATAATTTTGTGTCTGGCACTACGTGTTTTTGCATGCTGCAACCACTGCTTATGCCTGTGAAAAGCTGATTTTCCAGAAAGAGCCTGGATATTTTGAAACAAAATAATTCAATCAATTCTGTGAGCTGAACAAGCAGAACAATATAACTATAAAGCAGAAAAAAATAATTAAAAGCAGAAACTAGTCAATGTAATTTGATGCCCCTAAATGTCCAGAAAACTAGATATCGATAGAATAAAACATGCATAATAGTCAGTATTTTCTTCTGCAATGAACTATGGCTGTTGACAAGTCAGAAATTACTAGTAAATATATTCTGGAATCTACATGCAATAACCTGCATATTTGTCACAGATTGGTTACAGATAATATATATATATATATATATATAATGTAATATTTGCAGACTATCATATCACCACATCAGAACATATAACCCTTAAATCCGAGAAAAAGACTGCAATAAAAATAGTTTCCTCACAGGCAAAGGAATTTAATCCATTTTCATTGGCCATACGTAAGGAACTCTCAGAGATTCTATCATATGATTAAATTAAAAATTTGAAAAGTATAGGACAATGTTTGTAAATACGGACATTATAGGTGACTATCTCCACAACTTCAGCATTTGAAAGTACATGCATGGGAGCAACAAGATTTCCATTGACCTGCAACAAAGAAAGTTGGCTAACTCTCAGATTTTTTTTTTTCCCCCCCTCTCATAATTTACTGGTAAAAAGTTCAGACAGAAAATAAACGACTTAAAACTGAGGGTACCTTTGCAGCCACCATTTTGTTGCCAATATCAGTGTGTATCATATAAGCATAGTCAATCACAGTTGCTCCTTTGGGCAGATTTTTTATCTGTACATATTATAAAGAAAACTGTAAAAGGTGTGAAGCACCATATGTTAATCTGAAACTAAAATTACTCTCTTTTATCCAATATACATCAATAATCACAAATTACCTCTCCCCTGGGAGTAAACACAAAGACACGACTACCTAACAGGTCTCTTGTGATAGTGTCAACAAACTCCCTAGAGCTCATGTTGCCTACGAATTCCTCTTGCCATTCTCTAATTGCATTGAGCCAGCCAATCTGGAGGAAACAAAGAATTTCATCCATGAATTAGCGTCAAAAGTCAGGGGAACAGTTTCTGAGAAATTCCCTTCAAGGACAATGAGTAACCATCTCAAATCAGCAGTGAGAACAGGAAAATACCCTGAGTGCAATGTTGGCATTATTTAGACACACACCCTTTCCTCTTGTACTTCTACCATTAGGCATAGCATGTCCAACTAAACCAGTAACAAATACTCTCCCACTATAATGAGCAGCAATGCCTCGCTCAGCAATAAGATCCATCTCTTCAGTTCTTATCTGCCAAAAGATGATAAACCAAATCAGTAAAACTAACATATAGAAAAGTGCTTCATATAGCACAAAATTGAATGACAATTAAGGAACATGCCTAAACTACTTGTGAAAAATGACACATATTCAAAAATAGGAATTCTTGACTACCTGCACTTCTAACCGAAACATGCTCTCATAAAGGAAAGGGATTACAGTTGTATGAAGACTTTGATAACCATTAGGTTTTGGGGTTGCAATGTAGTCTTTCATCTGTTAAATAGGATATTAGAAAACAGGATTTATGCAAATATGTAAAATTCAGCAAGAAAAAGAAGCAAACGCACAGAACGAGGAATAGGAGTCCAGATTCCATGAACCAACCCAAGAACATGGTAGCAAATCTGCATTAGAAGACAACTATAAGAAAGAGCTAAAAGGCAAATAGTACAGAGCTAGACGGCAAACAAAAGTACAGAGTGCAGCAAAAGACACCCAATTTCTTTGGGTCAAGCAGCTCTAACCTGCTGTGGCGCGCATAATGGCCCAACTCCAACACATGGCTTTGGTTTTATGATGATACGGATCTGGTAATGTCAAATGCAACTTTGAGTCAATAAGGATATACGACTACACAAGTTATCATTAGTTTTCCTCATCAAATATTCTAGAAGTCCGAGAAAAAATCAGGACAAACCTGCGCAATTTGGTTAACTTCATTGATTGATCCTTTCGATTTCAGCACGGATTTATAGACACTGCAAGTGAAAAAGGAACAATCATTCAATAGCCTGAGTGATATCCCTCATTCCCTTATAATTAAATTACAGAAAGCATTTATGTGAAAATAGATAAAGGCATTCAAATAGGCATTATAACAAACAGGTATATCAAAACAGGAATTATATCAGGCGCAGAGTGCCGCAAGAAATATTGTAGAAAAGGAATCTATGTCTTGACCTATACGGCTCCTTAAAAACAGCACGAACTTCAGTTTTTTTGGTCATAAGGTCTAAGAACTGATCATCCTCAAGCTTCTTCATCAGAATTTTGTTTGCCTGGAAAAGACTAGATTTGATAAGCAGACTATTTGAAAAAATGATACTAGAAAGCTAGACATGCTAATCTCCATCTGATGCCATGACAGTAGCCAAAAATTTAATGATCTCTAGAGCTATTAGAAGGTTACCTCAACAAGTTCTTTTTCGTGCTCCTTATAAAGGTCAGCAACTCTTCTCTTGACTTTAGCATAATCTTCAGCATTGGTATACATGAAGGAAAGATTTTCAAGTTCTGACTGCAATACATAACCAGCATAGTATTAGAACAGAATCAATGTACCATCCCTTAGGTTAAATACAGGAGTCTAGATACCACCATATCATATTTCAACGTTTCAAAATTTGGTAATTTGAGAAGAGAAATCAAATCAAGAAAACCTCATATGATTATAACCTAAGTTAATTGATGCATTCTAATTCATCGTTCTGAATATTTAATTAACAACAACCGAAATATAGAAATGAAATGGATTAGATAATGCAATACCTTGATTTGGTACATCCCAAGCAACTTTGCTAGAGGAGCAAAGACCTGTAGTGTCTCCCTTGCGATGCTGGACTGAACACAAAATTAAAATCAAATGTAACGCCAAGTCTTCAACAAATTAGTCAATACCAAAGGTACTTTAAATCAATAAAAGTCACCTGCTTATGTGGAGGCATGTGTGAGAGAGTTCGCATGTTATGTAATCTGTCAGCTAGTTTGACAATGATCACACGGACCTGGGACAATACCAACTTTAGTTGTTAAAAGGGTTAACAGTAAATATACACACCGCAATAACAATATTGATTGCGAGAGGTACCTCTTCTGTCATGGCTAAAAACATCTGCCTCAAATCATCAGCTTTTACATCTTGTACTGAATCGCTTTCATTCTTACACTTCAATTTTCCTAGCTTAGATACCTAATCACAAAAAAGGAAAACACTGAAACCAGTCCAAAATACTATAAGTTTATCCAATGTGAAAAAATATGCATGAATCTACCTTAGTCTCTCCTTCTACAATGTGGCGCACCGTAGCACCAAACTCTTCCTCTATTCTCTCGAAGGTTACAACATTAGTATCCTCGACAGTGTCATGTAGTAATCCAGCAGCAATTGATTCCCAATCTAATTCCTGTAAGGAAAGTTAGTGTGAAGTCTTATTATAGATGGGAAATACATGATAAAGAACAGAATGAAAAAGGTTATGGTTTTTCACTTTGAGGACTCACAAGTTCTCCTAGAATGCGTGCAACTTCAACTGGATGAATGATGAAGGGTTCTCCACTGCGTCTCTTTTGACCATCATGAGCCTCAAAAGCCAGCTGCAAACCCACAAAACTATTTTGAATTTCAAAAGACGACCAGCTGTTGAAAATAATGCGCTTGATAAAAAGTACATGCTAAATAATATATTTCATGTAAGTGAGAGCTGACCTTTAGAGCATTATGGACCAAATCCAGTTCTTTAGGTGAAAGGTATGAAATAGTGGGCCTAAGATCCTGCAGGAACCAAACAACAGAAGCTATAATGAAAGCCATGAAAAAGACAGTATCCGAATTCGCAGGTTAATATCTTCGTCAAAAATCCTAGATTGGGCAAAAAAATTTATACCTCCCACAAGCTTTCAGGAGAAACCTCGTCAATGGCATTTGAAGTCAAGGACGAAGAACAACATAACTGCCATCTTTTGCGAGCAGCATGAAGTAAACTTGACCTAAAGAGATTTCCGAGCCCAAAATCTGAAGTCCCGCTACCATACCAAGCACCTATATTAGAGGATTCACACCTCTAGCAAGAGTACAATGTTGAACAAATATTATGATTGTGTCTGATATACACAAACATGTGTGTGTTTTTAACATAAAGCACACAAAAGCAACAACCCCTCTCATGCAAAACTTAAGCGTTTGTTTACACGCTTTAAAACATTGATTACTAAACTGATATATGCATAAACTTTACCCACTAATTCACATAATTGGTGCGGGTAAAACTAGTGCTGATTCTTTAAATACTCATTCCTTGTAATCAAGTTCAAGACAATCCAAAGAACTTACAAAATTGATTCTTGTTCTTCTTCCATTCCGCGCATAAGACAACAAAGAACACGTCGGAGGATGAGCCGTACTCGCAAGAAACCCAGTCAAGACTCTCGGAGCTTTCCACGCACACGATAGAATGTTACAGTCATATCTCCAACTCCCATCCCCTTTTGTTAACTTACATATATTCACGCATTCTAAAGAAACTACAAACCAACGGACAAACAAGTCAAAACCCCCCATAAACGAATTAAGAACTATCAATAACCAAATTACTTGCGGAAAAAGCTCACAAAATAGTCAGAGTAAATACTGTAAAATCAATAGAAACAATACAAAAAGACTGAAACCTCACATAGTAGAATAGTCCTATGCTAAGTTCACTCGACTTCTGAATTCATTAGCCAAAAAAAAAAAAAAAAACCCAGATTCTAAAATCACAATTCCATTAAGTATCCAACATTTTTAACAGCAAAAAAAAAAAAAAAGAGAGAGACATACCAGACATGGAAGGAGCAGAGGCCATTTGTAACGGACAAGAACAATCTCATTGAGCCAACCGGAGCATTAATCAACCAAAATAAAGGCACCCCAGAAAACCCAAAACGAAGCTCGAGCAAGAAGAGAAGAAGAAGAATGTCACGAAACTATCAAAATCGTGACAAGTCTATACAGAAAGCCTCTTCTTAAGCTGAGAACCAGAAAGATTCTTTGACATTGAGCTTCAACAATCCGAGTGCCACCTCCGCCAAAATATGGATTTTGGCCAAGTAGGCTATGGATTGGATTGAGAAGAAGAAGAAGAAGAAGAAGAAGAAGAAGAAGAATTTTAGCAGAAAGATAACTTAGAGAGAGAAAGAAGAGAGCGAGAGAGGGGAGAGGAAGGGATATCAGCTTAGCGAAGGCCACACAAATACCGTTTGATTTTAGATATTTATTTATTTTTAACTTGAATTTTTGTTTTTCATTTTCCTATAAGACCCTTTTCTTTTTTATTTTTTTCTTTTTCTTTTTTATTTTTTTATTTTTTGTGAGGTGGAATTAATTTGAAACGGACATTGTTATGGTGTTGGAGAGAACAGAATGAGCTGTTAGACCATCATGGTCAAATTGTGACAAGTCAGCTTAGCTTGAGATAAGACCCCTCTACAGTTTTGTCCTATGTTTTTAACTACATTTTTTTTAATCTTATTATTTGATGAATCAGTTTTTGTCTCACCTATAATGGCCCCGTGGTCTCTCTCAATTAAATTTCGTTTTATTACTAAAAGAAACACTGAAAGAAAGAAAAAAAGAGGACAAATTCTAAAAAAGCATCTTCTAAGTCTATCATGGTATATATAAGAATAAACATTAATAATTTGTCTTCATTAAAAATTAGGGGATTAAGTTTGTAAGTTATAACCATACAAATATTTGGGAAATGATAAGAAACGTGAACTCTTTTTAAAATGTGTACAAGGTAAAGCCTCTGTGTCGGGTATACTCGAAAAAAAATTGTTTAAGCTGAGTTAATGACCAAGTTGATTTTAACGACTTTATGGCCATCTTTTCTTTTCTTTTTTTCTTCTTTTTTTGTTTTTGATAAGTTTGTACATGCTTAATTGAATGTATGTGTGGTCTAGATTATTTTCTCCTTTTGTTATCCTTGAGTTTTATATTTTCTAGTACATACTATTGAATGTATGTTTGGTCTCCACTATTTTCTCTTTTCCTCATCCTTGAGTTTTTTATTTTTTGGTATATATTAATTTATTTTAAGAACATCATTACATATTTGATTTCAATAATACTTGGTAGTTAAAAAGCTAAATGTCGTGATTATGTTTGCCATGCTATCTAAGAGGTACAAATACTTTGATTTTGTTTTAGGAAAAATAACTATATAACGAAAGCAAACATCATAAGAATCGTAATGTGAAGAATGAAGGTAGCCATACCTCTTCAAATACTTTGGTTAATAGTAGTCATACATCTTCCTAATGTGAAGAATCGTAAATTCGAACCCCTCTCTCCCAAATAAAGAATAAATAAATAATCACTAGATGATAAATTTTTGTTTTATTTTTGAAAACAAATAAAATAAAATAAAATAAAATTTAGTTAAAAACTACAATATCATTGGCATCTAATACGTATCGGTATGTCTCTCTCCACCATGTCTTAATTATATCCTGTTTATGTGAAATTTGTGGTGAATGAAGGTAGTTGAGTACCATAGATCACTTATCTAACTTTAAATACAAACTGAAAGCATATAGTATCAATAGAATTTTGAGTATACAGATAGATTAGGTTTCAGTGCCATGATTCCCTCAAACACCAAGGGAAAATAAAAGGAGTCCAGTATACTTCTGGTCTAAGACCTTATATTTGGTCAGTTCTTTGGTGCTTTTTAAAATAAGAGCGCTTATTGGTTCAATATTGCTTCTTTTTTTTTTTGGCTCTAAAAAAAAAGAGTAGATTAAACAACTAAAAATAAAGTAGTAGCCACGTAGAGGTCTACCTCATAGATTGAGAAGGAGCTAACATGACCTGATCGAAGGGCCCAGATGACAAGAGCATGAACCGACCTGTTGGTCACTCTAGGAATCCAATAAACCCAATATTACAAGAATTTAATAACAGAATTAAAGGAAGACAAAGAAAAATCAGATCCCACTGCAATATTGAACAAGATCGCGTCATTCCAACCTTAAGCCAAGCAATATTGAATACCATACTCAAACTGCTAAGATTTCTGCTTCAAGAGCAGAGGAATATTGAATACCATACTCAAACTGCTAAGATTTCTGCTTCAAGAGCAGAGGAAGCCTGAACCTTCTTGGCTGCAAGGCAGAGAATGTTTGTTGTGGTTGTCCCTAGCCACTATTGCTGTTGAGTCTTTAAATGTTGCATCTATCCAAACTCGGGTTTTATCGACTTGTTCAAGAGTTTGGATGTCAGATCCTCTCTTGATAGGCCTAGACTCAGGAAACGTGATCGGCTAGTGAAATTCGAGAACCGCATCTTTGATCGGTCGGAGTAAGACCACGGGATGGGCTCTACTGCCTGAGTTCAGTATTGCATTTTAAGTGTTGTTATGATATCATTGCCAAAGAAAAGAGCATAATAATTGCATCCACTATTTAATTTGTTGGGAGCTAGACTTGAAATTATAACAATAAAGGTTTGAATATTAATTATGATTCATAAGGTGTTGATTCATGCACACCTTTTTGGATTGTGTGAATCACGAAAAGGTGACGCCAGTCCTAAATGATAAATGGGAATTTTGCGCCCGGCGTGTGGTTTAGTTTGATTTTCTTTCACATTCATCAATATTTTACGACCAAAATATGTGTGGGTAATACCACGAGGACTAGTGGTCTAGCGCCAGTTAATAGTTCAAATCCAGTGTGTGACAATTAACAATTAACAGTTCTAATTTGACGTACACATCTGCAAATTAATACATTTCATATTCATATATAGGACACAATTGTGTCTTTTTCCTTTTTATTTTTTTTGAGAAATTAATGGACACTATTAATACTAGGTACTATATAGAATATAGTGCGAGTGCTATCCACGTTATTTAGCATATAGACTACATTTACAATATGTTTTTTTTGATAACGAAAAGGGAGGAGGGGGCGACCAGCATGGCAACCCTCTCTGGGCGTGACCATAGGAGCTCCAATCCCGCTCAGGAATATTCCCCAAGACCCTATTGGCCGGGTCGCCACCACCAGACGGTGGAGTGAGTCACCTGAACCCCAACCGAGCAACTAGTGGTAACGGCACCCGGGGGTAGAGGACCGGCCATGGGGTAGCAGGTAGGTACCCTCACATTTAAGACCCCTCGGAGGGGGTCACCCAGTTCAAATCCGGGACCTCATGCCCCCGGGAAACGACCACCACCACTAGGCCACTCGCTCGGTGGTACATTTACAATATGTTGAAGAATGTTATATATATAGAGCCAATACGTGCTATAGTATCCATTTACAATATTGTTGATGTAGTTGTTTGAACGTCTATTACGTAATATTTTTTAGTACATGGGAAATTAAGGGACAAAGTGTCATTGGCCTATTTTTTCCCCTTGTCTTGGCAGCTACAGCAAGAATATACCTTTTGCCTAAAGAGAGCATATTTCTTTTATTTTATTTTTCCCCCTCTAATTTCTTGCTACGGCAATGTGACTCTAGTATAAGTGTACCTAATTTTATCTTCTTTTTCGCTTTACGAAATGTGATAAGGTAACTCATGGGTGGCTCATGGGGAACTAAACGAGTCGTCACGGCCCTGAATTCTTCTGACCATTTGTTCGAGCAAGACGACTCAGACATGACTTCTATGAAGTGAGGATCAAATTCTCCGAGGGCTTATCCTATGAACACGCTTAATTGGAATTTTGACTTAGATCCTGGCTGTGTAAATCAAGCTGCCCAAACCCAAAATTATTGGGATATCATTAATTTTAGGGGCTTAAAGAAATATGACCAAATTTTGGGCCTAATTTCAGTAAATGTCCCTTTATCAAATGTTATAGCAAAATGTCTAGTATATATGCATATATACCAAGTGTAAAATTTTATATACAAAATATAAAAAATTATATACCCAGTGTATTTCAGTACAGTAACTAAAATTGGTAGATATGTGTATCTACTAAGTGTAAAAATATATATACCTGGACATTTAGCTATAAAATTTTAAAAATGGACATCTATTTAATCAAATTTAAAATTTTGGTCATCCACCTAAATTTCTCTTGATTTTAAAATATTTTGGGTTAAACACCAAGTTAATATTGAGCTTGGAAAACCTGAACCCAAAGAGCCAACGGCTTTTATACCAAAAAAATAATAATAATAATGGAAAAAAAATGTGTAGAATAAAAGAAAAAAAAAAGAGTTTTTTTGCTCTATAATTATTTGGTAAGAGGGAGGAAATAAAACTAATTTAATTTAAAATGACTATTTTTCTTTATTTTTCTTTATTTAAAGCTAAGTGTGCAAAAGTAATTTAATAATTTAACTTATACACTAAAAAATTTCCTTCCATTTCTCTCCCCATTTTGGGGAGAAATAAAAGACAGACTCTACCTCAAAATTTTCCATCTATATTTCTCTTACCTCTATTTTTCCTTTTTACCAAATAATCAACTTTTCCCTTTTCTTTCCGCATTTCTTTTCTACTTTTTTTTTTTCTCTTTTTTCTTTCCTACCAAATATAGACTAAAGTTTTCAGGCTTAAACTTAGAGACAAAGCCCGTACTTTACATTGGGATGGATTTAAGAATTAAGGCTTTGACCTTTAAACTTCCGACATCAAAATTTGAAAAAAAAAAAAAAAAAAACAGAAAACAAAAATGGAGTATAAGAATAAGGCAACTTATTTAAGCAAAGTCTTCAGTCCTTCACATCTAAGTGCTGGACTACTCTCATTGTAACATTTTATGGTCTATGAACTCAAATATTACATATTGATCGTACTACTTTTTTAATAAAATATTTGAATCTAATATTTTATCATATCTATTTGATGGTTTTAAAGCCTAAATCAATGGCTAGTGGCCACGTAGAGATGCAAAACGATCAGGATAGTTTGAGTGCTTTCAGCAGTTTTAAAAATATCTAACTCATAACTACTCAACTAATTAAGTTGCAAGTTGGGCGATTTTTAACATGCGGTTCTGGATGGTTCATTAGGCAGATTGAGTTACCTAAAACATATTATTACTACTTTATGAATAAAAAAATTATTACTAAAAATTTTAATGTCCTATTTTAATTTTTTTTTTAATTACAATTCTTAAAATGTGAAAAATTGTTTCAATTGTTTTTTTATTACAATTCTTAAAATATTATGTTATACAAACTCTAAATTTATAGATATTTGTACTAGTTAAAATTTACGAAAAACTTGATAAAAACAAAGTTGAGCATAAACTTGGGAAACAAAATTTTTTTCAGATTTGGTTTTTTTATAAAAATATTAATGGATCTTTATTATGATCTAAATACATACAAAGAGATCGCATCTCACTCAGTGAATCTTCTTTCCTTTGCATCTAGCTTGTAACAGCAGAGATATATAATTTCCTCGATCTTGATCAACCTTCAAGTGAGAATCTAAGAACTACAATGGCCTCCAATAGTAGTTCTAAGAATTTTGATCCCTCTCACTTTACTCTCAATTTTCTGTGCAGCTGCTAAATAAATGTTTTCAGTCAAAATTGAAGGTGTATACACAAATGAGAGAAATGAATCCTCCTATAGGCAAAATTGGCCAGCTGTTAGGAACGGGCTGGCCGAATTCTACTACTCTATAGAGCAGTGTGATTGGGCCCAAGTGGCCCATCACTCCAATTCAGCATTTTCTGTTTTGTGTCCAACTATCTAGAAAACTTTTTGAGCCCAATTATGTTGATCTCATGTATTCCAAGATGTTAGTATAAGTTAAGAACCTAAATGGGCCTATTTAATTCAAGCTCCAGTAGACAAAGGTCCAGTTCTAATTACCTCTTAATACAAGTGGGCTTATACTACTAGTTATGGATTTATTCCACTAAAGGTCCAAACTAAACTCTTAAATTAAATAAATATCACAAGATACTTCATAATTAGAATTATTTCCATTAGATAATTAACATTTGTATATGTATCTCTACATAAAAACTGATAATTAGCTAGGTAAAAATTATTATTTTATCACTCCAATTATATCTTTTAATTCCTTGATACAAGACTATATCTAATGGATGATCAAAGTTACAGAAATTCTTCAATTAATAAAATAAATAATTTTATTGATACTTAGCTAAGGTTCAAATCATCCAAACTCCTATAGCTTCTCAAGGCGGTATTCACTTGTCTATATAATAGAGTTGTAGATTCCATCTCTATCCATAATAATATATTACCAAAATACCAAGGTCTAGATCGTCAATTACTTGATCCATACCTTTTAATTTATCAAATAATATAAGTTATAAACATGAATTCATCACCTATTTGAGGATTAAGAAAGACATTCACTAATTATCAAATTTATTAGAATATATTTTTGTCAATGGTACTTATTATACTTTTATATTCACCCAGACTTTTTGCATATAGTTATACCAGTATAGTTTAAGACACCTATAAATGCTCAAAGTCTTGTAATATAATCCAAGAGAACTAGTGTCCAGCTTCTCTTATTAGTTGTGAACAATCTTATTTGACTAATTAGAGAAAATATGTCCTAACTTTAATAAATAAATTTATTAAAATATTTCTCTAATAAATAACTCATAGAACATTTTTGATATTTAGTATTGTATAATAATTAATATATTATCACAAATACTATACATGAAATATCACTTTATTAAATATCTAAAGTATTCAATAAATATCTAAAAACAATAAACACTTTTTGAGTATTATCATGACAATTTGTGCATAATCAAGACTATTCATTTAAAACTGGAAAAGAAAACATACATATTAGTAATATATACACACTTGTGTTGAGAATATTATAGATATATAAATAATGTTAAATACTAAAACTTCAAATATATTATCTCCTTTTTGTGAAGTTTAATGTCTCCATCTCATTGAGAGTTTATTATTTCCTCTAATGCATTATCTCCTTCTTTGTTTGTAGTGAAAGTTTTATCAATGCAGATTACTAAGAACTTGAAATATGTGGAATATAACTAAAAAGAATAAGAAAACCGAAGGAGGGAGACTTGTAAATCTCCTTATTTGGTAGGCTGCTAAAAATTACTTGTATATGAAAAGCAAAGATCACAATTGGCACTCATTCTCGAATTTCAATTATGATGTTAATAATAGCTATGTGATTCATGTTAAGGCACATGGATTTTGTATCGGGTTTCTCCTATACGTCACGGATGCTAACCTAAAATCTTCAGTTTCTAGAGTTAAATGCATTGACAGTGATTAGTTACAATTGGAAGCGTTTGGCTTTTTTTCTTTTTTCCTTGGAATCATAGTCAACCAGTTACCTTTAGTTTGACTAAGATAGTCATAAGATTGGAGAATTAGTTTATCCATAGGAGGAATTTCATCTTCTAATTTAACTTGTTATTGTAAATAACACATTTGTTACCTCAAAAAAAAATTTCAAATAGATAAAAGTTTATTTAAAAACTCTTAATAGATTGTCATCAAATAAATATCTACTGATTAAATAAAATCCCAACTTTCATATATTATTTTATATATTACAGTTAGGGTATGGTGATTTTATTGGGCGGTTTGGCAGTTTATTAAGTGGACTCAGTGGTTCATATTTTTTTGGCAATTTGAAGAATATGTATTCCATAACTAACCCAAAAGCTACGATTTTATTTTTTAATGATTTGTGCAGTATGGGTTGTGTGGATGATACGGGTTCGCATCTTTTATGTTCACCCTTATGGTCGAGAATAGATTAGCAGACTAGTTTTATACTTGCCAAGTGAAGGACTCAAATGTAACCCAACTTATTTATAAGTTACCCTTTAAAAAATAATTATTTATAAGTTTATATAATAATAATGAAAAAGATTTTATGATAAACTTATGATAATAATGAAAAATATTTTATGATAGGGGTTTTTAGCCAAATTGCCAAAATTTGGATCCAAGTTTAAAAGATATCTATTTTTCAAAAAACTATTAAAAATGATCAAGTTTATAAAAAAATTTACAAAATGGCCAAGTTTATTTAAAAAAAAAGGCTTAAATATATCAATTTTTGTAAATTAATTTCAGTTTACTAATTTACGAAAAAAAAAATTATATGTTGATATATTTAATCCATAATTGATATACTAACACACAATAGTTAATTTACTGATATGAAATTGGTACACAGATGTAAATATTGCTGGAATTGCCTAACACTTAGGACAAAAACATATATGCATGCAAACTATGGAAAACACATGATCACATCATGAATGCAACGGAAAAAATAGCGGATTTAGGTTTTAAAATTTTTTACATGAAAATAGTTTTCATAACCATATTACATGTATATATTATATACAGGATCATATATAACATAAATCAAATCTAGATGCACAAACCCTAGAGATGAGATTAGGGTTTACCTCTTGTAGCGTGCTCCTCCTTGAT
>JXTC01000313.1:199137-211400 GCA_002914845.1 Trema orientale | reverse complement strand
TCAGATAAATAAACTATTCAACTAAGATAGTTTAATTTAGCAAATATCATAATTGCATATAAGAGAAAGTTGTTTATACTCAAAGGGTATAATTAGAAATATGCTTTTTAGGACAAATATCCCAACAAATATATATATATATATATATATAAATATAAACATAAATTTGATATATTGATACATAGTGATAATGCTAATAAAATGGGGCTTATAGCAAAATGACTGAATTTTGGGCCAATAAATAAATGATTGTTTTTCAAATAATGTATTAAAATGACCAGTATATCATTAGATATACCAAGTGTATTATGTATCCAGTGTAAAAATTAATATACTCAATATATAAACTAAAGTTGGTATATAAGAAGATATACTAAATAAAAAAATAAATATACTTGAACACTTAGCTATAAAAAGAAAAAAATAGACATGCATTAAAATTTAGTATAAAAAAAGGATACCCACCATAAATTTTCTAATGAAATTGATGTCAAAAAAATTGATCTTCTAAAAAACGATCATTTTGTAAAATAATAAAAATTAGATATTTATTAAATATATTTAAAAAAAAAAGACTTCCTTAAAATGAGATGAAGAAATGGTCATTTTTAATGAATACTCTTTATGATATATTTTATTGTGAAAGAATGAAACCAAATAACATAACAGATAAAACATGTATAAAATTTGAAATATAGGTATTATCTAGTCTCATAGTTTTATTTATTTTTGGCTTTTTTAGATTTTTAAATTAAATAGGGTTTATTCGAGTTTGAGTTTCGAACTTAGGTCAAGTTCAAGTTAGAAGATCAATTGTATCAGATTTTTCTGTCTTATTCATGTCCCACTAATTAAATTATACCACATCACTCTAAAAATAATGGATATATTAAGGTATTTTCCCAGACGGTCTGAAAAATGACACGTGGCTCCTAAACAAAGTCAAAAAGACATGTCATGGCCAATACCAAAAACGACACTAAACTCATTATGGGCCGAACAGTTCAAGGAAGACCAAGTAGGCTGATCACTTATGGGGAGAGTAACCCTTGGAAAGTCAAATGACATGCTCGGACTATAAAGGGTCGACCAAGTCCACAAGATTAGAAGAATAGGTCTTAATCCTGTCTTACAACCCGTATGGATGAGCCGAGCAACTTTTGAGAGATAAACGACCTTGTCAAAATACCAAAGAAGCCAAATAATGTGAAGACCCAATACCTAGTTGGAGTTTATAACTTACGCTGACCAATTGAACACCCATAATGGAATACCAATAACAAATACTCGAAAAAACCAGCAGACCACTAAGTAACAGAATAGTTCTGACCAAGTAACAAAAATAAAGGATGCCGCAAGTCACGAAGAGGCTGACACCTATCCCTACCATATACTCTCGTCCGTATAAGCAAGTAGGTGAGATTGTTAGGATTATGCCCAAAAAGTGTTTATTCTTTATGGATATTTATTGAATATTTTAGATATTCAATAAAGTACGTAATATTTCATGCATAGCATTTGTGATAATATTTTGATTATTAGTATAGTAGTAAATGTCAAAGGGTTCCATGATTTATTTATTAGAGAAATATTTTAATGAAGTTATTTATTAAAGTTAAGATATATTTTCTCTAATTAAATCAAGTACGTTTGTTCACAACTAATAAGAAAAGCTGGATACTTCTCTTAGATCGTGTTGTAAAACTTTGTATATTTATAGTGTATCTTAATTTATAATAGTGTGGCCATATGCAAAAAGTCTTGGTGTGTAAGTATTAAACAAGGACCATATGAAATATGTTCTTCTAATAAGTGTCATTGACAAGAATATATTCTCACAAACCTGATAATTAGCATATGTCTTTTTTAATCCTGAAATAAGTTATGAACCCGTGTTCATAACTTGTATTATTTGAGATATTAAAAGGTACAGATCAAGTAATTGACGATCTAGATCTTGGTATTTTGGTAATACATTACTACGAATATTGGAAACGTATACCTATAGAGATGGAATATATAACTCTATTATATAGAGAACTAAATACCACCTTGAGGAGTTATATGAACTTAGATGATTTAAAAATTAGCTAAGTAATTAATAAAATTAGTTATTTTATTAATTGAAGAATTTCTGTAACTTTGATCATCCATTAGATATAGTCTTATATCAAGGAATTGAAAGATATAATCAGAGGGGCAAAACGATAATTTTACTTAGCTCCAATTATCAGTATTCTTTTGGGGATACATATATAAATGTTAATTATCTAATGAACATAATTTTAAATCTTGTGATATTTATTTAATTTAAGAGTGTAGTTTGGACCTTTAATGGAATAAGTCTATAACTAATAGTACAAGCACACTTGTATTAAGAGTTAATGGTAACTAAGCCGTTGTCTATTAGAGCTTGAATTAAATATGTCTATTTAAGTCCCTAACTTATACTAACATCTTGGGATGCATGAGATCAATTGGACTCAAACAATTTTTTAGGCAATTATACAAAAAGGAGAAAAATGTCGAACATCAAGGTAGGCCTTAAGAGCCCACCATATGCCCATTGGGCAAGAGAATTTTCGGCCAGCACAAAGGCTATAGGGCTAGCTGAATTTTGACTAATGGAGGAGCCTATAAAAGGCTCTCCCCCTGCTTTGTGTGTTATATTCAATTGCTGAGACATTAGTTTGGCAGTTGCTTCAAAAAACTGAGAGAAAAGTGAGAGAGAGAAATTCTTGGATTTTTACTTTGGAGTTGATTAAGATTGAGGTAACCATATACCTCTCTAGTTCCAAGCTTGGTGCATAGGAAGGAAGACTCATTGGTTGAGATACACAATCTCTTATATGTATTTAGATTATAGCAAAGATCCTAAAATTTATTTTATGAAAAACTATAATCTAGAAAAATTTTTATTTTCTATACTTCTATTTATCTTTGATTTTATCATATTTTTCGTAAATTATAACTAACAGAGATTCCTTCTTATCTTTTTAGGGATACGTGAACATCAATCCTATCATTTTGGGGACTACAAGGCTACTATAAATAGTCTCATGTTTACCTGAAAGAGGTAAGCTACCACAAATTCTGAAAATCTTATTTGTCTCTTTTTCTTTTCTCATCTTCCTCTCGTACAGTTCTTTTACTATTTATTGAGAATACTTTATTGAATACATTACTAACTACCTTTTGTGGAGGAGATTTTGTAGGTACCACACTGGTACTACTCTCATTAGTTGGTAAAAAGTTCATCTATAATATTTTTCAAAGTTGTACAAACTACATCTATGTCAAATTTGGATTTTGGCTTCCTTGGAGAAAAACAACTCGATAGCGCATGGCACGCATTAGTTCATGGACTAAAATCTATATCAACATATTCGAATCTGTCCCATAAGGCTATCTCATTCACTTAAAAATTGATAACTAAAAAAAAAAAAAGAACTCAACTAATCCTCTAAGAATGTGGTACTGTGATGGTTAAGTTGTGTTTTATCTTTTTGTTGAGTTGTTAGCCTTTAAGTGGATGAACGACCTTATAAGACAACAATCTCATTCTTAAATTAATAGAGATATTTTGCCTTTGGTTATAAAAGAAATAAATTACTTAAAACAATCTGATTTGATTATTCGATAAATTGGATAGGCACTGAAAAAAAAAATGATAATTTAATGCCAGAACCGCCATTAAAATTAAAAAATAAGATTATCCCTAACTGAAACTAAAAACTAGGTAACCAGTTTCAGAACCCTGCCGTTAAAATTAAAAAATAAGGTTACCCCTAGCTGAAACCAAAAACTAGGCAACCAATCTCTTAACAATTATTTCACTTCCACTCGAGGTGACTTGATTTATCAAATATGAATCCGAGTCCCGAAGGACATAAGTTATTTTCCGACAATTTATTACATATATACAGTAGAATCAAGAAGCTATACACGAATATTAATAATATATAATTCCGATCATGATTCTCTCCACACTTCTTTTTTACTAAATACGGTTGTCCTTACAGTCTCTGCTCGAATTAGGCAACATCATGGGTTTTATACATCTCGGCTCTCAACCATTAAACATTATGTTCACGTCTGGGGTACTCTCGAGTGTCATGATGATATTCTTGTATATATACATATAAATATATATATATATATTTTCGGTGGGTATGGATGTAGTCCCGCTCACAGGACCAGTCCCGTTCATGTTTTGACCAACACAGATTGGTCAAAATATAACATGTGTTGGCCAAAACATGAACGGGATCGGTCACCACGAGTGGACTACATCCGTGGCCTATCTTCGATTCCTCCATTACGGAGATGATTGCATGACACAGAAACTTTCTCCTTTAAGATAAGAAATAACCTGATAAAAATACTAAAAAATAAATAAAAATAAAAATAAAGGAGAAGAAGATCAAGAAGCTAGTATATTACTATATGGAAAAGAGATTTATAAAAAAAAAAAAAAAATATTTGCTAAGTTAATAAAGAGATTTGACCAAAATTAGGAATAAAAATATTAGTAGATCTTTCTCTTTTTTTTTCCCCTTTCCATAAGATATATGACTTGTCATTCTATTTTTCCTTTTTCATTACGGCTTGACCTTAATTTATTAACTCATTGTGACTTATTTATTACCTCGCTCATATACGGTCGGTTATCTGGCCGAGTCATGGCGCATTGAAACGCAGTACACATTGCTCTAAACATTTCGTGCATGTCCAAATCCTCCTCGTCTTCCTCCTCGTCTTCGTGTAACAATATGTGGAATGCCCTTTCTAGCAATAATGGACGAGCCTGCCACGAAGTGAATTAACATTTTAATAATTAATAGAGCTTTCGAGTTTTACACCAAAATATAATATTAACAATAAAAGCAGGACATGAGGCCATTTTTAGACAAGCCCACGTCTCAAAGTGATTCATGAATGAGAATAAATACTATTATCATATAGTTAGTACGAACCCATTTGATCAAACTGTCATCATCTTGTGGCACAGATCTTCGACAAAACAGCCTCAAGAGAAGGACTCCAAAAGCTAGTACATCCAACTTCACTTGAGCCATCAAATCATGGTTTAAATGATCCTCCAATAAACAACACCTTAATTTAGCACCAAAAGTAGTTAGTAACTGCTTTAGGCCAAATATTAATTTTTTATAGATGTGAAAAGAGTAATGTCTAAAGTGATCCCTTCAATATGTGTATAGGCAACCTTACAAAAACCTAGGTTCAGCCATTTCAAATGCATAATATACACGTTTTCATGAGTGCAAACCTTTCAATGAATATTGCCCGTGACTGCTTAAGATGAAGCCAAGTAGCACGCCCGAAGCCAGAGATCTGATTAGAAACAACACAAGGTAGGGGAATTTAGACTATTATTGTGTCTTGAAGTAAGAAATTAAAAAAAAAAAACCCATTTTCTTTTTCACTCATTGAAAAATTAACCAAAGTCGCTTGAATAATTTGGAATCAAGTGATTCGAATTCAACCACAATAAAATTAAATATATGATTGGAATTAAAATAGTATTTGAAAAAAAAATTATAATATTAATTAGATCTATTTTCTTGAAGTTGTATTTTTTAAAGGCGTGTGGCACGTTTGCTCCCTTAATTGTGGATTGGCAAAGTGATCGTTAAAAATAATTACGAATATGGGAAATTAATCCCAAACCATTACTTGCGGTTGGGTTTTTAATATATCTTGGCACATACAATTCATTTTGAAGGGGCAATTGCCAATCTACGACAAATTTGGGAACCATATTGCAAATCTACGATAAAGTCAAGGAAAACGTGTCCATAATTCGCTAGAAATTTAACGGTCATTAGTGCTGGGTTAGTTGATATTGTTTTGTAAATTTAGAGATGTAATTAACAAAAATTGGTTGCAACGACCACTTTTGCTAATTCAAGGGAAATTAGGAGGGGAAACATTGCAAAAACTCATCTTTTAATACTATGTTTGGAACTTGGATTTTAGTAGGAGAAAAAATTGTAAGGGAAAAGTTGAAAGAAAAACAGAGGGAATATATTTTCCTAAAATTCTATAAAATTTAGTTTTTGAAACTTTTTTTCTATAATCTTTTCATCATAATCTAAATTTTCTAAATTTACTAAAAATATCTCTTATAAAATTTCGTAAAATTTTTTCTTTCAATCTTTGATAAAATCCAAATAAAAAAAATAAAATTTCTGAAAATAAATTTTTTTTCCTCCCTAAAATTCAAGATCCAAATGGAGTCATGTATGCAGATATACATGGAATTAAGTTTAAAACCATGACGAATAAGTACTGATATATTATGTATTTGTTAATAAACACTTTTTCACCTGTGGCTGTAAGTCATCTCCTATAAACACGTTGCTCAGCAACAGTTTACCATGAACGACTGGACCTCGAGGACATTCTTCATGCATGTATCGAAGTCCTTGAGCAATTCCTATAGCTATCCGCAACTTGTCTTGGAATGTCAAATTGAACTCTTTCCCTCTGAGGCCTATAACAAGTGGCGAATTAATTATTAATTGCTCAGATTTCAAGTCACACTTCTATAGATAACTAACGTATGTATAGCCATCTATATATAATTCCCATTAATTACGTACTAATTAAGCTAAGTTAAAGTCAATTCTTAGTTAACTCACCATTAAGATTGGAATCCAATGTGCCTCTTTCTGCAAAGGGAAACACTAGAAAAGTAGTGTTGTCACTCTGGTGATATCCAATCAATCTCAGTATATTCTTGTGGCGCATGGAGAAGGCCGCTTTCTTCTCAGCTTCAAGAAACACACCACCGGATTCGCCTCGAAACATCTTCACCAAAACCCTAGACTGGCTAACCGCGAAAAACCCATCGTACACCACAAACTGCTGGTCCTCGTCGGAGGAAATCTTTTTGCTAAACCCTAATGTTATCTCCTCGATCACTTGCTTGGTCAGCTTCAACGGCAGTCCTAACACAAAATTAGGATCACAAACTTTTCTCGACGAAACACCAAATGGATAGACAAGCTGTGGATGAGTACTACTACTAGCTGCAGTAGTACTACTGATCATCCCCTGATCTCTTGGAGGCTCCGCTACCATTTTAAGTTTTTCATTGAACGAAGTAATAAGTTGATCAGATGATTGAGAAGAAGAGTCGGATATGTCCGGCAAGGCTGTGCAACAAGCATTGAGAGCTGCCTTCCCAAAATTAGGTTTTGTTCCCTTCATGAGCTTGAGATGAAAAGATTTCGGCAAAGGTTTTGGCCTATTGACTGCTGATGAAGATGAGGCCGCCGGTTCGGATGATGATGATGATGGTCTGTGGTGAAAAATAGCTTCACCTTCGTCGTTGACCGAGATTATGTTACATTTTGTTCCGCTTAGTTGGAAACTTGGGTCTTTAGCAAAGCACCTGAAACAAGATGAGAAGACTTTTCTCATTTTGGTGAATTGTAATGATCTTCTTGGACACAATGAAAAATGTTGCTTGAGTAAGTATACTTCTTGAAAACTTGGCGACCTACTAGAGACAAATTTTTTTTGTAGTATCTTGTCTTGTCTATATATACTACTATATATTTTTTTGCCAACTATGTATACGGAATATTGGTTATTAACGATTTCATTGTGATTGTCGTCTTTGTTTGCATCGACATATAAATGTATATATACACGCATAGAAATATATTGTATTATATATGGTTTTAATGTATATGTATGAGTACGTGCTTTGAGATAGAGATGAGAGACCTATCCATGACAATCCAGTTAGCTTTGACACTATTTGCCTCTTCGATTACAATATCCTTTGGACGGAATCCCGCAGCAATCTTCACCTCGAACTTTACCTGTCATTATCGTCAAATAATTAGCATTAGTTTTATTAGGCTCCCTAGCCATATTTGAACCTTATTACCTATGTATGTGATGGAACCATTCATGTCCTTACTATGAGTCCTTTGACATTAGGGATGATAATATAACCCACGATTATAGGTATTCATGATTATCCGATCTAAACAGGAAGAGAAAAAACCGCTCAAGTGGGGAAAATGACTGAGACGGAGATCATAACCGCACTGTCAATATGCGAGTATGGTGCGGGGACGGTATTAATATAATCCGCATTATACCCGCCCCGAAATATATATTTATATAGAAAAATTAGTATACATATAGATATCTATTTAATTTCACACTATCTATATTCTTATATCTTTAGTAAAATAATGAATTTGGAGAGTTATATGTACTTATATATATATATTTTAGAGTTTGAAAATTATTAATATATTGTTGTGTTTAATATTTTGTTGATTATGAAAAAGATTTATTATTTTCATCTTAATTTTTTTAATATTTTATTCTTATTAATGGGTAATAGATAACCACAATTTTCTCCGTTATCTATTGGTTAATACCCGCATCGTCCCCGCATCTAAAAGAATAGTTAATAGAGCGGGTATGGTATTGTGATTGGTTTTTGGAGATGGAAATGGTAATTGAAAAACCGTCTCCGATCTGCCTCATTACCATTCCTACATGACATCGTCTTTTTTTTTTTGTGGTTATCTACTCTAATTAATAAAGTATGCAACTACCTTTATAGAGCTATTTAAAATTTCACATATATAATAAATTTCTTTTAAAAAAAAAAAAAAGAAATCACATTTATAATCATATTTTACAAGCAAACAGAATAACTAAATTAACGACCAATAAATAAAAAATGATATAAATCATTTTGAAGATAATGCACTTAAGTATTAATGGTCATGAAGAAGACTTTGTAATAATCAACTAGCCAGTGAATCTTGTGTGCTGTGTCTCCCCACATTTTTATCACCAAGAAACTATAGTACTCGTTTGGTGACTACTCATCATGAAGCTAGCTAGATTTTCTCTTGCTGCGCTTTAGTTTCCTACGTAAATTTAAAGAATAATAGCATCACACATTTAAGACCATCTCTATCGTCTTTTGAGGTGAGCCCTATGATGGAACCGGTATAAGGCTCCCATTTCAATGAACAGGGATAGATGCGTCAAACTTACTAGACGCGACAAATCCGAACAAACTTAATTGGCATCTAACAGATGATCAATAATACTACTTGAATCATAAAATTGGTTCAGAATATTGATTATTGAAGAACAAAGATACTTACTCCATAGGTCTCACAAGTAAGATAGAAAGGCTTGAAAACTTTGGTGTAAGTTTCCTTTCTTTGGCTAATCTCTTGATAGAGGAACTTGATGTTTGGATTAATAAGCGCGTCACATATCTGAATACTAAACTCATTATTATCGTCATTAGACTCCGTCGATGGCCCCGCGGCGGCAGCCACGGCTGGCGGCACTGGATTAATAATGTTCCAATAGAGTAGGGTGAGAACCAAAACTTGATCTTCTGGACCAACCACATCATGCATGGCCAGGGACAGTGGTGCCACGCCTGAATTCTCAATACAAGCCTTAATCCCCTCCAAAACGACTACAATTTTCTGGTTGGTCTTTCTCCTTTGCCTAAACATGATATCTACTATACTTCTAATAAAACTTTAGCGTGTGTATGGATCTCTATTGGGTATACGTAGTTAATAATGTTATACTACTAGCTGGTACTAATTAAAACGATCTCTTGTTCTTTATTGATATATAATCGGCTATAGCTATAGCTAGCTCGCTCAATCCATAAAATATGCCTATTTTTATATACACGACATTCTTGATAGTATATTGCTAATGGTTTTCCACCATAGTTACTGACGACGAACATTGAGACCACCGGAACATGAATTTTTGGTTTTACTATATGCTATATATTATGAATAATTTTCTAGGCAGTCGCCGCTTCGCAGGGCATTCAAACTCGGATAGTAATAGTTAATATATTTTACGTAAAAGTAACGTCATTCTTGTTCGTGAATTTGAAAGAGATATATCCGGCTCGGTCGCTTAGTACTCATAGATTTCTATGTCATATAAATTAAGCCGATATCATGAGTTTTAAGTTCCTAGGCAAATCTAATCTTGGATTTTACGATGTAGACGCACACGTGGATTAGAACGTGGCAAGTGAAGCAGGAAAACTGCATACACATGTTTTGGCACATAATTAAACTATGTACGTATGAATTTAAATCCGTCTAAGCCCCCAACATCTAGCTAGCTAGCTAGCTAGAATCTGTCCAGAAAATTGGACAAATTAGAAGCAATATTGTCCCCGTGGCATCATTTGTATCGGCGCAAAAGTAGTACAGCGGCATGAATTTTATAAATTGCGCGCAGTCAAATTACTAATAAATGCTTTGGCCCAAGGAATTACGTATACTCAACTCATGAAACTAATTATAACATGCACAATATATAGCATTCAGCAATGTATTCCTCTGTGTGAATATCATTATTCTAGTCTATTTGACATTCACAAGATTAATTACCTTATTTTTCCCCTATACTATTAGAAAAGTCTCTATTTTTCTCCTAAACTATTAGATAAGTCTCTATCTAGTTTAGTTTTAAATTTTTAGAAATTCTCATTGTAGTCCTTATTCTATTGAAATTAGTCCCTAAATTTTGACAGTTTTATGTGTGTGAAAACCTTCAAATTTAAGGGACAAAATGATCTTTTGACCAGGTTTAAAAAAAAAAGAGCTTTTCTCTCTCTCTCTCCCCATCAAACTCTCTCTCTCTCTCTCTCTTTCTCCCTCTCGGTTCTACTCTCTCGGCCGAGAACCAAGTCAGTCGCCACAGCTCGCTTGAGCGTCGTCCGGCCACCAGGAAGCAGGCGGAGCTCGCGCAGGTTGCCACGAGCCGACGCCGAGCTACAGCGACCGCTGGAGGAGCTCGCCGTCGCCGAGGAAGACAAAGATGCCGTTTTGAAGCTTTTCGGTTTTTTCGTCACCGGCGAAGATTCCGGCGTCCATTCGACTCCAAACTAGTCCCCTTGGATTCATCTCGATGCCAGCTTTCATTTTCGACCACCCACGACTGTTAACTCGGCTCCGGTGAGAAGTTGGTTACTGTAGCATTTTATTATTATTTTATTATTACAGTGACATTTTCATAATTATTTGAAATCTAGCTTATTTTTCCGAGAAAATTATACCACGTGATAGAGGAGGTTGAAACAAGAAAACTTTTAGTCTTGAAGTGTAAAAACAGTAACCGAAAGAGCATTAATCTTCGAAAAAAAAATGTGGTATTTTTTTTAATTATTTTCTAAAAGTGATATTTTTGATATTTTCGGATTTTTGAGCCCATTTGATGCTCGGGACCTCAAAACTGAGTTCTGACTTCGAATTTGGACTCAGTGAGGTCAAGACATGAATTTTGATATAAAATACCACTATGTTTCTGTTCAGGATCGGACCTTGTGTTCTGATTAATTAACGGGACTTGTGATTAATTAAAACAAAGCAGAGGAAAATTGAGATTAAAGTTAGTGTACAGGTTTAAGAGCTATCACAACACTGTCTATGTGTCGAAGTCTTGATAGGCGATCGATATGGAAACGACACTTCCCACAGCATCCTTGCCACGTTAGCGGTTGCAGGGATAGCGTGCTTACGATATAGCAGTAATAATATGATAATGGCGTAATAATAATGTAAGTGTTATCACAACGTTGACACTACGTATCGAAGTCCCGATAGGCGGTCGCAATAAAGAACGACACTTCACACGACGTTCCTGTACGTAGGCAGTTGCAGGGATAACTAGCTTACAGATCGACGATAATATAATGATGCAATAATAAATAGAGAATCTAGTTGACGAAGGCGAATAAACCGACCATGGTGTCAACTAGAAGTTAGTAACAGAAATAAAGTGCAGAAAAATAAATAGTCAGAAACTGACAAAGGCGATACCGTCTATGTACCAGTTAATTAGTGAGGTTAGAATTATTAGGCAGTAAGTCCAGCCATACTATTATAGATAATAATAAATGAAATAATAATAACAGAAATAAGTGGGGGTTAGCAAGAGAACACAAAATCCCGAACTTGTGCCACAGATCAAGCACAGAGTTCGAAGAGAGTAGCTCGGGACCCACAGATCACTGAAGTACACAAGTCAGAAATTATGTAAATAAAAGGCTTGGTGAACAAGTCTTGTGCAAACGTAAGTAGGACGAGGATGAGGACATGGAGTTAAAAAATGGAAGAAAGGGGTAGTGATGATGTTGGCGTTGGTGAAAGGAACAAGAGTTGATGGTGATAAGATGATGATGAAGTTGTTATGAGTTGTGTGGC
>JXTC01000313.1:166873-194741 GCA_002914845.1 Trema orientale | reverse complement strand
ACTCTCATAGGAAAGCTTTGCTTCTTGTGCAAGTTGATGAAGTGTCTTCATAGCATTTGATGGCTTCACCTTGTAGGCTAAGGAGGAGTGATGTGCCAATGCTTCAAGTCTTATCCAATGAGTTCTTGCCAAGTAGATAGGAGCTTGCCAACTTATGGTCCAAATATCTTGATTATAGCCTCATCTAAATTATGTTAGGCACATAATTAATTAGGACTAAAGTATGTATTTGGGTTAATCTAAAAATTAGACTAATACCCCAAAACAGTTTCATTGTGAAACGAAAATTAGGATTTCGTGGC
This sequence comes from Trema orientale, assembly GCA_002914845.1. Lineage (NCBI taxonomy): Eukaryota > Viridiplantae > Streptophyta > Magnoliopsida > Rosales > Cannabaceae > Trema > Trema orientale. Next base: position 194,439 of record JXTC01000313.1, on the reverse strand, counting down.
ATGAATTACAGCGTTTTGCGTGCCACCGGTCCGGTGTGGACCCAGATCCGAATTGGACAAGTTATGTGTCTAACCCAATATTTTTGGGTGCTCTGAATTCAGTGGTGACCTCCGTTTCACAATTTGAGACTTCGTTTGAAAAGTCACTCCTCAAAGCGAGCTCACAGGATCCCGAAACGACCTTCCGAGTGACCGGGTGACCAACGGAAAAATCTACGGGTGCCGATAGCTTAGTCTAGCTATCCAGGCGAGGTAGGGTTTCAATTACCAAGTTTTCAACTTATTTTGTTTTAAATTACACATTATGACCTATTTCTTGAAATTATCGATTTTCATGGATTTTAATGCTTTGAATGGATATTTGATGAACTGTGAATTGTTGAGATATATTGGATTGTTCTGGGATTGGTTTATATGATTTTATGCAGGTTAAAAATTTTAGTTTTGGGAAAATACAGCCGTTATGTTGCCCAATTTTCTATAAATCCCAGAATAATACCAAATGAGTTTTAAAGCATGATTTCTTGACATACTTGATGCATGGTTATTACATACTCTGTGAAATATTGTACCTAACATGGGATCACACACTTGAGTTCTATTTTAGCATCATGGTATTTAGATCGCTGGCGAGTTGCTGTAGCGCTAGGTGAGAGACCTAGGCCCCTGCGCAGAATTTACTGACACACCTCCGGGTAGTGTCAGGATGCTAGGTACCTCTGTTCAAGAGGTATTACAGGACCATGATGAGAGGATGGGAGCTCATATACATACTTATATTTGGTGGATTTATGATATGTACAACATGATTATGAATTTGGTTTTGGTTTTGAATACATGATTACTCTTTATCTTGAATATTTGTAAACTTGCTTTTATAAATGGATTTTGTAGAAGTGCTAACCATGCAGGTTTGAAAAGTTGCATTCACATCAAAAAGGTAATTGAATTCCTACTGAGCATGTAAATGCTCACCCCCTTATCATTCCCTTCTCAGGTGGTGTACAGTGTGACTTGGGCAACTCCGAAGCGGAGTGAGTAGGACTGGAAGATTGTTCTAGTTTAATAGTTGGTAATTACTCAATAACTCATTTTGGAACTGTAATAACATTTAAGGCTCATACTTTAGATTTAGCATGCATTATCCATTATGCCTACTTGTGATGACAATAGTGATGCATATATATATATTATTGCTATTATTAACAGTCTATGTCCAGTGGTGATCACAAACTGTGGGAATTTACAATTTGAACTATTTTTATAAACTTTTACAGAAGCTGTCGTTTTTCAACTAGCTGTAGTTTTTTTTGAAAAATTGAAGTTTCTATAATTTTCTAAAACAAATTATGAATTTCCATTTGTGAAATTCCTTTTCTGCCACTAGTCCGGGATTTGGGTCGTGACAATGTATGTGCCTCTTTGTTTTTGGGTTTATTTCACTAGTGGCCCTGGACTACGTACAGTCACTGTATTTGTTTTGTTCTACTTCAGCCCAACATTTTCAACTTAAGTACCACACTGCCTGCAACTTAGATCATCAAATTTAAAGGACATAATGATCAGTTCATAAACGTTAATACACTACATAAAGTGAATGGGTCAAAAGTGGTACAAATAAGCATACTTCGGAGGGTTAAAACACTATAAACAACCATACTTCGAGAACCACTAGTAGAATTAACCTTGTTTATGTAATAAATCTAGAACATTATTTTGGATATTTTATTGTAGTATAAATTCTCCGATACATTTTTCGGGTGAAAAAAGCCATTAAGTTTTGTTAAGCCAGATTTATGAAGCAACATTGTGTTGAAATAAATTATGTTGAGATTTTATTTAAAATATTAGAAGGTAAAAAAATTATAACGAGTGTTGAATTTAGCAATTGCTCTCGAATTATCTTCTTTGCACCACTTTGGTTGCTGCATTTTTAATTAAATATTTCACTTATATTTGACAATTACATCCTCTAAATTTGGCAAATTATAGGGCCAATATTGAAAAAATATCACAATTATTCAAAGTAATTTTCTATATGAATTATTTAATTTGGGGTGCGGGTGCTGGTAAGGTTGGGGGAGCAAAGTGGTATAATAATTAACTATAATTCAATAGATAGCCATTAGTGAAATCAACCCTTTGTTTTATTTATTTGCTTCCCACTTCCCAGTACTTGTCCTAGCTACTTCATAATACAATCTTAAACTTGTTAATTGGCAGAACAAAAGTAACTCAGCCAAATCAACCCGTCCACTGAAAGACTCGTCAGATCTCTATGATCATCCATTTAATATATAAGGAAGACAAAATTAGTAATCAACTACTTTCATACATCGCAGCGTTTTAATTAGTCTATAAAGTTTCGTTGAATTTTGAAAAGCTCATTCTACTGCAGATTAAATGCAGAATAAGGTAACAACACGTACGAAACCAAACCAAAATTTTGCAGAATTAAACCCAAAACTTGCATCGACCTTATATATATATAGGGCCTATAACAGCTTAAAACCGCAAGGCAATCAACATTAAGGAGATTTACAATCAAAATTACTAAGACTGTGAAAGCTTTTACAAGACGGATTTTCTTGGTGTCATGACTCGAATTATCTTCGATTAATTTGGAGTAACGTACAACTCCCTGTAGTAACGTACAACTCCCTGTATGATCTGCTAGTGAGTTGTTTGTTCCGTGTGTCTGGATTAATAGACAAAATAAGAGGACTATGTGCGCTCACATGGCTTTTCCGTTAACAAGGAGTTAAGGACTAACCTGGAACACCATAATTAGTTTAAGGACCAAACTGACAAATTTTCCTGTTTAGGGACCAAAAAGAGGTTTGTGTTTTAAATATAATTTAAGGAACAATAAAGTAATCAAAATTCGACAAAGAAGTGATGTCCTTGGCCTTGAACTCTATCTGTAGTCAATATATAGTGACAGAGTAATACTAAAAATATTAATTTTTTACACTAAAAATTTACACTATATATATGAGGTGACATTCATTTCAACTATTTCTTTTTTAAAAATAAGACTACACCATTTAAATTTATGTCATTAAAAATAATATCATACCATTAGTGTAAATTTTTTATGCAAAATTTTAGTGTCTCAATCTTTTACCATAGTGATATATCGCCGTTCAACATTAGCGGCACCAATTTAGTTACACTATATATGAGACAATTGTCACATAAAAGGAATATAGGTGAGACCCGAATAATTAAGTCCAACGCTGTTACGTGACATTGTCATATACACGAATGTCACATATGCGGTGCCTAATTAATGGCATCACTGATAACATAGCCCCTTTGCTTTTACAAAAGAGATCAGAGCCAAAAGAAAAAGAATATATATACACACATATATATATATATACCTTGGTTATTTAAATACATATATGTCACTCTTCGGTCTCTATTTTGCCGGAGCCGCTGCACGGTACCGGGTTTTGCAAGCCGGAATGCTTAACTTTCGCGTTTGCGCATACCGAATCAGTAGTCTTAGTTTTGAATTTGGCGCCACTGTAGGTCAAATCGATGTCGACCATCTCAACATCCTCGCAGGGGAACAATGGACTGCATCCTAGAGAGACCGAGACCTTTGAAACTGAGGTGCCCCTTATGTTCTTGAAATGGATATCACTAAGCTTCCACTTTGATGGCTGATCCTCCGTTCCAATCGAAAGAAAATCAACAATTAATGGAAATTGTTATTAAATCAAGAAGGGACTAATTACTTTTTGTCTAGTAATTAAGCCAGAGAGTTGAAAATGTAACTAAGATATATACTTACTTTGCTTTTGTATTTTCCATAGTTTTGGTCAATGATGATGGGGTTTTTCACGTTGTCCATTGTAATATTTTCATAGACGATGTTACTCGCTTCACCTGAGGTTGGCCCTGACCAAGTCTTGATTCTGGCACCATTCGTTGTGTTTTTTAACGTGCAGTTCTTTACCAGAATTCCAGTACAACCTTTGTCATATGGCCATTTTCCAAGGCTACCAACACTGTTGCATAAAAAGCAGCCCAAAACTAATAAATAAATAATCCCACAATATATGTTTTTAAACCTATATAATTATATTTAGAAAATTCAGTAGTAACTACAAAAATTTCCTTTTCTAGTAGTACATGTTTAGAACGTAAGATTAAGAGCAATACTATGAAGGCATCTCATGCTGGGCTTAGACCTATATACTCTGCAATTTTATATGTATGTACTTGGTATCACAAGTGTCTTCAGTATTTCCTTAAGATTATTAGAGGATTTCATTATCATATTTGCTAATCTTGAAATAGTTTTAACAGTTTGACCTTAAAGGGCGTGCATTAGTTATCAGTAAGAGATTTCTTTTTTTAAAAAAAAATTTAAAAAAATCATAAAATAGAACAATACCAATTATGTCTTGGATGAATGTATACCTAATGCCATGTCCCGGGCCACAAGTGACATTGGTGACTAAGATGTCATGGGTGTCTTGCGCCATGGCAATGCAGTCGTCGCCGGTTGCGATGACGGTGTTAGAAATGTTGACAGAAGAGGTGGAGCTTAGATGAATGCCGTCGGTGTTTGGGCTGTTATATGGAGCAGTTATAAACACATTATTGAAAGTGAAGTTCTTGCTTTTGTATGTGAAAAAATGGAACCATTTGCTGTTCAAAGAAGTGATTCCTTCTACGATTGCGTGGTTCACTTGGTTAAATTTGAATGACTGCAACATATCAAGAAATAACAATCTTATCTTAGACACACACATACACATATGTATAATTGAAGTTACTCTTCAATTTTATACTAAAGAAAGTACCAACATTAAAATTAAGGTACCGGTGTAAATTAATCATCATTTGGTCCTTAATTATAATAAACCGCTAAGAAATTGTCTATAGAATCATATATTAGCTCTTGTGCATGCCATTATCAGTGATCACAAATTTAACATGTGAATTTACGATGGGTTAAAAACTAAATTATGTAGCACTGATCATTTACATAATACATATATAGTACCATATATTTCATTAGTGGCAGTGATGATCATTATTTGTTTTTGAAATAAATCATGTGATCTCAAAATAAATATATATGTGAATCTACGAATTGGTTAAAAACTGGTAGTGACTATTACTAACAAATAGCATTAATGTTCATTAATTACTAAATAATGGTGAATTTAATATTGGCGATGCTTACTGCTGCGAGATGCTGGCAGTCTGGGTTTGTCTTACAGTCATTGTAGTGCCAAACCTTGGGACCTTGGCCGTCGAAAGTTCCGCTGCCAGTGATTACCAAACCGTTGATTTGCTCGAAAGAGATCCATTCGGGAGATGAGTATTCGCTAATGTCGGTCGTGGCTTTCACAATTCCTTGGACCTCAATAACAATTGGTTCCGAGCTTTTGCATGGCCCTTGGAAAACCACCGGACCTACCAAAAATGTCCCTTTTGGAATCAAAATCTTTGCTGCTGCCGCAGATTTTTTGCATGCTGTTACCCATGTCTTCATAAATGCCTTCATCCATGGACAAAGAAAATAAAAAATGTTCAGTATTTAAGTTATTTTGGTTTAGAACCCTTATATATATATATATATCTATATATGAGTCTTTCTATAACGCTCAAATGTAAAGTGAGTACCAGTGCTCCAGGCAAAAATTAAAGAGGCGCTTTTTCTCAGTGTTCACGCTGTCATAAAAATATTTCTCGCTTTTCAAACTCTACTTTTTACCCGTGTAACATTTTAATTTTTGCCATTTAACTTCGGTTTATAATATTTTGCCTGAAGCGCGTAATATTTTTTTTCCTTTTTTTTAGCGTTGATACTTTATTTTTTTGGGTGAGTGTTGTAACCAACTCATATATCTTTATATGTTATTAGTTTCAACATTGGTAATTATGTTATACATGCATGGTCTCACGTTAATTTGGTCTCATGTGTAGAGTTATACTAGGGACTTCAAAAATGGAAGTTGACATAGTAGTAATTTAGATTAAAATGTCTTTTCAAAAAAAGTTTTAAAAAATAATTTTTCTAGTAGTGTTACAGTGTTGTGTAATCTTATAAGACAGAGGGTCACACAATTTGTGACCATTAATTAGTCCTAAAAAAATCATAATTTTATGGTCACAAATTATGTGACTCCTGTCATATAATATTGTGACACTACTAGAAATATCATTTTTCAAACCACCCCTAAAAAGTCATTTGAGTCCAAATTACTACAAATCAGGTCCATTTTCCTAATTTTGACACTATTAACTTAAAAGAATCTGCCTAAAATTCGTATATAAATCAGGCTATTGATTAGCGTTACTAGGGGCAGAGCTTTAAGGGTCCAATAGCGGAGTATGCCCCAGTGGATTTTATTTAAAAAAAAACATACGTATATAAATATACATATATATATTATTATTTTTAAAATTTTACCCCCTCGAAGAAAAGAAATTATATGTATTCTTATAATAACGGAAAAACTCATAAATACCCATTCTATTAAACATTTTCATGACTAGCGTGTTCTTTTTTTATTTTACAAGTACCAGCTTTTATACTCGTTTTTAGAAAAAAAAGTAAACTAAAGATATTTAATGTATGAAATGTATACTGCTGTATAAATTTTATGTATAAAAATTATACTTAAAAGTTGGTATACATTTTAGATGTATACCATAGTATAAATTAATACAATAAATGTAAACTATATATAAAAATCTATACTGTAAATGTATGCTAAACATATTTTATATATGAAATATATACCGTAAAAAAAAGGTATTTGTGAAGTATAAGGCAAAAAACAGATACTAGGTGTAAATTTCTCTCTTATGCCAGTAGTCTCTTGTTTATGCCTATTACCTTGGTCTTTGGGCTTAGTTGAACTTTCTATTAAGTTTGGAAATTAAGGACTTGCCACGTTTAACGAATTCAAAAGGTTAAACCGTTTAAGGGAAAAGTTCATAAATACCTTTTTTTAAAACTATATTTTCATAAATACCTATTTTTTATTTTTATTTCATAAATACCTATTTTTATATCTTTTTTGGAGAAACATAGACCACCACTATTTTACACATGAAATATATACCACAGTATACATTTTATGCACTAAATGTATACCGCGGTCTATATTTCATGAATAAAAATTGCACTAAAAATCGGCTCACATTTTAAAGAGAAAAGTTCATAAATACCCTTTTTCAAAACCATATTTCCATAAATACTTGTTTTTTATTTTTATTTCATAAATACTCGTTTTTATACCTTTTTTTTTAGAGAAATGTAGACCATCACTGTTTTACACATAAAATATGTACCACAGTATACATTTTATGCATTAAATGTATACCGTACATTTCATGAATAAAAATTACACTAAAAATTGGCTCATATTTTAAAATGTATACCATAGGTCAAATTTATAATGAAAAATGTAAACTGTGGCAGCGTTCATATTTTATACATGAAATGTGTACCTCATAGATAAAATTTATATTGTAAATGTGGACCACTCATATTTTGCATATGAAATATAGACCATGAAAATGGGTATTTTTGAAAGAAAAATTAAAAATGAGTATTTATAAAAGTAAGTTTTAAAAACGGGTACTAAGCATAAATTTCTCAAGGTTAAACCTTCATCAAGTAAATACTAACAATTAAACATATAAAGTTAAATGTGAAAAACGAAAACAAAAGCTTGAAAATCATTAAGGGGAGAGGTTGAGACAAAGCAGGTGTGAAATTGATGCTCTTTATTTTGCTTTCTTCTTTCAATTTATTTTATTTTAATCGAGATTTTGATTTCCCAACTAAATACCTAAATAATATAAATCGATGGAATAAGAGCAAAAAATATCTGACTCTAATTTAGATGGGAAAAAAAAGTTCGGAGAAAATACATGTGACCATATACCATTGATGATAGAGATTAACTTATTTTCAAGTAATACTCCATTTATTCTATTTACTTTTATTCTAATATGATTAGCTCTCTCTTTTTCTTTTTTCTTTTTTTTTTTTTCATTCCTCTTTGTTTTTGTTAAATTTTAGAAAAATTTTTTGTAGAGAAATTCTGAAAAAACACGTTGGAAAAAATGATAAAACAAATTCGAGTGGTATAGAAATAGATCTTTCGCTTCCTACAGACCATAGGCTACAAAACCGTTTGGGATTGTTTTTAGATTGTGCTTTTAATTTTTAAAAACAGTTAGAGAAGGGAAAAAAAAAAAAAAGGGGAGGGGAGAGGGGAAAAGGAGGCATTTGGTAATCACAACTATTTTAAGCAGAATTTGAAAAGCATGGTAATAGTAGTTTTTCAAAGCTGATTCTATTGTCATAATATAAATTATCTAAAATATATTATTTTAGAGTGCACATATATATTTTACTAAACACTAGATGCTGCTTTTAAATAGCATATCAGTTTTGTAAATTAAATTGGGATAATAATATTAAAATACCCTGAGTTTTAACTTTTCTGTAAAAAAAAACCCTGACTTTTGAATGTCTGTAAAATAATACTTTCATTTTTTAATTTCCACAAAATAATACCCTGATTTTTGAATTTTTGCAAAATAATACCCTCACTTTTAGATTCTACAAATTAATATCTTGATAATTAAAATTCTTGTAAATTAATACCTTAACATTTGAAATTCATATAAAATTATAACCTTAATGCCCAATTAGTTAATTTTAATAATAAAAAGATGGTAGTAGCCATCATCAACTTAATTAAAACTTATTAAACAATAATAAAATTTCTGAAAAAAATATTTGTAGTTTGCTTATTTCACTTTTTATTTAAAAAAGAAAAGTAAAAAATTAGAACGAGAGATAAAAGTAGTTAATTGTAATTAAAAAAAAAATATGAGAGGTAAAAAAAAATTGTGCTTTTGTAGCAATTAACCAAAAAAAGTAGTTATAAAATAATTTCTGACAATATACTAATATCTAAATATTTTTAATAAGTTAATGAGAGATATTCGCATCTCTTAATTTGCTCATAATGTAAATATACAAAGAAAATAAAAGCTGAGGATATTAATTTGTAGAAATCGTAAATATCAGGGTATTAATTTACAGAATTTCAAAGTGAGGGTATTAATTTGCAGAATTCCAAAAATTAGGGTATTATTTTGCAGAAATTTAAAAGTGAGGATATTATTTTACAGACATTTAAAAGTTATGATTTTTTTTTACTAAAAAATTAAAACTCAGAGTATTTTTATGTGATTAACCCATTTAAATTTATCAAACGGCTATATTTTCTCACAATTGCTTCTTACTCATAACACAATTACAGTTGGCCTATAGTATATCTACAGTTATACCAAACTGACTCTAATTATAGAATTTTTTACTGATGTATGAGACTAATAATTTAAGCTTTTAAATATCATTCTGTGTTATTATCTTTGTAAAAGTTTTGTCCTAATTAAGCCATATCTTCACTGGACAAATTTTCTGGCTTTGCCCTATGTGTGAGTCTTAAAATGTTCTTTAGTTCATATATTCAATATATTTTAAACAATTTTAATATATTCCATAGAACCAAATCAATCTAATAATACTTATTAAACCAAAATTTATCCAACGGACCGTCCAATTTTGGGATTGGAATTTTTGGGCTAAATAAAGAGTTCAAAACCTATATAAATCTACATAGGAATTGAACCTGATTAGGAGTAATTTGAGCTAAAATGTCTTTTTTGGGACTATTTTTCAAAATAATTTTTTTAATGACTGTCAAAATACTAGTAAATGGGGATACTATCAATTTTGATCCTATTTAAAGTATGTAATGAAAAAAGATACAACCTAAAGATTATTTATAAAACTAGGACCTTTATTTAATAAAAATTTTGAAATTCCAAAATTACCCCAAACTCGACCCTGGTCGAAAAAATCAAAAGTAAATAAGGCAGATTCAGGAAGACGACCAACTATGTCCGATTGGGATTGAGATTATTCGACTATGGTCCCTAGTCAAAAATCTCCGGTCGATCGCTAGTCAGAAATCGATCAGAATGACCGAAAGAGGTGGCAGTATAAGTTTGACCAGAGTTGAAATTTTTTGATCCTAGTCGAGCGAAAGGCACTATTGGGATCGAAATTGGGACCGACGGTGATGGCGGGGTACTGTAGAAGGTGGTGGTGGCAGAAGTAATTTGGGGTGTATAGGAGAAAAATATATTTTAGGTTTTGTTAGGGAATATGGTATCCAATTAATGTTGAATGTGTGACATGACAATGAAGGTTACTTTTGAAAACAATAATGGGTAAGTTCCTTTTTTCATCATGAGAGATTTAATAGACTCTCTAAGTGTAAATTCTTCTAGTATAAATGAGTAGTGACAATAGTTTTGACAGTTCATAAATACTATGACTATTGGTCACTAACATAGAGATCTACTCGTTACTAATATTGTAAGTGGCCAACTGGGGTTAGCTCAGTTGGTCCAAGGTTTGAGGGTTGTGTGTGTGTGTTTGGGGGGGTCAGGGGTTCAAACCTTGGTAGTGTGTGTGTGTGTCATTTTTCTTTAATTTGTAGTAAGTGGTGGTCATTAGTTAAGCCCCACTTTTTCAAAAAAAAAAATATTGTAAGTCTTAAGAGAAAAAGTAGCTATATATATGTACGTTGGCCTTGGATATATTCTATTCGGGGACCAGGCCCTTCATATAATTTTAACAATTCAGAACATATTTCATCCAATTCGTATAAAAATGTGTTATGAATTGACAAAATTGAAATTGTGTGGCAGAGTCAGAGAACCCCAAACAGGACTACATCATGGTCCATATATGTAAAACATTTATGTAGTATTCTAGCTTCTTGAACACCGTTTTGCAGGAGGCTATTTACCCAAAAACTCTTCTCTATGATCTCTTTGGTTTAAGGACCTTTGCATATGATCAATTATAACTAACCTGTACATTATCTTTTTGGTCGTCATTAGCTACAGCACCATATTTCGTGACATCAAAAATTTCACGAGCGGAATCTGCAAGGCCACGACGAAGACTCCCTTCATAAGCATGGCCACGAAACGTTTCACGAGCCGTACAAGAAATTAGCATACTCAACCCGAGAAGATAAAGAACACCTTCCACTTGATCAATTCTTCTAATTCTTACTAATTCATCCATTTGTGATCTCAAAAAGTTCCAACAGAAAAAATTTAAGTAATATATAACTTTCCTCTTCTTTTTATCATTCGACTTCTCAAGATTATGAGTTGAATATTGATCTTTAATTTTATAATACTCGGAGAAATTCCTTCTCTTTTTTCCTCCATTCTAGACCTATTAATTTAAATTAGCTTATGTAACCAAAAATAGGAAACTGATATACTGATATTTTCTTTTCTTGGTCGTGAATCTATGTTTAGCTCTAGTCTACGTTCTCTACATTGACCAAAGTTATGAGCCTGTTTGAAATTAGTGAATGAAATAACTTCAAGTCCGTATTTTATACAACTTTTAAACCTCTTTAATTGTTGCCGTAGAATCTCCATTTCTCGTGAGTCCCTAGTCTGGAATTGTGCCAGCTAAGTACTCAACTCTCACCATTGAAATGCCGAAGCACGAACATCTTCTTTATTTTCTCTTTTTTTTTTTCCCCCTATTTTGTAGCTAATAGATAAGCAAAGTGCATGAATAATTGATGCTTGTACTACATATTGGCTAATAATGTTGTGATGTACTAATTTTCAATTTATGCAACGATTGACAATTGTGAAATCGTCACATAAGTTGTGAAATTTCAATCAATAGTATTGCTAATATAGAGAGAGAGAGAGAGAGAGGAGGTCAAATATTACTTATAAACCATTTAGTAAAGGTGAGCATAATTGGAAAGTTGGAGCATATCTCCTTTCCTTCCATATTCTCGACAAAATAATTGAGAATGCAATTGTAACATGGCACAATTATTACCATTATGAAAAAAATAACTATAAGGTGAGTCCAGATGGTCCAATAATATTTAAGGGCCAATTGAGGGAATGAGACGTGGAAAGAAGAGAAAGATAAGATCTTAAGGATGCAAAATAATTAAGCTTTTTCATTGAAATTTAAGCAATGATAAGAGGTCCTTTGTTGTGCTTATAGTACCCTACATAATGATCCATTAGTGAAATTTATGTGTTGTGATAGTAAGTAAAATTTATGTTCCTAAATATTTTTATTTTTTGAAAAAACAATACTGAAGAGGACATATACTGATTAGTACCACAACTAATAAAAAAGTAGAATCCATATACAAAATTTAAAAGTGAGAAATTTATTTTTATTAATGTGCAGTGCTAAGTACTAAAAATATTTTTTTAATATTTTGTTTTATGAAGAGCACCGTTAAAAGCATCGGTAAATATTAGCATATAACCGATGGAGGTATGACCACAAATGAAATTCATATCATGTGGTATATTCATTCACAATCATGTATAGTGCTAAACTAGTAATCATTTTAGTGTTTTTCAATGCATGTTGGACTATATCACTATTAAGTTTATATCGCCACAAAGACTCTGTCCAAGCCTAAGATTGGCTCGAATCTTGTTCCAAGTATATATATGCCTTTTTTTTTTTTTTTAGGTAGGGACGGATAAGTACTACGCTATGATGTGATGACCAGTTTACTTGCAATATGCATGAACTGATACGTAGATGCCTAAATCCGCTTACACAAAGTCACACACAGTTGAAAAAGAGCCAATCAACGCACACCATTCGCTAGTATTGGTTGTTGATTTCTCCATCCATAGATATTTTCCTTATGAAAATATTAAAAAGTGATAACAATTAATCTTAGGAAGAAAAAAATAAAAGGTCATTGATATCATCCTCATCCTCATTACTTTAAGCATCGGCCAATCGCATCTCGGTCCTTACTCCATAACCTCTATCCCCTTCCCAATGCTCCAAGAAGTAGGATAACTTAAAATAATTTCACAAATTTCACACCTTCAATATTGCATTTTAGCTCAACGACTACATTTAGTTACCAAACCGCATTTTTATTTAATGAAGTGATGGTTTCCTGATCAAAAAGTATATTAAATTTAATTCCTCGCTTGAAATTGTGTCACCAAAAGTCCGCTAATACAAGGGATCTAGTACGAAATCTGCTAACTATATAGGCTGAAGCAACTAGAGATCACAAGATATTTGATGGTTAATGATTTTGTACAAGTAAAAACCATAGCTAACAACCTCTTGTATAAATACCCACAAGTTGAAAGAACAATGGGCAGTGGTCAGCTCGAAAGCGACAAAAGGTATCCGAGAAGACTATATGTTAATTAAAGTGGCATGATCAAGAGGTTCTTGTTTTTAGGTGCCAAAGACAAGCTAGCTAGTCTGCAAAAAACAATCAAAAGAAACTTAAAAGAATTGCTAACTTTACCAAATTCTAAGTTTTTGACGGTATTATAAGGGAAAAGAAAAAAGCATTAGTAAAATAACAAAAAGCAAAAAATACACTAATATACTCCCTAATTTGTATAAGAACTACAGTAACATCCCTAGACATAAAATAAATACACCTGACATCTTTGGATCTAAAAGAGACTGAAAAATCAATAAAACTTTCAGTACTTAGTGATGTTATTCTTTTCATTTGAACAATTAAGAATTATTTTAATAGGAAAGCTTTAAACTAAATGAAAATTTAATGGTCACATTTATCTAAAAGAGGTGTGTCTGTATAATTATTCGAATTTGAGGGGTGTAAATTTAAATATCTTTTTGTCCAAGGAGTACACTGTAATTTTAACTGGAAATATGGGTATTAATGCCAAAATTTTTATTTTACGTCAAAATTATAGCTACACCTCCTATGCCAAATACAATAATGTTGACACCCTTTAAAAAAATTACATATTGGAATGAGAGAAATTCAAATTTAGGACACCCTACACTAGGAGGAGTTGTAAATAAAAAAATTACATATTGGAATGAGAGAAATTCAAACTTAGGACACCCTACACTAGGAGGAGTTGTAATTATCCATTGCATTTCTATTGTTTACAACTAACATAAAAGGATTAGTTACAAATCTATCCATTGTAGGTTTTTATTTTTTAAAAATTTAAGCTTACATTCTTGGAAACTATATTTCACTTATTGCAATTTGACATAAAATTTCAGTTTCACTTAAAATTTAATTTTAAGGAAAATTTTTTAATTGATGAAAATTTTACTCTTCTTTAATGTTTTGGAACATAAATTATTTCAAAACAGTTCCTAAATTAATAGAAAATTATTATCAAACAATTTGATATTAAAAAAATAAAATATATTTATATTAATCTATAAGCTATTTGAAATTTATTTCTATTATAATACAATCAAAGAAGAATGTATTTTCATCAATTAAATTTTGTTTCCCAAGTTAGATATTAAAGGGTTGAGAATGTACTTTAACATATGATTGAATTAAGAAGAATAAAAACTACAAGGGATATATTTAATTTCTAATTAACCATAGAAAAAGTAAGATCATCTCTAAGACTCTCCAATACATACGATCAATGCCTATATTTCTCATATTAAATAACAAAATGTTAAAATTGGCGTATTATTTCATTTCTTTCAATATAAATATAATTCATAATGCTATTTTAAATGATATTTTTAAAATTTTCTTATTCAATAATTAATAAGTGATTTTTTCAATAGACTGAAATTTCATTCATCAAATAAATAATTCAGTACAATAATCTAGTCGATACAACAATCAATATACAAATAAATTATTACAATTAATGAATTAGTAAAACCATTGTATTCGATTAACGATTAGGGAGGAAACACAAAATTCAATGAGAAATATAACTGAAGCTTTATGAGACATGTCTCTTCACTCTTCAAAGTCGTCCTCTTTATGAGACATGTCTCTTCACTCTTCAAAGTCGTCCTCTGCCACTAGAGTTAGTTATTTTGAATGATACTATAACAGATTTTTTTTTGCATAAATCGATCTTGTACCACATAAATTCTTCCAGATCTAAATCACAAAAGTCTCAAATCTAAAAGATATCATAGAAAATAGCATGAAAATAATTTATAAAAGTAAATAAATACAACTCACACAGATCTATAATAAGATGTGATAAAACACTCAAAAATCTAAATTTAGGGATATTTGTACCTTCACACATATAAAAAAATTAGTGAAAACGGAAAAATAAAAAGAAAACAATAAAAAGGTAAAATCCTATTAGAGAAGGAGACTAAAATATCAGTGATTCTTAATGGTAATTTAATATTTTAGATTATAACCAACTGGGGCTAGCTCAGTTGGTCCAAGGTTTTAAGGATGTGTGTGTGAGTTTAGGGGGTCAAGCGTTCAAGTCTTGGTAAAGTTTGTGTGTGTGTTATTTTCCTTTAAAATTATAGTAAGTGGTGGTCATTAGTTAAGTCTCACTTTTAAAAAATATATATATTTTAGATTCTGAAGGTGATAACTTTATAATAATAAATTTTAAATTTATCAAATGTCAAAATTAGAAAGGGAAAAAAAAAAAAAAAGCATTGTATTGGTTGGTGGCTATGTGCTAATACTTTTGTTTTTTTCCTTTGAGAGACTATGTGCTATACTATTGAATTGCTCCAGTAATGCCAAGCGTTCACGAGAAAGAAGGGCTCTTGACTTGAGTCTCGAATCTCCATAAAGACGAAAAACAAACGAGCAAAATAAACGGAAGAACAACGAAAAAGAAACGAGACTACGAGAGAGAGAGAGAGAGAGAGAGAGAGAGAGTGGGTCCCCCCGCGTGATGGAATACTAGGTCTTGGTCTCTGATTACAACGAGCTATGTTCGGCCACGTGGTTTTAGATATGGATAAGGTTGGCCCACGTAAATACAATGGGCGGAAACGCGAGAGAGAGAGAGAGAGAGTGTGGGTCCCCCCGCGTGATGGAATACTAGGTTTTGGTCTCTGATTACAACGAGCTAAGTTCGGCCACGTGGTTTTAGATATGGATAAGGTTGGCCCACGTAAATACAATGGGCTCAGCCGCTCAGATTGGACAAAACTTTTGAAATGATTTCGATATTTTAGAAGAAATAAACAAAAAAAAGAGAGAGAGAGACATGAACCATCTCAACGAGTACTCTTTTAATAGGCATTCCACTGCCACTAGGACACGTTAACGGCCTTTTTTTTTTTTCGTGATCAAAACGAATCCATTATTAAAAATTTGTGGAATCTTTTACCATAATAGACTCTATTAGAAGAGAAAATTCTTCTAATCAAATAAGCTCATTTTTTACACCTAAGGCGAACCTAGCTAAATCATGTGTAGCTTTATTAGCTTCATGAAACACATGTTTAACTATAACACTAAGAAAAAAAGGAAAATAAGCTAAACATATCCAACAGTAAGTCATCAAACTCAGAACGGCAAATTGAGCTATTTTTAAGACTTGTACTACTATCAATGCATCCGACTCCAGATTCTGGAGATTTAGACCAACATCCCTGGCCCATAGGAGAGAGATCACCAAGGCTTTCGCTTCGGCAGTCTTTGCTGATAATGTGCCAGTTACTTTTTTCGCCAATGTTGCTATGACTTCACCTTTTGTATTGCGAATAATAGCACCAACACCCACTGAACATGACTTAGCATTGATGGCCACATCCACATTCATCTTGAAATGGCCATCTGCCATCTAAATTATGACCACTAGCAAAAGGATCAGAAAATCTAAATTCTCACAAAATAAGGGCGAATACTGTGGTAAAAATATTTCAAAACAAAAGTTTATAAGGCCAAATAGTAAAACAAAGAAATACCATTATTTCGGTAGTCGACTTCGACCTCTGTTATCATACCATGGGTGTTGCAGATAGTCTCATAAAGTAATGGGACTGGTCATATTTAAAACCTCATTAGGGACATAGAAGACTACAACGCACTGAAGAAAATACAATTTAGAATTGCTAAAATAATCAGCATAAAAGACAGAGTGTGCTCGAATATATTTTTATTTTTTGTTTTATGTTTGAAATAAACAAAATTTTATAATTTTTTTTGAAAAACATGCTTGGTAATATTGTTGTTTTTTTTCTGTTTTAAAAAAATTGTAAACAATTTTTTTAAAAATAATAGAAGTTGAAAATTTTTCATTTTCAAATTTCTTTTAAATAAAAAGTAAAACCAGAAAGTGGTATTTTTCTAAATAAAAATTTTAAGTGATATATTCATAAATAAACTTTTAGAAATGATACTTTTCTAAATAAAATTTTAAAAGTAATGTTTCCATAGGTGGTATTATCTAAATAAACTTTTAGAAGTAATATTTTACTAAATAAGTTTTTACAAATGGTATTTTGCTAATTAATTTTTATAGTTACCAAGCAAATTTATGTTTTTTGTTTTTAAAAATTAAAAATGATTTGATCTGCTATAAGTAATTTTTTTTATTTTCAAAATTTAAAAACACAAATAAATTTTTTGTTTTTGTTTTCAATTTTTATAAACAAAAAATTGGAAGTGTATCCAAACATGACCCTAATATTTGATTTCTAGCCAAGAAAATAGTAATTTTTGAGGTCAATTAAAGATAGCAATGTCTTTGAATAATATGTTCTTTTTCGCTCCTATTACATCATAATATATACATATCTTTGCTTAAAGAGTAAGGCTATGTTATTAAAAAAAAAAAAGAGTAATGATACATGGTGCCCCACACGTAATGATACATGGTGCCCCACACACATGACGTGTCTATCTGTTACTGACTAATTATAATTATACTTCATATAGAGGCTATATAGGATCTAGTTTATTAATTAGAATTACTGAATAACAGATTGACACTTCATGTGGTGTTGGGCACCAGAGCATTGCTCTTGCTTAAAAGATGCATAATTTTTTTATGAATTAAAAAAAGAGATGAATGTAGTTACGATAATCATTAAGTACACCGTGCACCATACCACTTTAAATATAGAGGGTTTTGGGTTCGAACTTTCAATCTTCCTCCTTTAAGACAAAAAAAATAAAAGGAAAAAGAAAATAAACAATCTCGAGTTCAAACTTCAAATATCTGTACTAAATGAAAAAATTGCATATTAATGCAATAACAATCTTTCTTTTTGTTTTCTTTTTAGAGACCCATATTAAAAATGGGTTTCTCTTAATAACGAATCAAACTAAAAAAAAAATAAAAAATAAAAAATAAAAAAGTATACTAAACAATTTAAAAACATTCCTAATATATATCAAGATTTCTCAAAAATAACATCAACTTTATGAAAATTTTGAACCAATATATGGTTCACTGTACAAACATCGTGGAGTTCACGTGATAACTTAGTATAACTTATATTGTATGACCATTAATGAAAATATGCCTATGATCAAGGACGAAGCTATGATTTTTGTCTAGTAGGTTCTAAATTACATATATTTATCCTGTGGGAGCTATTTTATATTTTCTCTAGTTTTTAGTGGGGTTTTGTATATAATTCAGGTTAAAAAAACTATACACATGTGTGAATAATTAGACCTTTTTTAAAAGCAAAGAAAACATTGCGTGAAGGCTGAGTCTCTACTAGGACAATGTCCCTCTGTCCCTATCTATGATTAACGGATTGCTAGACCGAAAGAAATAATATAATAAAAATTAATAGTGATGTTTGAGGAAAAAAGAAACCTATTTTTAGAAAAAGAAAAGAAATGGTGAAGCGAGTTCCACCTTTTATGACTATTTACAAAGATGATTCTCTAATTAATTAACATAATGAATAACTCATTATGGTGATTAAAAAAATATGTATTCTGATTATCCTAAAAAGTTAGATAATTTGTCGAATGAGATATACACTCTATCTATTAGCTTTTTAATATTGAAGAGAATGGCTAGACACTCTGTATAGTGACTCGATATAATTGTAGAGCAAACTAAATATGGAGTCTAGTGACTTGACATCACTATCTAGTAGCATCTTAATATTTAGGAACACATCTAGACATTGTGTCTAGAAACTCAACAAGACTGTTGAGAGTGTTGAGGCTGCTAGGTGAGACATCTAACAACTTGACAGTATTGTGTAGTAGGATTTTAATATTTGGGAGATCATTTAGATACTGTGTCCAAGAACTCAATACGGCTGTCGAGGCTATTAGACACGATGTCTAGCGACTCGATACTACTGTTTTATAGCATATGACATAGCATTTGTAGGAAACCATCATATGATGCAGCGGAAGGTGGTGTATGTGACAATCAAAATTTTACACACACACACAAAAGAGAGCTTAGGATCAATATGGCTTTGTTATTTTAATACATAGAATAAAAACTGTTTTTAAAGAAAAGTAAGAATACTCTAACCTTTGTATATTGGAAGTTCTTCACTTGATGATGAGGTTGTGCTTTATACAGCTATAAGACCACAATCTTCCTCACCAAGTCTCGACACCAAAGAACCAGAAAGTGAGCTCCTAATAATCACAATCTTATTATTTTCACACACTTTTAAAAATCTTGCTATAGGTCTCAACACATGAGATAGCAAGAGGATGGAGACTAGAGGAAAAATAAACTAGAAGCACACGTTAAAAAAAAAGGTTTCTTAAATAAAACTTTTTTTTTTTACATTACAAACCTCACTTCACTTAAAAAAAAATTGAGTCTGTTTATTTTTTTTAATGTGTAACTCCAAAAAAAATTTCCTAATTATTCAAACTATTTACACGCATAGCTCTATTTTCTAAATTAATAAATTTATAAATTAATACCATATCATCTTAAATAGGAAAAATAATTTTAATCCTATTAAAGACATTATCAAAAATTAAAAATAGATAAGAGAAAAAAAAGAAAACTAAAAAAACACGTAGCAATGTAGAACACGGCTAGGTATTTTAAGTTTCTTAATAAATCTCATCTCTTAAACGTGTAAAATAATTTCCAATTAGGTTTTAAATAATTTAAAACCATGTGATAGTCAACATGTTTCATAAATAGGAAAATAAAATCCCTTTATATTAGGATAGCTTTTACACGCATAATGGAAGGGTTTTTAACGTGTAAAAAGGTTTCCTATTAAAGAGAAATACCTCTCTATCATATTAAATTTATCTATTTAATTATATAATTAATTCCATATATTTTTAAATTTGGAAAAACAAAATAACCTTATCAATTTGATCATACACGTATAAGAGAAAAATGCTGGTGTTTACTGGAATAAATTTCCGGAAAATATTTTCATAAAATCTTTTCAAGAACACCATAGTTTTGTAAAATCAAGAAACACAGCGGAATTGGTCGTTTAAAAATTTTCTTTTTACAAAATATTTCGGATCTTGATCTAACATAAATTAACTCTTGATCTAGACAAGAACAATACCCGGATTCGCTCCACAACTTTCTCATCTTCCCGTCTATTCTCGAAAGCCATTTGATTGATCCGGTGAGTGGTCACCTTCTTGATTCCCAACAAAGAGATCCGCAGAAGAACAAGAAGATAATTTCCTCGAACCGATTTCTCTGGGATGGCCGAAAAATACCAAGGATGGTGAACCCTAGTGCTGGCCAATTTCTTCTATCCTTTTCTCTCTATTATGTGTGTGACACTCTCTTCTCAATGGGGTGTTTCACGTGTAGTTTATATTCTGTGTAGTTAGAGAACTCTCTTAACTGTAGAGAGATTAGTAAACCCTAATAGGCTTATTGGGCTTGTTGGGCTCAACTGATTATCAAATAACTATTGGGCTTTAATTTGAGCTAGACAGGGGACCAGATGGATCCATAAAGCCCAAGCTCCAATGGACCAAATACCTACTATCATAATTAACTCTTAATTATGATTGGGCCTTGTCCATTAATATTGGGGCACACCACTATAGGCCCAATATTGAATTCTTGGACTAAATGTCATTTATTTTTCTGTGAAGCTTATTAACAATTAATTAGCTTGATCCATTTAGCATATACTATACCTGCAGACATACCCCCAATGCAATGCCGTACTAGTAGGTTGAAATTACCGTATTACCCCTCTAGTACATATTTACCTTTGAGTTATCATTTTTCATCTAATGGATAATAGTTGACTACGGTATTTATATCTGCTCATACCAACACAGTCAAATTCATATAGTGAATACCGGGGCCCTGGTTTATATTATCCAAGTACTTGAAAAAACTCAAAGTGACATTATATGCATGGTATCCATCATAAAAAACGTTCTACACATTTCATATACCTTATCTTCTAAGATACTAGAGTTCGAACCATAAATCGGAACTAGTCCTTTAGTAACTCAAAAAAATAAAACACATGAAAGTAAGTTCGTTAATCACTAGGATTAAGGTCTTCTACAATAGAGCTAGATTAGTGAAATTAGAAATTTGAGTTACGGCACTTAACCTCAAATTCTAATTCACTAGGTCCTGTTCGATACTGTTATAACTTTCTTATAACATACTAGTGTTTCTATCCGAAGACTCACTTCGATAATTAGAGACTTCATTAATTAAATAGACAATACTACATTCTATGGCATAGTAAAGTATTCCATCTTCAATATGCAGAATGCGAACAATTTAATTTAGACATAATGAAATAAAGAATATAATGCCTCCCACATATGAACTCATCATACGAATAATTCTTTATTACTCATTTCATGTCTTGGAATCTTTTAGATGTTCCCATAAAATAAACATACACATCACATGTATATTAATGGGATATAAATGAAATAGAAATTCATAACATGGAATTTATTAATAACAAATAGATAATAAATAATCCAATAAATATTGTTTATAATGTCTAAATAATAAACTGCTTTATATGACATTATTCCAACAATCTCCCACTTGGCCTTTAAAACAGATGTGACATATCATGTAGTCCCATTCCTTCTAGGTGGTCCTCAAATACTTTGGTAGCCAAAGATTTGGTAAAAGGATCAGCAAGGTTATCTGCAGACGCTATCTTACTCACTATCACGTCTCCTCTTTGAACAATTTCTCTGAGTACATGATATTTTCTCTCTTTGTGTTTTCCCTTCTTGTGGCTTCTGGGTTCTCTAGAGTTAGCAACTGCTCCACTGTTATCACAGTAAAGTGTCATAGGTTACTGTGCTCCAGGTACTACCTCGAGATCCATAAAGAAATTACGAAACCAGACCGCCTCTTTAGTTGGTTCAAAAGCTGCCACATATTCGGCCTCCATGGTTGAATTCGCAACACAAGATTGCTTGATACTCCTCCATGTAATGGCTCCACCACCAAGAGTAAAGACTGAACCAGAGGTTGATCTTCTAGAGTCTTTATCATATTGAAAATCCGAATCAGTATATCCAACATGTGTTAAATCTTCTCCAGAATATACAAGCATATGATTTCTAGTTCTCCGAAGATACTTTAGAATATGCTTGACTGCACCCCAATGTTTAGGTCTTGGATTGGATTGGTAACGACTTACAATCCCAACAGCATAACAAATATCTGGTCTTGTGCAAAGCATGGCATACATGAGACTTCCCACTGCTGAAGCATAAGTAATATTTCTCATCTATTCTTTTTCTTCTTCTGTCTTAGGAGAATTCTTATTAGACAGAGTAATTCCTTTACGAAAAGGTGTTAAACCTTTCTTGGAATTCTGCATTACAAACCTAACCAGTATTTTGTCTATATATGAAGCTTGTGATAAAGCTATGTGTCTATTCTTTCTGTCTCGTAGAATCTGTATTCCTAGAACATAGCAAGCTTCACCTAAGTTTTTCATATCAAACTATTGTGCTAACCAGACTTTTACTGATGATAATGATCCATCATCATTCCCAATGATTAGAATATCATCAACATACAGTACCAGAAAAATCACTTTGTTATCCTGAATTCTTTTATAGATACAAGGTTCATCTACGTTTCAAAACTATAAGACTTAATTGCTTCATCAAATCTTATGTTCCATGATCTAGACACTTGCTTGAGTCCATAAATAGATCTCTTAAGTTCACAAACTTTTCTTTCTTGACCCTTTTCAACGAATCCCTCTGGTTGTATCATATAGAGACGTTCATCAAGATTGCCATTCAGGAATGCAGTCTTGACGTCCATTTGCCATATCTCATAATCAAGAGATACAGCGATGGATAAGAGTATGCGAATAGACTTGATCATAGCTACAGGAGAGAAAGTTTCTTCATAATCGATACCTTCCTTCTGTGTATAACCCTTTGCAACTAACCTTGCCTTGAAAGTCTCCACTTTTCCGTCTATTCCTCTCTTTCTCTTAAAGACCTATTTACACCCGATGGGTTTTATTCCTTCAGGTGGATCTACAAGTTCCCAGACTTTATTAGAGTATATGGACTTTATTTCAAATTCCATTACCTTTTACTAGAGATCTTTATCAACATCATCCATTGCCTCATTGTAGGTGTAAGGATCAGATTCTTGGTCGCAAGACTCTCCTATTCCTAAGTATCTTTCAAGTTGTCTCACAACTCTCCCACTACGACGAGGATCTGATGTTGTTGAGTTTTAAGTGATTTATTTTTTTTAAGTGCTTTCTCTATCTTATCTTCTACAGATAGGCTGACAACATCATTAGTTAATTCTTCTAGAACTAACTTACTTTTGGGCTTGAAATCTTTCATATAGTTTTCTTCTAAGAAAGTAGCGCTTGTATTCACAAACATTTTCTTTTCTTCAGTACTATAGAAATAATACTCTCTTATTCCTTTTAGGTAACCTACAAATAGACACAGTTCAGAACGTGATTCCAACTTAGTCGTTTTCCCTTTGAGCACATATGCTGGACTACCCCAAATATGGATATGATGCAAACTAGGTTTATGTCCTTTCCATAGTTCAAAAGGAGCCTTAGGTACTGACTTAGAAGGAACTCTATTCAGCAGGTACATAACAGTTTCTAAGGCATAACCCTAAAAAGATGCGGGTAATTGTGAATAGCTGAGCATCGACCTAACCATATTCAAAAGTATCCTATTTCTTCTTTCAACAACACCATTCAGTTGAGGCGTTCCAGGTGCTGTGAGTTGAGATAGGATCCTATTGTCTGTGAGAAATTCAGAGAATTCCCTAGAGAGGTATTCACCTCCTCGATCAGATCGAAGGGTCTTTATGTTCTTTCCAAACTGCATTCAGTTTCCGCTTTGAATTATCTGAACTTTTCAAAAGAATCCGATTTGCGTTGCATTAGGTAAACATAACCAAATCTAGAATAATCATCCGTAAACGTAATGAAGTATTCAAAACCTCCTCGAGCTTGAATATTTATAGGCCCACAGACACTAGTGTGTACTAACTCAAAACATTCTTGAACTCTAAGACATTTTCCAGTAAATAGTATTTTGGTCATTTTACCTTCCAGACAGGATTCACAAGTTGGTAATAGTTTGACTTCTAATGAACTTAGAGGTCCATCATTGACTAACTTTTGAATTCTATTTAGGTTAATATAACCGAGTCAAGATTGTGCAATGAGATGCTTTTAGGTTGAATAAAGAAAAGATTATTCTTATGAGTACCAGTGCAAATAAGACTTTTATTCTTTCTAATAGAAACTTTATTGTCAAAATAAACAGAATAACCTTGTCTCATCAAACAGGAAACAGAAATCAAATTCCGTTTAAACACCGGAATATAATAATAATTCTTTATTTCTAAAAACCTAAAATCATCGAAATTTAAAATAACATCTCCCATTGCACGAGCTTCAACTATTGAGTTATCTCCCAATTGCAGCATGAACTCTTCACTAGCGAACTTCCTAGTTTCTTTGAACCCCTACAAAGTATTACAAACATGGTCAGTGGCTCCCGAATCTACGATCTAAGAATCGATAGAATCAACCATATGACAAGCCTCAATGAACAACAAATTATCATTACCTTGTTTGTCCTTGCCGTTGTCCTTCTCCTTTTTAAGGGCTAGGTAAGTTTTGCAGTTCCTCTTCCAATGTCCATCCTCACCGCAGTGGAAATATTTTTCCTTTGGTTTGGCATCCTTCTTGGTCTTCTTTTTCTTTGGAGCTAGAGAAGCAAGAGTCTTTTTCTTACCTTTACCTTTGCCTTTTGACTTAGGTTTGGAAGAACTCGCTTGAGCTACATTAGCCTCAGCTTACCCCGTTTATTCTTCTTAAGAATATTCTCAGTAATTTGCAGATCTTTCATCAGGCCAGTAAGAGTATAATCTTTCCGGCAAATCTCATGATCAATCTTAAATTGATTGAATGTGTCTGACAATGTGTTCAAAACTATGTCTATTTGGGTGTCACAATCAATTTCAGCTCCAAGGATTTCTAGTTCATTAAGGTATGCAATGACTTTCATCATATGTTCTTGAACTGGAGTACCCTTCTTTTGTCGAAGATTCATGAATGCACTAGTAGCCTCATTTCTAGCTTGACGACCGAGACTGTCGAACATTTCGTCAACACTCAGCATAATGTCAGTAGCAGTATCCATCCCACGATGTTGTTGTTGCAATATATTACTCATTAAGCCAAGTATATAACACTTAGCCATCTCATCAGATTGCTTCCACTTATTATATAAGTTTCTTTCATCGTTGGTGGATTCCTCAGTTGGCTGAGCAGGACATGGAGTGGTAAGAACCCATTTATGTTTATCAGTAGTAAGCACTATGTCTAGGTTAAGTTTCCAGTCTATATAGTTTTCACCGTCCAGCTTGTTTTGTGTGAGTAAAGTGGATAAAGGATTAAGTGCCATATCTACTGAAAATAAATAAACATTCCACGTATAAGCAAACATCATTTATTATGTTTCGAATAATTAACATAAAGTATTAGGTATACAATATGCAAGTGAAATATCCCTAAGACCATCACTTATATTCATGGTAATTTAACCTACCACTGATTACAAGCTCTCTACGGGAAGTCATGCAATCAGCAAGTCAAACTGAAACAATTTCAATTAGTAAATAGACAGATAACTCTTATCCCATATTTCTAATTACCATTCTCTTTGGTCCCCTAATCGACTAATAAGAACTCCTACGGGAGGATATTAATGTTTCGAGTTAAGTGTTTAACCATTGTTTCGGTAACTAAGCTTTCTATATAAGACCGTCTCCTACGGGTGATCAGCCTCACATAGTCTACCTAGTACCTTATCATTAGAAGCTCATTTCCAGTATTACCCGGACGAAAACCCTCCTATGGGAGCTTAGGAAAATTCTGAGGCGAGGCTCATCCTAATACATAACGAACCAACAATGGAGACCATAGGTATAACATACCTTCTCCCACTCAATATTTTATAATTAGGGATTTATGGATTTTACCCAGTTATCTAACTAGCTTAGTAACCTAAAATCAGTTATGTAAGCATGTTCATATTTGCATGAGAGTATCTCTAATTTTCTACATGACATGTTACTAAAGATCATGTAATAATACTTAATTATTAGGCATGTATGCAACATTGTCCTAATAATACCAAAGTAGTAAGCAGATAATTAATTAAAAGTTAATGATTTATTAATTTTCGGTAATTTAAAAATTATTTAATATTTAAATAATTTAATTGATAAGATAATGTTAAATATTTAAATATGGAAGATAATATTTAAAATTTAAATTAGAAAAGATTTTCACAAAATCTAATCAGTTTAAATAAAAGATTTAACTAATTAAATCTCCTTAAATATCTCAAATTTAAATTTCAACTTTTGAAATCTTAATTTGAATTTAACTTCCTTAAATATCTCAAATTATCTTATCCTATCAGATTTGAATTCAAAATTCAAATCAATATTTAATCTCATCAAAATATCTACCAACCATAAATTCAAATTTGAAGATTTGAAAAGATATTCTGATTTAAATTTAAATTTCAAATCTTCACAAAATTTGAAATTTAAGAGATAGAAGATTTTATAAATAATATCTCCTACAATATCTCTAATTTGAATTTAAACAAATTTAAAATTCAAAAATAGATTACAACTATCATATAATCAGTTTTTTCAAAATATCTTATTCAAAATTTGAATTCAAAACTAAAAGGATATTATCTCATAATATCTAATTGTTTAAAAATTTTCATTTTAAAATATCTCTAATTATTCAAATAATAATTAAGATATTATGGATATCAATCATATCCATAATTTAAATTAAAATATCCTATCAATTCAAATTTTAAAAATTCAAAATTAATAAGGACTTGAAAATTTGAATTTAAAATTTAATCTATCAATTTTTATAAAACTATGGATAAATTAAATTAATTTTAAAATGAAAATAATTAAAATTACGGCCGGAAATACGAAACATGTCGGGACAAGTCGACGGACAGCATGGGAAGCTGGTATACGGCCACGCTCTGGACAACTACGGGGCGCCAATGGGTTCGCATAACGCAACGCGGCCTCGCTCGAGATAACTCCCGAGCGGCAAGGGGCTCGCGTAATTCTCGCACGTCAAATGTACGAGGCGGCACCCTAAGCGGTGAAGG
The DNA here is from genome assembly GCA_002914845.1 of Trema orientale. Classification (NCBI taxonomy): domain Eukaryota; kingdom Viridiplantae; phylum Streptophyta; class Magnoliopsida; order Rosales; family Cannabaceae; genus Trema; species Trema orientale. Next base: position 166,939 of record JXTC01000313.1, on the reverse strand, counting down.
CACGGGTGGCCACCCGTGCGGCCGGCGCGTAGGAGACTGCCCACTGGCCATGCACGAATCACATCT
>JXTC01000313.1:96316-163106 GCA_002914845.1 Trema orientale | reverse complement strand
TGTTTCTCAATTCCGGTTTATGAAATCAAACTCTCTCAAGTATTAAAATCACAAACCTAAGTTCAACTAATTCATTGGCCACATAAATTAGGGGAAATAAGCAAGCAGAAACATAAATGAATTGACAATGGAAAATAAGCCAACAATTAACAAAAATAAGCAAAATAAAGAATTAAAAAGGTACATCAAATCCTAAGATAGAGAATCAATCAAAGAATAATAGAATCCATGGCTAATCTCATAAAGAATTTCATAATTCCAAACAAATTATACAATATGCCCAATACAAAATTCAAATAAGATTAGGGTGAAAAAGAGGAAGAGAAAACTCTATTGTGGAGGTAGAACTTCAATTCTTCAAGTATCTTTCTCAAGCTTCCTATCCAAATTTCAGCTCCAAAGCTCTCTCTCTCTAGGATTTTTAGCTCTCAAAAGGGTGCCTCCTCTTCCTACTCTCCACACTTTAAAATGGAGGCTAAAGTATCTATTTAAAGGGCACTAAGATGACCTAAGAAAGAAAGAAATCTAACCATCCATTGGTATAAGATCAAGGGCCAAAAATGGCCTTTAAAGTTGGCCAAAAACGTGTGGACATGTGGCTGCAAAATGGGGAAAACGCGGCTTCTACGCGTGTTGAAATCGCAGTGGCACCGCGGTGCCCGTTTCTGGCATCGCGATGCCAGCACTGAGGCACCGCGGTGCCACTTTCTGGGCACCGCGGTGCCAGCGTTCTTGTTCTGAGGCACCGCGGTGCCCTTTTTGAGCACCACAGCGCCTAGCTGCTGGTCCAATTGAGCTTTTTAGCTCTCTTTGATGCTCCAGTCCTCGTTTCGGCCATTAATGGCTTCATAAACTTCTCCTTTTTGGTGTCAAATATACACTAAGCCTCAATTTCTTATTTTCTACAATAAAAATACAAAACAATATTAAAACAACACAAATGCTTGAGAACTTACAATTATTAGAACTTGGAGAATACTTGATTTGTGAGTAAAATACACACTCATCAGCAAGTCAAAAGGATTGGGTAGGTTTACTTGATGTTGCTCAATTCTGCTACAATCTACACATGTCTTCATCAACAGGGATGAGCCCATCCGAGCTAGTATTCGGGCATCAATCCCTGACACCCTTAGAGATAGCTAAGCAAAAGTCCCAAGGTTTGTGCCCTGCTGCCTATCGTTTTGCTATGGAGAAGCAAGAACTAATTGAGCAAGCGCGAGATAGCTTGGCCAAGGCGCAGTGGCGGATGAAGAAGTATGCTGACCAGAATCCGTGGCCTCTTGAGTTCCAGGTGGGGGACAAGGTGTTGCTCAAACTAACACCACAAATCTGGAAGAAAGTGACGGACAAGCAGTACCACAAAGGCTTGGTCCAGAAATTCGACGGGCCGTTCTAGGTGATAAAGAAGGTTGGCAACATAGCATACCAGCTAGCATTGCCGGAAAGAATGAAGATTCACCCCCCTTTCTATGTAAGCATCCTCAAGCCTTACTACGAGGATGCTGAGCGGCAATAACAAAAACGAGCTCCACCGGTTATGAGAAAGGTGTTCAAAAATAAACTGGCAAAAATTCTTGATCACCGAACCATGGGAACAAGCCGAAAGAACCGAAGAGCTGATTACTTGGTTCAATGGGAAGGCAGTGGCGAGGCGGACACTACCTGGGAAAGAGATATGACTTTGTGGGAGTATGAGGACGAGGTGAAGGCATATTTGGAGACCCTCCCGACGAGGGCATCGGCTTCATCCGGCGGGGGGTGGGTTTGTCAGACCCTTGTAAACTTATACAAGGTCCGTGTGCAGGCTGGCACGGGCCATGACACAACCATGCCTTGGGCAGGGCATGGCAAGGCTTGTTGGCTGCAAGCAACGGCATGAATGGGCGTATCCAGCATGCAAGGCATGTGTGCTTAGTGGGCACACAAAATGGGCAGAGCACTAAGGCACACATATAGAGGCAACTCACATGTGTGCACCCCGCAGTCAGATTCTTAAGGACATACGCGCATCGCATTGCGCGCGCGTGCAGCTAAGGCAATGCGTCCGCACACGAGCGGAACAGCGTGCAGCAACGCGCGCGAGACAACCTGGCACTTGGGCGGGCGCTGGGACACGGATGCGAGACAATCGGACACTTGGGCGGGTGTTCAGACACACTGGCAAGATTTTCGGAAGCCATGGCACCAGCCTTGGCGAGTGGCCGAGAAAAGCGGGGACGTGGTCCACTAGGCGTGGCCACGACTAGCCAAACGTGGGTGGCAAGTTGTATGTCCCTAGAGGCGGGGGACTTAGACAAGAATTGTTGAAAGAGACCCATGACCCTCAATGGGCTAGTCATCCAGGAGTGGAAAGGATGCTTGCCTTGTTAACAAGGCACTACTTCTGGCCCAAGATAGAGGAGGATGTTGAGCTTTATGTCCGCACATGTCTAGTCTGCCAACTAGACAAGACCGAAAGGAAGAAATAAGCCAGTCTTCTTCAATCCTTCCCTATTCCAGAACGACTATGAGAATCCATTTCCATGGACTTTATCGTTGGCTTTCTTGCGGTTGATGGCAAGCGATCAATTATGGTGATTGTTGATCGGTTCTCTAAGTATACAGTGTTCATTGCTGCACCTCATGCTTGCCCAGTAGATGTGGCTGCTGATCTTTTCTTCAGACACGTGGTGAAGGTGTTTGGAGTGCCACGGGATTTAGTCAGTGACTGGGACGCGTGGCTCACCGGTAAATTCTGGACCTATCTCTTCAAACTCATGGATTCAAAATTGAAATTTTCCACAGCAAACCATCCGCAAACCGATGGCCAAACGGAACGGATCAATGCCTTGGTGGAAGAATACTTGCGGCATTATGTGTGTGCAAGTCAAAAGGATTGGGTAGGTTTGCTTGATGTTTCCATTCTGCTACAATCTACACAAGTCTTCATCAACAGGGATAAGCCCATCTGAGCTAGCATTCAGGCATCAACCCCTGACACCCTTGGAGATAGCCAAACAAAAGTCCTAAGGTTTGTGCCCTGCTGCCTATCGTTTTGCTATGGAGAAGCAAGAACTAATCGAGCAAGTGCGAGATAGCTTGGCCAAGGAGCAGCGGCGGATGAAAAAGCATGGTAACCAGAATCGGCGGCCTTTTGAGTTCCAAGTGGGGGACAAGGTGTTGCTCAAATTAACACCACAAATCTAAAAGAAAGTGACGGACAAGCAGTACCACAAAGGCTTGGTCCAGAAATTCGACGGGCCGTTCGAGGTGATAAAGAAGGTTGGCGATGTAGCGTACCGGCTAGCATTGCCGGAAAGAATGAAGATTCACCCCACTTTCCATGTAAGCTTCCTTAAGCCTTACCACGAGGACGCTGAGTGGCAATAACAAAAACAAGCTCCACCGGTTGTGAGAAAAGTGTTCAAAAACAAACTGGCAAAAATTCTTGATCACCCAACCATAGGGGCAAGCCGAAAGAACCGAAGAACTGATTACTTGGTTCAATGGGAAGGCAGTGGCGAGGCGGACGCTACCTGGGAACGAGATATAACTTTGTGGGAGTATGAGGACGAGGTGAAGGCATATTTGGAGATCCTCCCGACGAGGACGTCGGCTTCATCCGGCGGGGGTGGGTTTGTCAGACCCTTGTGAACTCATACAAGTTCCGTGTGTAGGCTGGCACGGGCCATGACACAACCTTGCCTTGGGCGGGGCATGGCAAGGCTTGTTGGCTGCAAGCAAAGGCATGAATGGGCAGTATCCAGCATAAAAGGCATGTGTGCTTAGTGGGCACACAAAATGAGCGGAGCACTAAGGCACACATATGGAGGCAACTCATATGTGTGCACCCCGTGGTCAGATTCTTAAGGACATGCGCGCGTAGCATAGCGCGTGCGCAGACGGAGCATGCGCGTAGTGGCGCGCGTGCACAGCCAAGGCAATGCGTGCGCGCACGGGCAGAACAGCGCGCAGCAACGCGCGCGAGACATTCGGGCACTTGGGCAGACGCTCGGACATGGATGCGAGACAATCGGACACTTGGGCGGGTGTTCGGACACACTGGCGAGATTTTCGGAAGCCATGGCACCAGCCTTGGCGAGTGGCCGAGAAAAGCAGGGACGTGGTCTACTAGGCGTGGCCACGACTAGCCAAATGTGGTTGGCTGGGCACCCACGACCGAGCTCTGTAGGAACCATGCAGACGTGGGCGAGATGATCGTAGGAAGTGACCGAGGACGGCGGACGTGGTGCACGTGCGCTCGAGAAGGGCGCGCACCACAGACGCACGATGGACGTGTGCGCGCATGACACGCGCACCACTCGGCCATGTTGCGTGCAGCGCGCGGGCGGCAGACAGGCAGAAAGTGGCCAGCTTCAGTTTCTCCAGGTATTTCTCAAATTATGCCGCACAACCTCGATCCAGATGGCATCCTTTGATGATTTATACATGTTCCAACCCTTAGAACGTGGGTTTAGTGGTCCTAGTGGCTGGGGGTGTCAGCCACACCTATTTGCCTATAAATACCCAAGTTGGGGATGGTTGAGGACATATTGAGCTTGTGTGATCCCTTTCAGCAAACTTGTAATTCCTTTTACGATTAATAAAAGGTTGGGAGTGTTTCCCTTATGCTTGTGCATGCTTTGCTTTATATTGCCTTGAGAGTTCCTTATTGTGAGAGGTGAGGTAAACACTTGAGTGGGCTGACTAAGTGAACAACTTAGTGCCATCACAAGGTAAAAAATTCGATTGAGTTTTAGACCTTGTGACACCTAGTGTACACAAAGCATATTTATTAACCTCACGTGACCTCTTTTATATGAGAGTTTCTATAGAAAAGTGACCACGTGTATTTGTCAGAAAAAAGAAGAAAGAAAACTAAAAGTACCAATATAACCTTGCACAATAATAAATTACTTAAATTTGTTAAAACCAACGAAGGAATTCTTTGAACATTTGAGATTTTATTGACCGAATATTTAAAGGACTATAATTTCCTTTGCTTCTTTCCTTTGACATCAGGTAATATCATTATTCATATGTGCTATTTAGAATTTGACTTATTTGAAATATAATTTACATCTTTGGGACTGTAATCAGCTGTCCCCAATTAGCTGTCCCTAACCATGTCCTACCAGTAAAATAAAGCCACATCATCTGAAAAAAGAATTAAAATTAAAGAAAATACAAGTAAGCAAATAGCCGTTAATACTGTTTACAACTCCAACGTCTTAACCTAAAATGAAATATGTGATCGTGCCCATCTGCCTCCCTCTCCATTCTCTAGGTTCCTTCTTGTATCTTTGTGAACCCCTCCCCCATCCTCTCTTACTCTTTGCTCCATGAACCCCTCCCCATCTTTTCTTACATGTATGGAATATGTATGTTCTTTAAACCTTTCCATTTCCTACCATTTTAATATTTCGAAAAACATTAAAGAAGAGAAAACTATAATGGAGCTGTTGCCTGAAAAAAAAAAATTACAAATAAAGGGCAATCAGTGAAATAAAGGGCGATCTTATCTCATATCCGCCAAAGAAAAAAGTACCCTCATATTTTTCTTGGGTCATTTAGATTTTCGGAACATTAACATTAATTAGCAATTTAGATTGGAACGGGTATTAACCACTAACCAGTATAAACAAGCATAGAGATTTGGATATCCATCGACTGGGTATATATACATATTTTTAACAGACACAAAGTTAAAGAGATAAAGGTGAAAAGATAGCATGATGTCCCTGGGTTTGAGTTTTCAAACCCTTACCGTAAAAAATGGAGATCATTTTTTTTTTGGAAAAAAAAAAATCCGGAAAGATGCACATTGTTACCATCTAAGATGGGCCATAGGCTTTTGTTTGTCTTTCCTTTGACGGCATTAACGATAATTTAATTATAAGATAATCAGGATTTTTATTATTTTTTCTTTGATGATGTGGCTTTATTCTACTGGCTGGGATAGGATTAGGGACAGCAAATTTGGGATAGCTGATTTCAATCCATATAAAACCGAATAATGCTATAGGGCACCAGTGGTGCCCAGCACCACAGTAATGTGTCAGTTTGTCACTGGTTAATCATAATTATAATTTAAGTAGGGCCCGTGTGGGACCCAGTTTGTTAATTAAATCATCCAGTGACAAACAGACATGTCACTGTGGTGCTGGGCACCACTGGTGCCCCATAGCATTGCTCTATAAAATCATAGATATATGTGGTATTTAGAGTTTGAATTAGTGATTCTTATTGTAGTCAATAAAAGAAGAATTAACTTTTTCATTAGTTTTTATTTGACTTTATATATATATATACACACTTCTAGGAGCTTTATATATACTTTCACAAGTCTCTATGGTTTTTTTTTTCAGCAACTAGAAATAGTGTACTATTGAGTCAGGGATTTTAAATTAAAATTTTTTTATATGTATTGATTTGCATAGAGCAAATAATAAAAACATAAGTATTCAATTAATATCCCACTCTTTTCAACCTTTGATAATTTTTCTGGTTAAAATTCATTAATTAAGCTCTATTTTTAAAAAAAAAAAAAAATCATTACACTATTTATTCCTTAATTTTTTTGGATCATCTATCAACTTTAAAACATTAAATTTTTATTTTGAACAGGACCCGAACTCGAACCGAATTAGGTTGGGTTTCGGGCGGGAAAATCGGAACTTTTCGGACTCCTGATGCGGACCCGTTTCTCCTGATCGGGGGATTGGAATTAGTTTTGTTTTGCTGTTGTCTTAAAAGCCTAAAATCTGGGGTTGCTTTTGTGTTTGATTTATAAGCTGGAGTAGAAGAGATCTGGGGATTTTGAAAAGCAGATGCGGTGGGTTGTGTACGTGTATCGTGGGGAATTCGGAAGAGCAATAAGAGAAGGATGTTGATAAAATTGGAGACCAAGAGTGGAGTAAAAGGGCTGAGTTTTCACAGTAAGAAAGCATGGATCCTGGTGAGTCTTGAGAGCGGTGTAATCCAGCTCTGGCATTACAGGAGGTCAACACTCATTGACCAATTCGAGCACCACCGGGGCCCCGTCCGTGGTGTCCATTTCCATATCTATCGGCCGCTCTTCGTCTCCGGGGGTACGCTTACGTACTACTAGTTATTAGTTACTGGTTAGGTGTTCTGTACAAGTATTATTACAGTAGTTGTACGTACGTACGTACGTTGTGTTGTTGTTGTTGTTGTTGCAGGGGATGATCACAAGGTCAAGGTGTGGAATTACACCCTGTGCAGTTGCTTGTTTAGTCTTGTGGGACACCTTGATATCATCCGCACCGTTCAATTCCACCACAAACGTCCTTGGATTGTTAGTGCTAGTGATGACCACACCATTAGAATATGGAACTGGGAGTCACGCACTTGCGTTTCTCTTCTCACTGGCCACAACCGTTCCGTCACGTCTGCTTCGTTCCATCCACGCATGGACCTTATTGTCTCTGCCTCCTTGGATAAAACTGTTCGGGTTTGGGATTTTAGTGCCCTTGTGGACAAGACAAATGATCCTACGTGGATCTGGTTGAGTAAGTTCAAAGGAGTGAATTTATTGGATTCCTCCAGTAGTGATGCTTTTCTCAAGTTTGTCTTAGAAGGTCATGATCGGGGAGTTAATTGGGCCGCATTCGATACATTCTTTCGCTATATGGTTGTGTCTGGCTCAGATGATCATCAAGTAAAACTTTGGGAATGGAATGGTACGTATATCCCAGCCCCCAGCAATTTCTCTCTCTCTCTCTCCCACACACACACACTCTCTCTCTCTCTCTCTATATATATATATTTATATACATCTTTCCATCTGTCTATCTATCTATCTATCTATCTATCTGGCTAATGATATCAAATTTCAGACACGCGGGCTTGGGAAGTAAACACTATGAGAGGACACATGAGTAATGTGTCTTGTGCGGTGATCTATTCAATAAAATATGATATTGTCGTGTCCAGTTCAGAGGATGGACGTATTCTTGTGTGGGATGCCAACATGCAAACTACTCTACAGACATTGCGTACCGAGCATGACGACAGGTTCTGGATTCTTGCATCACATCCTGAGATGAGTAACTTAATTGCTGCTGGTCATGATAGTGGCATCATCGTTTTTAAGTTGGGGAGGGATCGTCCTACTTTTTCTGTGAATGGTAATTCAGTGTACATTTTCTCCACTAGCAGAGGTTGTGCTTTGTACTTTTGTTCCTCTTTAACGGAGGAAGCTAAGTTTAGTTTTATCCGCATCCAAACGCGGTATTCTTCCCACTTTAACCAAAGTTCTAAAAGGCTTTCTTATAGTTCTTCTGAAAATGCTGTCTTAATCCGTTCATACGGGGACGAGGAGGGTTCTTATGAACTATACATCATACCGAAAGATTATCATTATAGAAGAGATGAACCCATACAGGATTCTGGAAATGGAAGTGGAGAATGGGCAGTTTTCGTGGCTAAAAATAGGTTTGCAGTTCTTAATAAAACAACCAACCAAATCTTGGTCAAGAACTTTAAGAATGAGATTGTAGAGAAGAGTGTCATTCCTATTGTCACTAATGCAATATCTTACGCTGGAACCGAAAAATTGCTCTGTAGGGCGGAGGATAGAGTATTTATTTTTGACCTTCAGCAGAGGATTACACTAGGAGAACTTAAAACTTCTTTTGTAAGGTCTGTTGTTTGGTCTATGGATATGGAATCTGTTGCTCTTCTAGGCAAACATTCTATCGTCATAGCTAGTAAGGATCTCGTTCACCAGTGTACTCTACATGAGTTAGTGCATGTCAAAAGTGGAGCTTGGGATGATCATGGTGTCTTCATATACTCAACCCTGAACCACATCAAGTACTGCCTTCCTAATGGGGACAGTGGAATCATTAAGACTGTTACTTTCCCATTATATATAGCGAAAGTGTCTGGAAGCATTATTCATTGTATCGATGTCACATGTCAGGTTCGTAGGATTAAAATTGATGCGACTGAATATGTTACCAAGTTGTCCCTGCTGAAGGAGAAAGATGATCAGGTCATCAATATAATTAGGAGCTCTAAGTTCTGTGGACAGGCCATGATTTCATATCTCAAACAGAAAGGCTTTCGAAAGGTTGATCTTCACTTAGGTAAGGATGGGAAGACTCGTTCTAATTTTGCACTGGAGAGTGGTGACATCCAGACTGCTCTTGCTTTTGCTAAGGAAATAGATGAGAAGGATTATTGGTGTCTCTTAGGAATGGAGGCCCTTCGCCGAGGCAATGCAGGCATTGTACAATATGCATACCAGAGGACAAAGAATTTCAATAGGCTATCGTTCTTGTATCTTATAACCGGAAACTTGGATAAGTTGTTCAAAATGCAAAAAATTGCCGAAGCCAACAATGATGTGATGAGTCAATTCCACAATGCTCTTTTTTTGGGTGATATTAGGGAGCGTGTTAAGATCTTGGAAAATGTTGGTCACTTGCATCTTGCTTATGTCACAGCTGTAGTGCACGGCCTCCATCAAACTGTGAAACGTTTGGCTGCTGAACTAGGAGATAACACTCCTAGTTTACACTTAGTTGGGAAATCACCATCTCTTTTGGTGCCTCCAAGACCAATCATATGCGGTGGGGACTGGCCCTTGTTGAGGGTTATGAATGGCATATTTGAGGGCAGTCTTGATAATGATTTCTGGAACACAGAAGAATAGTTTGGCAGATGCTTATTGTGTGGAGGATTTAAGTATTATTGTAGGAGGAACACTTCTCTGAATTGTGACATCAGTTTGGTGGAGGATGGGGAAGAAAGTGAATATGAGGAGACTGATTTGCCAAATGCTGCCCGCAAATGTGATGCCAGTTCATTGGTTTATGGTTCCCCAACTCCTGGTATGCTTGTACGGCAGAAGGATGTTTCATGCCCCTACTGTAGTTGTTGTTTAGTTCCTGCACAGCAAGGGCACCTTTGTACTGTTTGTGATCCTGCAGTTGTTGGATCAGATGCATCTGGGTTTTTTTTGTTTCTCATATGTTCCTAGCTAAGATGATCTAAGCTAAGTTAATGGATGTATCATAAAAAATACATGGTATTTATGGAAAAGTCAGCGGTTAAACTTATGAGAGTATATCGATGGTTAGGTCATTATATTCACTACTATCTTTTTGTAACATCACAGTCTTATTTTAGATATTTTGGCTGCTTACTTTCATCTCCTTGCGCAAAGCAATTCTGCTAAATTCTCTCTTTCTCCCTCCTTTCCCACCCGCCCGACACCCCCCCTCTCCACCAAAACCACACATTCAGTCACCAAGTACGTTTTTCCTCCCCTGTTTTTTGGAGAAATTGAATTTGGTTTGCAAGGATCACTGTCTTCCTTATTTTTTGATGTGGAAGCAGATTTGCCTTTTCAACTTGTTACTATGTAGAATCCATCTGTTTTTGCAAGAAAATGGAGCTCCCATATATAGTGTACTATGGGTTTATTCGATAGAGTGCTATCTATTGTTTTTAATCTTCTTGTTGTTAATGAAATTTAAAACTGAACGTATTATTAGTATAAAGTAAACATATGATATAATTTGCTCTGAAACAAGTCTAGCTTCTGGTTATTGTCTATTGAAGACCTCAAATATTAGGAACTGGTTTTTTGTTAGTATGCTTAGTTCTGTGAGCTACCGGTTATAATCCTCTCTCTTGGTTTTTGCGAGATTACTAGAAGAAGAAAGGAATTAGTTCAGAATTCTTTTAATGTGTTTTGCTCTCTGTGGAGAATTGGGGTTTTGCTAATGCAACTACAAGTCTACAACTTTTAATTGAAGGCCTCTGGTTAATCTTTGAACTTCTTTTTTTATTTTGGAAGACCATTTGGTTCTTTATTTTTTAATTTTGAGTATGGTCAGTAACCTAACCAAAGTGGTCCCTGGCTCAAATGTATACTTATGTTTTGGAGATGTTGTATGGAACATGATTTGTTTGACTACGAATATGTTCCCTCATCCTTTTATCTTTTGCGTCAACTTTCTGAATATGATTATTTGGTTGTTGTTTACTTCTAACAGTACTATAAAACTTTTCTCTTCGACGAATTTTGATACTATAATATTTGCAAGCACGGCGCAATGGGAAATGTCAAGGATATAAAAGTGTGGAGTTCATTAACAGTAAAATTTTGTTTGGTACGAGGAATAAGTAGATGGAAAGAGAGGGATTTGAGGATTAATGGATGGATTTTGGGTAAGGTGGTTGTTTGGTAGAAAGGATTTTAGGAGGGAATGGGTTACGACTATGGAGTTCAAACATTTGTTTGAGCCAATTTTTAATTCTTCCGTAGTTGGATTTATAGTTGGATTTATTCTCATTCTTTTCATACTTAACACAATTAAAGAAGAATTCTCCACTTTCCTTTCCCAAGTCAGCATTTAGATCAGAGAATGTGTTGTGTGGCTCTTAAATTCTTAGAAGTCTCATTTAATTAGGACTCTTGGTATTGTTGTCTACGAGATGTGGAGGACTAGGAGATATTTTGGGATATGACCTTGTATCATATTTATCTAGTTTGATAAATGGCAGCTGACTCTTTGACAAGTCCTAGTTACTGTAAAACTCTTACGGGCAGCCGTGAAGTGAGAGAGACATTGAGAGAAAGCTTGAGAGAGTTAAGAGAAAGCAGCAATGTAACCTTGGTGAGAGAGGGACTATTGGGGTATATTTGGGGCAATGAACAGTTATTGCCGATTCTTGGGTTTTTTAAGGTTTTTGAAAACAGAGATATATATTTTCAGGCTCTTGGGGGTTTGGGTAGATGGAAATTATAGAGTGTTACTACTTTCTTTCTTAGTGTTATGCTCGATGGTGACGGAAATAAGATAAGCTATATTTTTCATAAATAGGATTTACTGACTGACTGAAATGCAGCTCAGCCGGATTTCAGCTTTCAGGTTGTTCTGATTGTATGTCTGCTTTTTATTTCTATTTGTCAACTCTATTTGTATGATGTTAGGTTCTTATCTTGTTTAATTTTTCTCAGGATTAGCCCCCGCTACATATATATTTTTGTGTCCGTAGTTCCAATTATTTCATTTGGAGAACAATTGGACAGAACTACTGGTAACATTTCTATATTTAAGAGTTATTTTTTCCATTTTTTTGTTTCTCTTGAATGCCTCATGATTACTATTAGATGTTTGAAATAGTGCCGATGTGCTTGCACAAATTTATCTGCATACACGGGTACACTCAAGTTTCAAAAGAAATTTACTTTCTTTACAAGGTTTGTTCTTTGTGATAGATGGAGTTCTCGCAGCGGTTCAAACATTAGGATCCACTGCTTTATGTGGAATTATGCACTTCATCATAGATGGTCAGCCTTTGTTGATTCTTGGAGTTCCTGAGCCAACTGTGATTCTGTAGACATTCGTGTTCAATTTTTCGAAAAAAAAAAGAGAGACCAGATTTGGGATCAGAACTATATTTAGCCTGGACAGCATGACATGACTTTCGTGATTGACTGGGACTGAATTTGTCCACATTATTGTGTATTTTGTATTAAACGCTGATAATGAGTGAGAAACTCCCTTCAATCAAATGTTTATCTTGATGTCTAGGGTATGCATGTGGACTGCTATAATGCTGTTCTTGCTGGCTTTACTGGGTGTTTGCTCCATGATAAACAGGTTCACTCTTCTTGCGGGAAAATTATTTGGCATTCTTATTGCAATGCTCTTCATGCAGGAAGCAACCAAGGTAATAAACATTTTCTCTTTGTAGTCCATCTTAGTCACCCAGAAACTAACTCTGCAAATTGCATCTTACTTCTTTGGTTGAGTCTAGTTCTTTTAATTATTTGTTAATGCTGCTCTGTAATATCTATTGTGAACTGTTAATGCTACGGACTTATTGATGAGTTTCACACACCTGAAAGGGAAAACCCAAATTCTATTGAGTTTCAACCTTCATGGAGATTTACGAATAGGATGTTTGCTTTGGTTCTGTCATTTGGCCTTCTACTTACTGCATTATTAAGCAGGAAAAACCAAGGGCTTGGCAGTATGAGTGTGGTAGGTATGTTGAATATTTATCTTCACAAATCTTGCGTTCTCATAGCTTTGAATTTTTTTTTTTTTTTTTTGCCTTCTATAATAAATTTATCCCACCATTTTGCATATCAAAAGTCATAGAAGTGCTGTAATTTATTCTAAATTTATTAGGCCAGCAAAAATATCGAAGTGAGTGTAAAATTTTCTTCAGAGGAAATTTCTAAAGACAACAGCAATGAAGAAATAAGTGTCGTATTGTATGACATTATTAGACATATCATGGTTTGATTATCTCCTTGGGATCAAATAGAAGAGGAGGATTATTGCCTATTTAACAATGAAGTTCATTTTAGTATTCTGAAGGTATTGCTAATGAGGTTCATAAAAATCATATTAAACTATGGAACTTAAGTTCTATTTTCCAACAGGTTGGCTTCATAGCAAATTATGGTGTGCCTTTGATGGTTGTGGCCTGGACAACTGTATCCTATGGCCCAGGTGGAAGATTCAAAATGGGTCCCGAGGCGCCTTGGATTGTCATTAAGGCATGGCTGTGTGATAGCTGTTTTATATGTCAACTGTTATAGCTCAGATATCAGGAGGTTCCTTGTGTTTTCTCGTCTTTTTTTGTTGTTTTCTATAACTACAGGAAATGCGAAAAGAGCCGGTTCTTTATATAATCGGAGTCAGTTCTTTTTTTTTGTTGGGCATTATTTGTTATTACACATTTTTTGATTGTGAAGTGTTGCCTAATTTTTTTTTTTATTTTAAGTGCAGGGATTAAAGGAATTAACTCAACAATTCCAATGCCTTGGCATAGTGCCCCAGCTGATGCGACAATGTTTGATATTGAAAACGAGATTGATGGTCTATTGCCAGTTGAGGTGAAAGAACATTGCCCGAGTAACTTGCTTCAATCGACAATGGTAGCAGGATGTGTCACAGCAATGCCCTTTTCTGAAAAAGATTCCAACCTCAGTTCTTTGGGGCTATATTGCTTTTATGGTCATAGAAAGCTTAACGGAAAGTATAAGTTTGCATAGGATAAGAATATACCTATGTGACTTATGCAATTACTAAACTTAATGAATCTAGTCCATTTATGTTAAGAGTAATATATTAGCTTATCTAGGTGTTTTCACTTATGTCTTGAAAAGAAGTTTGTGAATACATTTGAATTCTCGGTTGACAATTTTAATAGATTAATTAATTTAAGAGAAAAATTATGAAATAGCATGACAAGAGAATAGTTGAGGAATTAGTAAACCTAGACAGTTTTCTTATTGATTTATCTTTTATTCATTTTGTATACTAGTTTAGTTGCTTTGTTTTATTTTTCTAAAATCTATATTTCGGTTATTTGGATAGAGTTATGATTGACCAATTTTAATTCTTAGCTTAGACTTAGTAATCAATCCTCGTGGGTTCAACTCTCTTAACTTCTAAATCTATATTACTTGTGACTACGTGCACTTGCACGGGAGTGTGTGAATTTATAGTTGCACATTCTAACCAATAATCACATTCTAACCAATAACCACATTGAAAATATGTCATCTATATTAGTAGAAACTTAATAATTCATTTTTTTTTGTTTTTTGATGAGAAACTTACATAGCTAAGTATAATGAATACTAAGTATAATCATTAACTTAATGAGTTTTGAACTATTAATATATTGAAGATATATCATCCATGTCAGTAGAAACTTATTCAATTCATTTTTCTTGTTTCTAATTAGAAACTTACATAGCTAAGTAAAATCAATACTAAGTATGTATAATCACTAACTTAATGAGTTTAAATTATTATAATCTTGAATATGTGTCATCTATATTACTAGAAATTTAGTCATTTTATTATCACTTTCTTATTCTTTCTAATAAGAAAGTCAATTACGCAATATAGTAAAAAATTGTTTGTGATGAAAATTTATATGTATATTGTTTTTAATTAAAATAATAGATAGAGAAATTTTGGGATTCAAATTACCAATCATTTCTATTATTTTTTTTTTATTATTTTCTACTTATTTCTCCTGAAAAAAATTAGGGTTCTTCAGTTATTTTTCATGAACATTTAATTAAAGCTTTGGGTAGAGAGGAAGGGAGAGAAAGAAAGTCACTTAATCAAAATCATTGGAATTTAGAAGGCATAATGTGTTCATTTATAATTTGAAAAACTTAACCTAACTAAAAGAACTATTTTCAAGGATTTTATTTTTAATTTCAAGAATGAAAGATTTCACCAAGTGTTTAAAATAGTGTGTTAAAAACTAATATTGTAATTAAAAATAAGGGATAACTGCAAAAAAATACCCTAAAATTTGAGTATTCTGCAACTTAAACCATGAAGTTTGGACTCTGCAAAATAATATTCTGAAATTAAGAATTTCTGAAAATTAATACCCTGGACAGATTTTTTGACTAATTTTAGGAACCAAAAAATAATAATATCCTACATTAAAACTAAATTAGTCCATATTATTCATCTTAATTTTGAGGATATTATTGTATTTTATCAGTTTAAAACCAACACAAGGAATTAATTTTCAGAAATTTGTAATCTCAAGGTATTATTTTGCGGAATTCAAACTTTAGAATTTAAATTGCAGAACATCCAAACATGAGCCTATTTTTTTACAATTAACCCTAAAAATAAAGTTTCGAGTTGCTTAATGTTTATTTTGCACATTTATGTCATTTCGTATGTGACTATTTTTGTCATAAACTAATTTTTATATAAAAAATGGAAAGAGAAAAAAGAAAAAAGGTGGCTCCGTAATAATCCAATCTAAGGAGGCCTCTATAGTAGAGGCGTCCCTACGTAAGGTCCCTATTTATACATCGTTTGATGGAAATCTGTGTATAATATGCCCTACGTAAGGCCCCTATTTATACACCATTTGATGGGAATCTGTGTATAAACATATTATACACAGATTTTCATCAAACGGTGTATAAACGGTAGACGTGCCCTCAATCTAAAATCTTTGTTTTTTTTTTTTTTTTTTGAAAGGACAATCTAAATTCTAATCTCATCATACGCCAATCGGCTAAATCTTTAGAACACAACCGAATTAAAAATATAAAATAAAAAATAAAAGCAAGTAGTGGTAGCAGTAGTAGTCGGTGCGTCATTCTACTAGCACAGGCAATTTACCAAAATCCCCAGTTCGATGCCAGACTTCCAAGTGTCCTTTAAATTTAATAAAATAAAAAAGAATTCAAACACGATTCTTCTTTTTCATTCACCAGCTAAAAAACAAAACAAAAAATCTCATCAACAATAATTAAAAAAAAAAAAAAAAAACCTGTGTTCATGCTCATCTTCTTCACCAGTACTGCCTAGTCTGTCAAAGATAAAAGCAGAGCAAAACTCGGCCCTTCTCCTCGGGACTTCGACCACAAATTAATAGAATATTTATAAAATTTAGAAAAAAAAAAAGGTAAGAAATACTAATTCCCAAACCACGTAGTAAGAGACTCAAGTTTTTCGTCACCAATTTCGGTGGTTTTGACTCAGAGCTAGAGCTTCAAAGCTTTTCCCATACTTCGGTCATGGCGACTCCAAAGCTAGCTCGTTTGCCAAGCATCAGAGACCGAGTCGAGGACACTCTCTCCGCTCACCGTAACGAACTCGTTTCTCTCCTCTCTAGGTTCGCTTTAATCCCCATTTTTGACACCATCCGTGCCTTTTCTTCCTTTTTTTTCTCTGTTACTTGTGTTTGGTTCCCGAGAAAATCTGGGAAAGTGAGGCATTAAAGCAATACCTGACTTTTTCTTCTTCTTCTTACAAGATTTGTGTGTGTGTGTGTGTGTGTGTTTGTTTGGTTTGAAATTGAAGGTATGTGGCTCAGGGAAAAGGGATATTGCAACCGCATACCTTGCTCGATGAGATTGATCACGTCTTCCCTGATGATGAAGCCAAGGAGATGCTTAGCAGTGGTCCCTTTGGCGAAGTCATCAAATCTGCACAGGTCAATTTTCACTGAATCAAGACTATTATTATATCATCATTAATTTTAATAATTAAATTTGGTCCTACTCAGTTAAGGCGACGTTACTCGAGTTAATTTTGTATGACAATATAGTTTTTGAACCCTCAAAATTAAGTTTCTTTTAATCAATGCTTTGTTTTCGCTAATCAAGCATAAGAGTTGATTTTCTGGGTTAAAATTGCTCAAAAGCAAGTAAAAAAAATCTGTATGTGGTGGTAGCTTAAATTCCCTCCTGGTGGGTTCTTTTTTAATTTTAAGATCCAATTTTTTTGGTTCCAAATATGTGTACACGCGCGCGCACACACACACACACACACATATATATATATATATATATATTAAGCCCCCAGTTGATCCCCTCATGTAACCTTGTTTCAATCCAAGTCACCCTTTTTGTTATCACACTATCTGAACTTTCCTTTTGGTTGGCAGCAATTAGTTGGAACATTAGAGGAAACTCAGTGATGAAAAATGCTTATAAATGGTCTCTCACTGTGTGTGTTTCTTAGTAAGATCATATTTCGGGTTGGGGAAATGGGTTGTCTTTTACTAAAGTCTTTGACTCTGGTTCAAGCTGCAGAATGGGCTTTTCTATAGTTAGCGTTCCATAATTCCTTTAGTGTTTACTACAATTTTTTTTATTTAGCTTTTCAATGAATAAAATTTTGCGTGTGACAGGAAGCCATCATTCTGCCTCCATTCGTGGCCATAGCTGTTCGTCCAAGACCTGGTGTTTGGGAATACGTCCGTGTTAATGTCTTTGAGCTCAGTGTGGAACAATTGACTGTTTCTGAGTATCTTGGCTTCAAAGAAGCTCTTGTAAATGAGCAGTAAGTGAATTCTTTACCTCTAAAATTATATAAGATTGGGTTTTAGTCCGAGGCACCCCTGCTTAATGACCATATGGTACACGTATCTCTAATGCTTAGCTTTTTGGTTTTTACACTCATAGGGCCCAAGACCGTTTTGTCCTTGAACTCGACTTTGAGCCATTCAATGCATCATTTCCTCGACCCAACCGATCTTCATCCATTGGCAATGGTGTCCAATTCCTTAATCGCCACCTTTCTTCTAGTATGTTCCGCAACAAAGACTGCTTGGAGCCACTACTTGATTTCCTTCGAGCACACAAATACAAAGGACGTGTAAGTTTCTAGGAAGGGCCTTCTTCATTGAATTTTTTTTGTTGTTTGATCAGAGATGTGTCTAACTTTACTAAATTGTTACGCTTACTAGCCATATACCAAAACAACGAAAAGTTGCTAATCAAATGTTCTGTATTCATAATACGTGACAAAACAGCAGAGCTCATCCTACTGAATATAGAACCTGATGTTGTGAGGACTTTGCAAGGCACTAAATAATTTGATATTTTTTTAGGGATTGATGTTGAATGATCGGATACAAAGCATATCACGGCTTCAATCTGCTTTAGCTAAGGCTGAGGATTATCTTTCCAAGCTTCCACCTGAGACACCCTATTCCGAGAGTGAATATGTGTAAGCTTCTTAAAAATGTTATTCTTTAGATGTCTTCCCTGTCACATGGAACCAATTAAATATAAATATTATATAACATTACATTATAATATGTTTCTTGACATTATTTTGGCTCTTGTCGCTTCCTTGTAGTCTACAAGGAATGGGTTTTGAGAGAGGATGGGGAGATACTGTAGAACGAGCGTTGGAGATGATACATCTTCTTCTGGATATTCTTCAGGCTCCTGATCCTTCTACGTTAGAGACATTCCTTGGGAGAATACCTATGGTGTTTAATGTTGTCATCTTGTCTCCTCATGGATACTTTGGGCAAGCAAATGTTTTAGGTTTGCCTGACACTGGCGGTCAGGTATCATTTTACTTATTTATGTTGTTATGTCATACCAAACAAGGTTGATGCCCAAAAACTAATCTTTTTCTTCAATTACCTTGTTTTTCGCTCTAGCCTAGTTGCTGCTTTAGATTCTTGAAAAATACTGAAAAAACATGAGTTTTAATTAGTGTCGATCATAATGTGGTAAATATAGACTTTCTAAATAAATCTGCTGGGCAGGTTGTGTATATACTGGATCAAGTGCGTGCACTGGAGAAAGAGATGCTTCTCCGGATTCAGAAACAAGGATTAGATGTTACTCCTAAAATTCTTATTGTTAGTATCTTTATGCGTACTCTAGTTCATTGCACTATCCAGTTAACCTGATTTTACGCTAGCAAGTTTTCTCTATGTTAATGCAATGCATCTTTTACTGTTAATTTAAGGTGACCAGGTTAATTCCAGATGCAAAAGGAACCACATGCAACCAGCGTTTGGAAAGAGTCAGTGGAACAGAACATACACATATTTTGCGAGTTCCTTTTAGATCAGAAAAGGGGATTCTTCGTAAATGGATATCAAGATTTGATGTCTGGCCTTATCTAGAGACCTTTGCTGAGGTAAAGTTTATGTAACACTTAAACTATTCTTCTTAATAATCATCAATGAATTATCATTGATGATTCCACAACTAGATTTATATTTGAGTGCTTTATTTGATTCAAATACAATAATACTCCTAAGTCGCTAAAAACTTCCTACATACATTTAATTTTCCAGTTCCACCATGTTTGTACTACTATTGTCTTCTCCAATCTGCACTTGAGTCAAGCTGCATTCTTTATTACTGCCATGCTTCTAGCAATTGGCTGCTGACATTCCCCCTCCTTGAGGGATTTTGTCAATTCAGCTTTGACTCTTCGTCTGTTATCATGGCCTGCTAACCCTTATCTGTTGCCACTATTTGTAGTGCCACTTCATCTGAGTGTCATTATCTCCTTCCTACGAAAATAGCACCTCAACCATTAAATATCCACGACATAGAATCGCCTTTTGTTATGTTATTTTCCTAAGTTTAGTTTTTATTCTAATCATTGTTTGTCATGTGATCAGGATGTGGCAAGTGAAATTGCTGCTGAGTTGCAGGCACTCCCAGATTTTATAATAGGAAACTACAGTGATGGGAATCTTGTTGCGTCTTTATTGGCATATAAAATGGGAGTTACGCAGGTTAATGATATATATATATATGTACTTTTTTCAGACATGAGTTTTTCATTATCATATACTAAAGATTCGAGTAATCAACTTTTGTTTTGACTTTTGTAGTGCACCATTGCTCATGCGTTGGAGAAGACAAAATATCCCGATTCGGATATATATTGGAAAAAATTTGATGAGAAATACCATTTCTCGTGTCAATTCACTGCTGATCTAATTGCCATGAATAATGCAGATTTTATAATCACCAGCACATACCAGGAGATTGCAGGAACGTACGTGTCTTCTGGTCTCGTTTCATAATCTTGTGTTACAAACTTCATACCATTGTCATCATTAATCATATCCGAGATCTATATTGATTATCTAATTTCCACTCCATGTGGTATTTGCTGAGTCGTTGCTTCTAAATAATATGTGCACCATTCCTTAGGCATCAGTACAACTCTTTAAAGTTGGGAGTAGGAAGGATTGCATCTCTCAATTCATCTTTCTGTGTAGATCTTAGTTTAGCATTGCTCAAATTTTATGCGCATTTTTCAGGAAGAATACTGTTGGTCAGTATGAGAGCCACACCGCCTTTACTCTTCCTGGGCTCTATCGAGTTGTTCATGGCATTGATGTTTTTGATCCGAAGTTCAATATTGTTTCACCTGGAGCTGATATGTCAATTTATTTTCCTTACTCTGAGAAGAAAAAAAGACTCACAGCCTTACATGATTCCATAGAAAAGTTGCTGTTTGATCCTGAGCAGAATGATGAGCATATGTGAGTATCTAAGTGTTTATATATGTTATTTACTTATTTTTAAACTCTATCGGGAATAACACTTTAGTATTACTTGTTTGTTTTGTATCAGAAAATTGTGGAAAGGAATTCTGCAACATCTATTGTCACTAAATCAACCAAAACAGAAAAATATTGCATTTCATCACTCCCCTGTATTACTATTATTTGTTGCTTGCATTTATGGATCAGGGCTGTCAGACGTGAATTAAATCGTAACACTAACATTTATCTTAACTCAACTCCCTTAACATTCCTTGTAAACTATACAGGATGGAAATTATGACTGGGATTATAATTTTATAAGGTCTACGTTTTCAAAATCATTAATAATGTTTGACTTATTGCGGCACTAAAGCAATTTAAATTTTTGTTATCCTATAGTTGTCGTGACTAATAAATAAGAATTGGAGTTTGATCATTTTTATTCTTACAAGATTAGGGATTTACTTTATAACATGATCTTTCATTTATGTTAATGCAGTGGCATGTTGAATGATCGATCAAAGCCCATAATTTTCTCCATGGCAAGACTGGACAGGGTGAAGAACATTACAGGATTGGTTGAGTTATATGCTAAGAACGATAGACTGAGGGAACTGGTCAACCTTGTTGTAGTGGCTGGCTACCTTGATGTGAAGAAGTCAAAGGATAGAGAAGAAATCTCAGAAATTGAGAAGATGCATGACCTTATTAAGAACTACTCCTTGCATGGTCAATTTCGATGGATAGCAGCTCAGACCAACCGTGCACGTAATGGAGAGCTATATCGTTACATAGCTGATACCAGAGGTGTTTTTGTTCAGGTAATGCCATATAGTAATATGCTAATCCGGAAGTATGAACTCCTTCACTCATGCCATGCAGTAATATCCTAATATACCTCAACACCTTGATTGCAGCCTGCTTTCTATGAAGCCTTCGGGCTCACAGTAGTGGAGGCTATGACATGTGGTCTTCCAACCTTTGCCACTTGCCATGGAGGTCCTGCAGAGATTATCGAGCATGGTATCTCTGGCTTCCACATTGATCCTTATCACCCTGATCAAGCTGCTTCGCTTATGGTGGACTTCTTTCAACGGTCTAAGGAGGATCCTAGTCACTGGAAAAAAATTTCAGACGGGGGCTTGCAAAGAATTTATGAAAGGTTAGCGTTAAACGAAATTTTGATGATATTAATCTTGAACTGTGTTACATTTGACTGACTTGATCTTTGGAATTTTTTAGGTACACATGGAAGATCTATTCTGAAAGGCTAATGACGCTGGCTGGTGTTTATGGTTTCTGGAAGTATGTTTCCAAGCTGGAGAGGCGCGAGACCCGTCGATACCTTGAAATGTTCTACATTCTAAAGTTCCGTGATCTGGTAAGTACTTTGCTTCCTATGTCTACAGTTCAGTTATGGGATCCGTTCTGGAAAAAAAAAAAAAAATGGTGTTCAGATATAGGATCAATAGCATGACTGAGAAACTAGTTCATCTTTGGACTAGTTAATAATCTTTAGTCAATCATAAGCCGAAGTTGGGCTTCTAGTAAAATCATGTAGAGTCTCATTAGTCATTGTACATTTCTTTTCCAGGTAAAATCTGTCCCAAGGGCAAGCGACGATCCACACTAATCAACTGAAACAAGGCGATTTCACACGATTGTGGTGGTGTGTATAAATAAAAGTTTCTATCTGTGTGTATTCAAGGTGAAACTAATCTCTTTTGTATGGATGTCAGAGATGTGACTCTAAATGGAGCCCTTTTAATGTTAAATAAAAGTGTTATCTATCAACCCGATCTAGCTCACTCCTGCTGAAATAATAATCTTAAGTGTTGGACTGGCGCGCCTTTCAACAGGGGAATATTATTACTTATTTGCACAATGAGAATGTCTTCTGGTTCTTTGATTTCTTTACCCGCTAGATTTTAGATACTTTAGTGGTCCCCCGCTTTGGTATATAGCCAGTCTACAATACCGTAACTCTTCTTTTTTTTTTTTCAAATAATCAGCGTAAAAAAGACTAAGCCTGCATCTAAATTCTGATACCTGACACTTCTGACAAGGCTGCAAACCTACATTAGCAGCTTTATTGACCATATGAAGTATTACATCGCCCAATAATCTCACCTTCACATGCTCCTCAAAATCTTCTTTCTTGATCTCCCTTCGTTTCCTTTCCTTTCCAACTGTTCGACAACATTTCATTTCAACGGTCAATACTCGGTTAACGACCAAGGGTTAAATATATTCATTTTCACATTATTCACTGACAACATTGTTTGCACTGTGGATAATTTGTTTTTCTCTTGTTTTTCTGTTTCACAAAGTACGCTCTTTTTCCTCGAGTTTTCCCCACGTTACTTTCCTTAACGTGCACTTTCTTTTTTTTTTTTTTTCCCTTTCTTTTTTAATAATACTTACACCTTATTTCACCGCTACTTGACTTTATTATCTTATTATGATGGGATAATTTCTAAGCGGTAGTTGTGACTTGTGATCACAGATTGAAATTATTTAACACAAGTTGAAAGAGAGAAGGTTTTTTGCCACTTGAACAAAAGTAAACGACGTATTACAAGTTCCCAAAGCATAGTAACGACACTTTTTTGATAATTGACTAATAATAACATTACATGCTAGAAAAAGTAGAAATCATTCAATCAAACCAATGGCCTATTGTGCCCCCTTGGCCTCTGTGGGCTATAGCTTAGCTATTTAGAAGAAAAAGAGCCATGTAAAAACAACACCGTTCCAGGCACGAAACTTGCTCTCTCGCAGCCTAGTTAAACTTGAAAATATTAACCTATATAAGGCCGCTTAGACCTTGACAAATGTGCTTAAATTCCGGGTTTTGGAGCCTCTTTTGATCTCGACCCTATCACCACGTGCACTTCCACAGTAAAATACAAAAACACCACTAAATCTAGATAACGAAAAAAATGAAAAAGAGACCTAAAGCGTTGCAGTGAAGATGGGGTCCACACAGTCTAGAGCTGGCCAAATGAGTGGGCCAGGTAAGCCAGCGACCCCACAAGTGGAGCGTTGATGTACGTGGCGGGCTCTGATTGCTCATAATCAGACCGCTCATCCGGGAACCTGTCATGAAGGTCGGGCCCACCAATGACTGCACCGAGTAAGATGTTGGGGTTGGGGGACTCAGATTTCATGAAGCTGAAGCCTGCGGAGCACTGGATCTTAGCCGGGTGTGCAGCAACGGAGGGTAGAGATGATCCCCTGTGGTGAACCCTCCTAGGGTACCTTGGACCATACCCCACCATGTAGGACATTCTCAAAGGGTTGTCTCCTAGTAAATAGTCCACCTGAGCAATATATTTAAAAAAAAATTCATTTAAAATTGCTTAATTAAATGAAGGAATGTCTTACGATATCACACTTCACACTACATTATTTACTATAATAAGTGAACCTGTCTTTTGGCTATGGCTCGGAGCCTCTTCGGGGTAACGGTCGTTCCGCCACAAACGACGACGTTATGGGATGAGGTTAAGTACTTGGCGTATGTCAATAGCAGGAATGAAGTGGAGGTCACATACTGCATGTTGCTATCACTCATCTTAAACAGAAGCCCTCCTGCAAAAGCACGAAGAGAGAGCCCAAAACTAGCCGTTATAAACAACACACTGAAAACGGGACCACACGACTGAGAGTTGTAACAGAAAAACGAGAGAAAGAGAGAGAAAAAAAAAAAACCTGGTGTGTATTGAGCCGAGGAGGAAGGGACTCCTGGAATTAGAGAACAAATAAAATTATCTGCATGGCCCTTGTAGTCATGGAGAGATTGCACCTTCTGGACAAGAAATGCCTGAAAAAGAAAAATGCAAAAAGCCCATTTCTTGAGATTTAAGACACTTAGCTAAAATAGTCTTTAGAGTAAATCAGATTTAGAAACCGAGTATATTGGAACCTTGGAGAGAAGAATTCTTGCTCCAACGTGTTTGTTGTCCCAACCAAAGGTGTTATCATACTCTGCAGCTCCGAGGATTTGTCCATTAACTTGGATGTAGTTAAGATAGGTTGGGTTCTTGGTGGCCCTATGAAGCCAAGCAGCACCCCACAATAGCTCATCCTATAATGTTTTGATAATTATGATATATACCCATAAAAATGAAATTACTTTTCGAGCACCAACATACAATGAATGGCCTTTTTTTAAAAAAAAAAAAAGCCTTTTTTCTATTTTTATTTTTATTACCTGATAACCAGAGAAATCGCAATAGAAAGGACACACAAACGGTTTCAAGCCGTTGCTATAGGCTCCTCTGTACTTATCAGCAAACTCAAAAACCTGAACACCAAGTAATTAATTATACCAAGTTTAGATTTTGGGGATATTTGGACAATAGTAAGAAATCCCTTTTTTCTTTTTCTTTTTTTTTTCAGCTAAAGTTGATCATATTTGGTTTGCATTGATCAATAAATTATTTACCCTCATAGCCCTCCTGGCCAAAAGTTTGGAGTAAGTAGGGTCACTTCTTCTGAACACCAAAGAAGCAGCAGCCAGAGCCGCAGCAGTTTCAGCTGCTACTTCAGAACCAGGGCTGTTCTTGTCAATCTTGAACACACTTCTTGGGGTATCCATGTCTTCAGGTCTTTCCCAACAAGAATGGTCCTTGTTAGCATCACCCACCTGTGAAAAAACCAAACTTGAAAACCAATCTAGGCCCCATAGTTTTCTCCCCAAGAAAAAAAAAATAAAGTAACTTAATATGAAAAAGAAAAATGCAGAGCAAAAAAACCTGAACGTAAATGGTGTCTGGGTGAGCTGTGGCTTTGAGGAGATAATCAGTAGCCCAACGAATGGCCTCCTTAGCGTTCTGTAACTCACCTTTCATTAACCCACCAAACTCAATAACACTCCATGAAAGCATGGTGGTAGTGAAAGCCATGGGGAACCCAAACTTGACATTGTCCCCTGCGTCGTAGTACCCACCAACCAAATCAACCTGCATTTTTCAGTATAGAACAGCCAAGAGCTAAGTAAACCCACACATTAGAACAACTTCAAAGTCCAAAAAAATACATTAATAAATTGTTTAATGGGAAAAATAAAATGTGAGTTTTCTCTCGGTTTTCTGCATACATTCATGGCGGAGCCATCAGAGAGACCAGAGTCTCTCCTCCAAGTCATTCTCTGGTTAGAAGGGAGCTTCCCTGACCTCTGCCCTTCGAAAAAGATAATGCTTTTAGTGAGAGCATCTCTGTAGTTATGGCTGGCGAAACGAGGGTGGTGGTAATGGCGGAATGGGCTATTGTGAGCAGGGTAGCCATTGGTGAGGAGCAGAGTAGTGGAGCAAGAAAGAAGGAACAGGAGTGTGAAAAGGGAAAGACGCAGACCCATCTTTTTTGGGCTACCCAGAAGCAATAAACCCAAACCAAACCAACCAACCTGCTATAAGCCGCAGTGCGAGAAACAGAGACCAGCCTCAGTATATTTATACTGAAAAAAAAAGAACGAAAAAGTTGCCTCCTTTAACGCCCTTACGTGGTTAAGAATCGTAATTAAGTTCACATCTTTCAAACATTGGCTTGCCTAATTAAACCCCTTATCATTATATTTGTGTGTGTGTGTTTTTTTTTTTCCCCATTGAAATGGTTATTCTTTATGTGTGTGGTTTTTTTTTCTGGGATGATTAAATCTTGCATTTTAACGTTTTATTCACTTTATACTTGTTTTGGTTATTATTGAAATTTATAATAAATTTATACTTACTATATGTCAGAGAATAATTTTGACTATTGAATTTACCAAAATTTACCAAAGATTTTTTTAAACTTTGGGAGATGTTTAAATACTTATTTTAAATTTAAAACTAATTAAAATTAATAGCTAAAAAACAAATATTAAGAAAATAAGTTAAAAAGGGAAAAAAAACCCATAAATTAAATATATTTATATAAATAAGGTTTATCAATTTTAAATAAGTTTTAAATTTGAATTTTTTTAAAATGTATATTTTAAAACTTAAAGGGTATTTTAGTAAATATATTGGTTAAATTAGTGTTTAAGCTATGAGGGTATAAACTTGTTACAAGTTTCAAATTTAGGAGGTTAATATTTATAATAACTAAAACATAATATATAAAATAAACAAACAGTAAAAGGAAAGTATAAAAATGTAATTAATTTTTTTTTCCCCGGTTTTACTGATAGCCGCTTCTAAAATTGTGAAATGTCAATTCAGGGTCCCCCAGTAGACATAAATGAAGAGATCCAGAAGGGCATCAATGACTTTAACATCACTCTTTCACGTGAAGAGTCTCATACTCATTTAAAGGATCAAACGTTACTTTCAGTAAATATAAAATAAAAGCTACTAGATAGAGTGACAGATGAGTCTCGACTTTGAAAACGAAATGCGTGTTTTCTGGCCCTGGGCATCACATGCGAAATGTTATTAGATGCATTATTGTTAGAAGAGAAGAAAGAACTCCATATAGTCAAAGATTCAATGAGCAATATGATGAAAGGCGAAGATGTCCGCTTATGAATTCTTATTCGTGCTTAATTTTGTAGAAAAATATTAAAAACAAATGCGTCTGTATATATTCATTTATAAGTAACTTTTTTTTTTTTTTTTAATTTAGTCTCAACATGAAATGCAGTTAATGCACACTTATAACGATTCAAATTCAATAGATGCGTGTGTGTATGTGTACTAGTAAAACTCGTGCTTAGTGTTTTGATTTTATAAGCTACACACCCTGCGGGCTCAACCTAATTTAGGCCCTAAGCAAAATTTTTAAAGGGCTTTCTAAAAGGGATTTTTTTTTTTTTAAAAAAAAAAAGAAGAAAAAAATTATGTTGAAGGGGAGAAAAAAATTGTTATATCATCCAGAAAATAATAAAACAAGCCATTACACTTAATAAAGAAATCAAATACATACAATAAGACCAATAGCTAATATAAAATTCAAAATGTAATAATTAATAAATAGAGAAAAATGAGTAAGAATGATATAACGTGAAGAAAGTAATATAATTTTTCTTTACATTAAAGTCATTCAATTGTTTATCTTTTTTTCCCCCTTTATTTTCAATAATATTTTGCTTTTCCTCTCATTTATATATTTTTCCCCTTCTGAAAACCTATATAAAATCTTGAGCAATGAAGCAGTAGTTGTCTTGAGAAGAGAAATTACTTTTTGTTGGCACTTGAAAAGAGATGATTATATGCGAACATGTTTGTAATTTCTAAAAAAATATATATAAAATTAATGAAAAGTGTGTATAGAATTACTTAAAAATTAATGTATTTGTGGTTCTAAAAATAGGACAATAAATTAATTTTGCTTTTAATGGATAATTTGAAATAATAAATATTACCTGATAATGTAAAGAAAGAAAAAAATATATTAGAAAAAACAAAAAATATTTAAATTTTGTCATATGAAAATGGATAATATAAGATATTTTGGGGTCTTCTTATTATTTAGATTGCATCCAAATTAAGTAAATGGCTTGACATGGTTAATGGAACTGAGATCTGGGCTCCAATTACTTTGGAACTGGGGTTGGATCAGCTCTTGCCCATAATTTTACTGCTGTCAGATAAAGGTGAAGAAACTCTCACAAATGGGCTCGATACTTGAACAGTCGAACTCCGAATAGATGTCGGAGAAAGATGGTAAAAAGAAACGTGGGTTTTAGTAGTGAAAATCTTTGAGTTCACTGAGTGAGTCACAAAAGGGTCAATAAAGGCCCATAAAGATCATGTTAGTCCTTTGGATAGAGCAATTGAATCCAGAAGAATGGACAAGCTTTAGGAAACTCTTGTTTCAGATCAACATCGCACATTTCAGGTACTACCAAAAACGAACCCATCTATTCTAGCCAAATATGCACATTGGAATAGCTCTATCTATATTTCTCTTGAATTTATGATTTATTTTCTTCTTTGTTTGTTACCAGTTTATTTAATATGTCCCCTGACAAATAAAGAGAACCTGGAACCTTAAATTAAAGTAATAATAACGAGACAGTCAAAGTGCAATATCAGATTTGAGCTTGGTAGATCCATATACATGTACACAATCTTTTGCTTTATGATAACGTTGTTTAAGAACTTCCTTGTTTTTTTATTTGAAGATATAATATTAATTATACTATATTCGATAGCGGTTACTGTTCACTAGTGAACGACACTGGAGCATGGATTGAAATCAATGATTATTAATTGCACTAATTACGAGTAATCACTGTCTACATTCTACAAGAATCTGGTAGCAACAACATGGATCTAACCTTTTTTTATTTTATTTGAGCGAAAAAAAAGAAAAAAAAACTTTTTATGTTATTTGAGGAATTTTTTCATTTTATGTTATTAGTTTCACTAATTCACATTTGAGTGTGTTTATTTTTTTCTTCCATCCTTTAGTAATTGCGTCTTGTAGAGAAGTATTCATTTCCAAAAAAAAAGAAAAAAAGAAAAAAAGAGATCTAAACTTTGCCCACTTAAATATTTTTTTTCTTTCTTTATTGTTATTTTGTTAATTATTCATTTATTTATTTATTTTTGAAAGGATTTATTTCTTTATTATATTACATGCATTAAAATATTTTGTTGTTATTAGCAATGAAAATAAAATTGCATAAAATTAACAACAGAACCATTTGGACACTTGCTCAAGATTTTTTTTTTTGAGTAGAACTTGCCGAAGACTTAGAGTTTATTATTATTAGGATATTTATATTGCATTATATCCAATGACGTCAGTTTGCTCTCCAAGATTTGCTAAAAAGATCGATTGTATGTATATATAAAAGTAATTTAGCATGGAACTTTATATATTGTGAATAATAATGGGCGAGCTAAAAGCTTTTGCTAAAATGATTCTTCTTCTTTTTATTTATGGAGGCGGCTATAGTAGGGGCGCTCCTACGTAAGGCTCCTGTTTATACACCGTTTGATGGGAATCTGTGGGGAATCTGTTTATACACATATTCCCATCAAATGGTGTATAAACAGGACCTTACGTAGGGACGCCCCTACTGTAGACGCGCATTTATTTATTTTTTTATTTTTCTGAAATCTTCTCTGAATGATTGGTCTGGTTTATATGACATAGTGGGTAGAGAATTATTTGGTTTGGACATTCTAAACCTCTGCTTTAGTCTGCTCAATGATAAAAAAGAAGAGTATAGAGGAACAGTAATCTAAAGAACTCGAAGCACCAAGACAAAGATGATCAGGAAGAGACATTACGTACTGCATTATATATCATATGACAAGCTTGTAAAAATCTATATACCATGTACATATTTGTCAATATATGTAATATATATATATATGTATGCTTATAAGGTTTGGATAAGACGTTTTTAATAATGGAAAGAGGGAATAAAAAGAGAGAGAGAGAGAGAGAGAGAGAGAGAGAGAGAGAGAGAGATAGAGAGAGAGAGAGAGAGGTAGATTTAGAACTTTATTTAGTGTGAGAAACAATTAAAACTGGCCCAGATTGGACCCATTGAGCATGTCACTTGAAAATGGCTCATTCGTAAGCTTCATGTGCTTGTCTGATACCATTGCACATGCACAAGCATTGCATTCATGTTCATCTCTCTATTTGCCTCTCTGTAAAAGTGAACCAATTAAAGACTTAAAACACATCAAAGATCGATGATTCAACAAAAAAGGTCGCCAGTACAATATATACAAATATATAATTCACATTGGTTTAGATTACTTTTAGAACTTGAACAATACAACTCTTATGAGATCGATGGGCTTGTTTTGATTTAATTTTTACATAAAATCTTAATAATCTTCATGTGGTTGACACTAGACTAAATCACTCAACTCAGTTACATGGCATTCTATGAATGGATCATTATAAGATGGGCACTAGTACGGACATCAACTAGTGCTCTCAATTTCTTCTCTCTCTCTCTTTGTTGTTGTTGTTGTTGTTGTTGTTAGTGTAGTGACATAATTGGCATCGAGTTTTTGCTGAAAATGCTCCGTTTTTTAATCTAATTCGTTTTAAGTTTTCATTTATAAGGAATAATGAAAAGTACATTGCTAGTGTTTTTAAGCCGGTATAGTTTTTCAAGGAAAATACTAGCACTGTCAGGCACGGGATCCCTATCTAGCCATACCATGTTGAAGGAGCTCTCAATGAAAAGTGAAAATCGGTCAAACGCTTCTTGCTAAAGCACCTCTCATCATTCTTCTATTACATACACATTTTTTCTTAGAAATTTGAAATTTTAGTAATTCGGATCAATTGTCGTGTATTACAATTTTACAAGAGATGAAATATGTAAAAAATAAAATAAAATAAAAATAAAAATAAAAAAACAGCTGGCATATATTTTTCCAAATTCTATCCCCTATTAGGAGATAAAAGAATGATAGAAGTAGCTAATGTATGAGTCATTCCATAATCTATTCACATAAAAATTAATAGGAAGGTATTTCATAAATCATAACTGACCGGTCTCATTTACGAAAACATAACTTGACAAAGTTCTTTTTAAGGCTCTTCGTCAACAGGGCAAAAAACGAAAAATATCAGAGAAAAAATAGTAATTAATTGAAAAAGTAGCAGCCCGGTATGGGAATAGGCGGCGTGCAATGCAAGGTGCATGTGCAAGAGAAGCCAGTCTCATGATTTCAAGCTCTGTTCTCTCTCCCAAAATTTGGCAGTTGGGACTTATTATTCTTTGGGTTTACATCCCGCGATTTTCGGATTGGCAGAAATCTCATCATTACTTACGGACCATGGGCCCTTGGTCGTCTTATGGGCCTTTGTGTAGGTGAGGACCATCAGTAATAAGGGCTTAATTAACATAACGTTTGTTGATTGAGAAATTTACGCCTAATACCGGTTTTCAAAATTATTTTCGTAAATACCCGTTCTTAATTTTTCTTTTGACAATATCCGTTTTTATGGTCCACATTTCATATACAAAGTATGAGCGGTCCACATTTACAATGTAAATTTTATCCATGAGTAAAATATGAACGGTTAACATTTACAATGTAATTGTTTACTACGGTTTACATTTTTCATTATAAATTTAATCTATGATGTACATTTTAAAATGTGTACCAATTTTTAGTGTAATTTTTACTCGTAAAATGTAGATCACTGTATACATTTAATGTCTACATTTCATGTGTAAAACAATGGTAGTCTATATTTCTCAAAAAACGGATATTTATGAAATAAAAATAAAAAATAAGTATTTATAGAAATATAGTTTTGAAAATGGGTATTTATAAACTTTTTCCTTGTTAATTTAGGGTTAAGTAACCAAATATTACTCCTTTTCTTTTTATTTAGGAACCAAATATTACTTAGGTGACTCTATTGCCACCTTATTTTTTTATCTCTCCACTTCACTTCTAAACACACTTCTCTAATATTTTAAAATTTATTTTCACATTACTTTGTTTTAGGATTCTTTTGCTTTTTGGGAAAATCTTTAATTTAAAATGAAAAAAAAAATATATACTGCTATTACTGCTCAGATCAATTACATTTGTTAAAATTACTTTATTTTGGGATCTTTTACTTTTTAGGAAAATCTTGATTTAAAATGAAAAAAAAAAAAAAAAACGTGTACTGCTATTGCTACTCATAGGAGATAGGGACGATATGTTTTCTTTCTTTTTTTTTTTTTTAAAAAAAAAGAAGAGACTATTTGTATGCAAGTATTCCTAGGATAAGCAAAATGATAATATCCACAAGATTTTAATCTAGTAGTTCAGATTCCACTGCTACAGGTAGGAGTGATTTTGCCCCTCAATTTTTTTTTCAAAAGAAAAAAAAATCAAATAGCATTATAAAATGAAAATTTTAAATCGCAACTAAACGCAAACTTTAAAGGCACTTTTAAATTGTCACTAAACCTAAATTTTAGTGACATATTTTAAATGACACTAAGTTACTTAAAGTTCAGAAATTTTTTCAAAAGAACCCAATAAACTACTGGCATTTTCAAAGTAATGTCACTAAAAGTAATTATTGTGAAATTTTTTGTACAAATATCACTAAACGAAATACCACAAAACTCTGTTTTATACAAGTTGCAATATTCGCCTCATACAGGAAAGAAAATGAATAATATTATTCAATTAATAATCTTTTGGAACATAATATATAGCTTAAATAAATCAGAAAGTACGGATGATGTAGCCCTTAAAATTAGATCCTCAAGTGGGGAACTGGGAATGAAGGATATGTGATCAGGTGTAGAATTGTGAAAACTACAAAAAGGATTTGTGCGAACGTGTATCAATGTCTTATCGTAAGAATGAATATTCTAGCACAAGCCGTTCATAATGATATATATTTTGTTTTGTACGTCACTGTTAATTCATAAAGTCCTAGATTTGCTATTATAGGAGAATTTTATTGGTATTATAGTTGGAAAGTACTAGAATTTCTTAATATAATACTTAAATGAGAGAATATATGTTAGGATTAGGATTTCTCTATTACTATATATTAGCACTTTCTCTATTACTATATATTAGCACTAGTCTATTACGACACTTTATATAAATAGGTCTCGTAGTATTCAGTCAAGTTATGACAGAGGAAGAGGGAGCAACAATGTAAGCTTAGTGAGAGAGATTGTAGAGATTTTGGGAGGATGAAAACCAAAAGCCAGTAATTATATTGGCTCTAGCCGTTTTTATGTTAGTGAAAAGTAAAAACATAGAGAAATAGAATTATAAGCTTAATTTGGCTGAACTACGTTAAATATTATGTTCTTTATTTTTTTTCTATATATCTGATTGGGTTTTAAATATTCACACTAAAATTTAGATCAATACAATATTCTTGATCGTTTAGGATTTTACAATAGATATAACATCTCCACTTATTTCCACAAAAATGACATTGGAGAGTTTTTTCAGGCAATATTATAAGGAATCATTTTATTTCATCATCCGTTGTTAACTAGTTTTTCCAAAAAAAAAAAAAAAATGTAGTATGAGAAACAAAGATGTTGACTTCACTTTTTCACTGCAGCACCCAAAGGGAACTAAATTGGCAATTGAAGATTTTTGAGATTTTTATGCAAGATTACATCTATAGTATTTAAACTATCTGTCTCTCTTATACTATTTCCTCTTTCAATAAGATTTATTGGTATGTTTCTGTGTGTGTTTTCTTTCACTAATGAGAAATTTGATTGGCATTACGGATCAGATATTGCCTGGAAAGACGCTAAATATGCTATTATGCTTGAATATGGGAGTAGTATCTCAAAGATGAACTTGAGTTAACCCAGAGATTCGCAACTAGTCTCGATTTCAAGATGAAAGTTTGTGGAGGTATCGTAAATTTCTTCTGGAGAAATTGCTTATTAATCTTGGCGGTTTGTCTTTTCGTTTATATTTTTCCACCTTTGCAGCATAATATGGGGTTTCTTATGGAAATTCTTCAGTATAGAAAATCGGTTGGCTCATTATTGGCTTGATAGGTACTGTGCCATTTTCACTTTGATACATCAGCCCTCACTTTGCTATAGCACTGGTTTTGGTCATGCATACACTCGAGCAAGCTCTTGAAGTTGATGTATATTTTTTAACTGCTCGTATAGTTTACGTCGATTTCTCACATCCTCAGACGGGCCTATCCTGGATGTTGAAATTAAACATCATTTAACTTATAAGCAGATATATTTTTCATTACTTCATATCTGGTCCTATCACGGAATGCATGTTAAACAATAGTTCTGATGGGATGGACACGTTTTTACTTGGCAATAATGAGACCTAGTATAATAAAATTCCATTAAAAATAAAAAAAACACAATATTATGCTGCAAAGGAGGAAAAGTAGAAACGAATGAAACTACAAGCTTACTTTAATGCTCAAGAATCTGGTACTAATAAGCTGGCTCTAAACTAGTTTAAGTACAACTTTTTTGTGAGAAAAAGCAATTAATACTGGACCAGATTGGACACATTAATTGAGCATGTAACTTGAAAATGGCTTATTTGAAGCTTCATGTGCTTGTCCGATATCATTGCACATGCAAAAGGCACTGCATTCGTGTTCATCTCCTTATTTGCCTTTCTGTAAAAGGCAACTAAAGACTTGACACATCAGAGATGATTCAACAAAAAGGCTGACAATACCATGTATATAATTCACATTGCTTTGGACTTTTAAAACTTAGAACAAATACAACTCTTATATGTGATCGAGATAGATGGGTTTTCATTTAATTTTCACATAAATTTCAATAATCTTCATGTGGTAGACACTAGACTAAATCACTCACCTTAAATTACATGGCGTTCTATAAATGGATATTCAATTCTTTATGAGATGGGCGGTAGTACGGACCTCAACTAGTGCTCTCAATTTCTACTTTTTTTATTTATTTATATTTTTTTTTTTTGGTGTGTGTCTACCAGATCAGCTTAAAACGTGGCTAATGAAATAATTGGCATTGAGGGTTTTTATTTTTTTTAATTTAATTTAATTTATTTTTTGTTCCCTCTTTCTCTTTTCTCCTGGGGTGGAGACACAATGGAATTTTCAAGTACGTAATTAAAAAAGGAAATATATAAGTTTTTCATTTCTAAGATGAAATAAATAGGTAACAATTTTTCCAAATTCTAGCTCATACTGAAAGAATAACAGAAACAGATAATTTAAAGTATAACCATATGAGTTCATTCTATTGGCATGCATTCTAGGAGTACTATTGCCACATTTATAAATGACAAGTGGACATTTACAAAAAACATAACTTGAAAATATACGTATGTTCTTTTCAATTTCAAATGCTTGGAGGAACTTGACAAAACTTTTAGGGTTTTCTTCCAGTCTCGAGAAAAATAAAATAAAATGAAATAAAAAAGAATAGTAATTAATTGAAAAGGTGGCACTCCTATACGGGGATATATAGGGGCACGCATGCCAGTGAGCGAGTCTCATCATTACAACCCCTCCCAAAAGTTCACGGTCTTCGGGCTTTCTCTTCTTCTTTCGGTTATTCACTTCCGCAATTTTCGGATTGGCAGAAATCTAATCATCATCACTGAAGGGACCCTCGGCCCTGGGTCGTCTTATTGGCCTCCTTGTTGGTAGATCAGGACCCATCAGTAATATGGACCTAACATCATGTTAATAAGGGAAATGGGACAAGATCGGGTTTATAGGACTCTCTTTACAAAATGGTTTTTTTAGGACCATATTTATTGCTCTCTAGCTTGAGAATTGATCCAAAAAAAAAAAAAAAAAAAAAAATCTAACCAGAAGGAAAAGAGGAAAGAGGAGAACAATTGTTGGAAAAAGAAAAAAAAAAACCAGATTTTTCGACATTTAAACTCCTATAAATCTTATTTTCATTCTCTACTCTTTTTTTTTTTTTTTCCCCCTTCTATGGACTGCGCTCCATTTTCACCCAAAGTTATTTTGAAAGCATTTTTTTCAATTGAAAAAAGAGCCGAAAAACAGAATCATGCAATTAGTAACTAAGGTCGAAACGGTCACTAGTGACCGCATTAAGTTATTAAATTATCGGCCATTTTAGGCGTCATTTTTCCATATCTGAAAGGGGAAAAAAAAAGGAAGAAGAAGAACATTTTAACTACAGAAATGCATTATTATTTATTATAAATATTACCATTTTCGACCACAAGTTAACCTTTTGAGGGAAAAAAAGTATCTCAAATTATCTTCTAAAAACACCAAATTAAAAATGCACGAAATTAATTTCATGGCTTGGTTGGAGTAAATTTTGAAATTTTCTCCAATATCCGTCCAAAAAAATGGTTGTTTTAGTGAGACTATTGAGTTCGGCCGAAAAGGAGGGAAGAAGTTGCAAAATTGGAGGGAAACGTTTTTGGTGTTTTGTTTTTTAGGATAACATTGAAAACTCATTTATTTCTCTCACAAAAAGTACTAGAAAATTCAAAATCTGGTCTTAAAAAAGTTATTTTTTAAAACATTCGTAAAAGAAGTCAAGTTGCTCTAAAACATTATGGGGCTTTTAGAAATGTGACCAAATTTTGGGCCCAATTTCAGTAAATGTCATTTTGTCAAATGTTATAACAAAATGTCCAGTATATATGTATATATACTAAGTGTAAAATTTTATATACTAAGTATAAAAAATTATATACTCAGTATATTTCAGTATAGTAGCTAAAATTGGTAGATATGTTTATCTACCAAGTGTAAAAATATATATACCTGGATATTTATCTATAAAATTTTAAAAATGGACATCTACTTAATCAAATTTAAAATATTGGACATCTACCTAAATTTTTCAAACAACATTATTATTGAGGTCCATTTCCTATTAATCAAAGGGAAATGGACAAGATTAGATTTTTTTTTATCGCAAATGACATTATTGGGATTAGTTTTTAGGATGCCTTTGTTATCATACTATTGTACTAGTTATTACTTCATTCTAAATATTGAATTAGTTAACTAGTTACAACTTTTTTAGGAGTTTAAACTTGAGTAAAATGCTAAATTTCATGATAAATAATTTTAAAAAAAATTTGAATGATGTAGCAATTTATGTATAGATAACAAGTGAAAGTGAAAAAAAGGACATACATAAAGTATTAAAAAATAATATAATGCACCATCACTCAAATTATTTTTTATTGCTATTATTATCATCATCATTATTATTATTATTATTTTATAATTTGTCATGATATGTATCATTGCTTCTAAATTTCTCTCATGAGTGTTCCGTGAATGGCATTCTCTATGTTTGGCTGAGAGGAAGAAAATGAAATCGAAGGAAAATAAAATAAGACAAAGAAAATATGTAGGATAAAAAGAAAATTCTTTTTCTCTATAACTATTTGTTGATAACTAGTTTATCCATTATATTATTATTTTAAAAATTAGTATATAAAAGTAATTTAGTAAATTAAAATTTTTCATTAACTAATTTTTTTTTCCCTCTCTTCTTTTCTCTCAAAGTTGGAGTGGATGAGAGGAAAATTTTTATGGGCCTCGCCTACTATTTTTCCTTCCTATTTTCTCTCTATTTTTCTTTTCCCTTCCCTTTTCCTTCTTCTCAAATAACTTATTTTTCTATTTTCACTCTACCTTATCTCTCCCACCTTTCTTTTCTTATCCCTTTTTCCTCCTATTAAATATACCAAACAACATATTTTTCTATTTTTACTCCACCTTATCTCCCCCACTTTTCTTTTCTTCTCCCTTTTTCCTCCTATTAAATATAGCCTAACTTGCCTTTCTTTGGATTCAACACTGTGAAAAAGAGTCACAAGAGATATGCATAGAGGAAAGCTATCATATAAATGACCCCCTCTCACTGTTCACCATTCGGCAATATGAGTCGCGCACACCTTTTCAAAAGTCACACACCTTTCTTCATAGAAAAACCCGCACGAGAGCCCATCTCATTTTCAAAAGTTACACCCCTTTCTCCATACTAATAATGTCTTCCAAAAACCGTGACTTTTTATTTCCAGCTGGATATGAATGGCATTCCATCAGAATTTTACATCAAATCCTGATTCCATTATAATCTAAAAGTTGAAATTATTCAACTGCTTAATATAACTTTGCTAATTGCTGCTACCTATATTATATTCTTCCATCTCCCAACTTGCCTTGCTAGGCTTTGCAAAGATTTGGCTACTCATACTATAATGTTTTTAATCAATAAAAACAAAAGGCAAAATAATAAAAAATAAATAAGTAGGACTGATAATATTTCAGTCTCTTCAGCCCAAATTAGCAAAGTAAGGAACATCAGTAGAGTTAAGCCACTCACTCCCTTGTATAAACGCACCAACAGTGAACTGACTCGCCTCACTGGAGCTGTTAATGACCCGATAACCCGGCCACGTCACCCGGGCACTAGTATTCGAACCGGGTCCCCGATTCATATACTCCCCATAATACAACGTGCTCAATGCAAACGTGCCATTCCACTCCAACCAGCCGGCGGGTTCCACAGAATCATCAATGTACGACCTCATGATAACCGTTCTTGAGTATTCCTTCCACGGACGGCCGAGATACGTCCGGAAGGAGGACCGGACGGGTATGAGATCGGAGGCGGCGGCGAGTTTGCAATTGAGAACGGAGATACCAGTGTTCTGGTTGGGGTCCTCACGGCCCTGAGCCGTGAAGATGTTGCGTTGGTTGTCGTTCGGTTTGCGTGCGTACAAGTTGCAGTTTTGGAAAACTACGGCGGCGTTGCCAAAGACGAAGTCTATGGTGCCGTAGATATCGCATTCGCGGTAGAACTGGCGGAGTGAGTGGGCGTAGAGAGTGTCTTGGTAGGCGACGAAGCTGCACTGGTAGAAGGCGGAGAGGTCGGAGCCGCTCCTTAGGGCTACGGCTTGGTGTTTGCTGGGTCCGGCCGAGTTTTCGAAGGTTATGCCCTTGGCTATGAACCCGTTCCCCACCACAGCTGTAAATTAAGGAATCAGTTTATGAGTATTAGATTGAGAGATTTGATTTGGAGAAATGCTAAAAACACTATATTTGTGCTCAGCATCAAACATGCTAATAGATTTTGGGTCATAAGTACTCTATACGTACGTGTAAGTATTAGTGTAGACACCACTCTAACATTAAATATATATGCTCACAAAATGTATAAGGCTCAATTCTTTTTCAAGTGTAAATGTAGTTCATGTGTCATGTATATATATCAGTAGAAGATATAAATTAGACCTATAGTTACAAAATGTCTATCGCCCAAAAAAGGAGACGTGTAAATTGGAGAAAAGACCCGTATTTAATTAAGAAAAATACATGAATCCATTTAATAATCAAGTTTAGTGTTTATTTTTGATAACAAAAATTTTGTTCTACCTAAAATTCATTAATTATGTAAACTACGTGAACAGAATAAGAATTTGTTAGGGTAGAATATTAGATTGGCTTGAAAACTTGAACCCTTGCAAGTCAATGAAAGTCCAGCATGATTATTAATTAAGAGATTTTAATGGGGCTTTAAGAGGTATGCCCACAAATAGATGCACTTCTAAATGTTTTAGTGCATAAATATAGCCAAAAAATTAATACAATACCGTTTTCTATTTTTGACATAATTCACTAAAACGTACTTCATCAACTAGCTATAATAGCTATCAAGCGAAAAACAAAAACAAAAACAAACAAACTAGCCAAATAGTAAGGCAAAATAAAAAAAGATCTTTTGATTGACCTAAAGATTTATTATATAATTTGCAGACTGCATGTTTGTCATTTGTTCATGCAAAAGAAGTGAGATCAATATGTGAACGGCTACTAGGCTCTCTTTTGGGCCACCGTTCCCATAATGCATTATTATTTTAGGGCCAGTGGGTCACCTCCCCGTAAAAACTTGTTTAGTGCTCTAAAATTTCCTTTAGAATATCAGAACTTACACCAGGAGTAGATCTGTAGATGGATCATTTTCTTTTAGCTAGCAGTACATTAATTTTGTGGTTGGAAGTTTAAAGCTTAGTCCTTCCCTTAAGTACTCTATAAAATCAAGTAATTAATAACTTTTTGCATATCCATAAAAAAATTGGCTATTTTTAATATCATAACAGCTTTTGTCTCTCATGAATATTAGTAAAGCAATCTATCAATCGCTACGTACCGACTGGTTGAATTCGATAGTCAACTAAGTCCATTGAAGCTCGCATTATATATATCTAGCTAGATCTCATTAAAAAAAATATTAGGCAAAAAAGTGTATATTATTGCACCGGCATTCCACACCACCCCATTAGCCCCCCCTAGCTAATCAAAACTGGCAATACATAAAGTAGGGGACAGAATCAATTATTGAGACCCACATATCAT
This sequence comes from Trema orientale, assembly GCA_002914845.1. Taxonomy (NCBI): domain Eukaryota; kingdom Viridiplantae; phylum Streptophyta; class Magnoliopsida; order Rosales; family Cannabaceae; genus Trema; species Trema orientale. The sequence goes on along the minus strand of JXTC01000313.1, from coordinate 122,510 downwards.
GTGACATTGTGACCTATCAATTTAAGTTTTACTAATTCTTTAACTTGATATACTATAATATCATTGAAATCTAATTACTCGATTTGCCTTAGATATCGCCCAAAAATGAAAATCTTAATTTAAGACAGCTTTTCTTTTTTTTTTTTTTTTTTTATATATAGAAGTAAAGACAAATATCTTTTTCCGACAAATTCAACTTCCTACGCGCTTCCATAATCTAAAATCCCCACTAGACACGGAAGTAGTGAGGAAACGTGGGGGTCCTTCTATTGCACCGACTCGTATATCTACGTACTATCGTAGACTCTTATTTATTTGCAAAAATATAGACTAAATTAAAGCTAACATTTCAGGCAATTTAATTCTCGGACTCGATCATTTTTTTTAAGGCAATTTAATTCTCAGACTCTTCAACCTCACTTTTTCTTTTCTTCATTTTTTGACTAGAATTTTCAAACGTACTTCTGACTATTGCCTTATAATTGCAAAAGATGTATAGTATGTAACTACAAACATATTCTCGATTTTCTTGTTTCCTCAGCTATGTCAAGTTAAAAAAACGTCATCGATGATGGCGAGTACGTGCATTAGTCCTACTCAGTTGTTAGTATTACCGAGTTCTAGTTTCTCATAATAGCATACAGTTTATACAAACTCATTATCAAGGCATTATCGAAAAACTAAAGGCATGCTGTTGACATTAAATTATATTTTTCTAACTACTCTATTTTACATTTTTCAGTCTTATTGCTTAATAAGTGAATTACATTATAATTCATTATATTATTAAAACCTAAAACTGATTAATGGAATAAAGAGACTATTAAATGTAATACGGCAAAATAAAGCGCAGCTGGCATTCTTAAATACTTTTATTCTATAGGGCACTTAATAGTTTTATGTTGCATGGCACGCCCAAGTTCAAACTTTATCATTGAGATTTTTAATTTATATAATTGTGGTTATTTCATGTATTGACAAATTATATACAATGAGTCATGATTAGGACATAACCGCGCTTTTCATGGATATTTCTTTTATTCACTTTTTGACGGGGATATATATAAACAATTTGGTTAGCCTACGTAGCATAGTGAGTGTCAACATAGGGTTTGGATTTTTTTTTTTAAATAAATTGTTAGATTAATATAGGAGAGGAAGAGATGGGTTCGATCCCCACACTCATACTCCTCAAAAAAGAGGTTTTCCACACGAGCTACAAACTCCTGGTGGGTTTGGACTTGAGAATAGAGGATAACTAGTAAGGACAGTAGAAAGAAGACAATTTATAAATTTCAAAAGGACACACTAATGTCCACGAATACCTTTTTATCATTTCAAGAATCTGTTTCAAGTAACTCTTTAAAAAACAGAAAAAGAAAGACTTACAAAGGAGCGTGCCGACATGAATTTAATAGGACCAACAATATTTATGGTCCCCTAATGTCCACTCATAGCACGCTGATAGCTAGTAGCAAGCAATTTAGCATGTTTATTTGTATGCACTGTTACATATTGTTTAGATCGTACTTTGACTAGTATTAGGGACCAAACACCAATTGTACTCATTAATTATATTCATTAATTATATAAAAGCAATATTATAGAATGTGCGTCATTTAATAATTCTATTAATAAATTAAAATTTTTTTACTTAGAATTATAATTATAATTAGTCAACTAACACTAACATTATTAACATAGAATCAGTTTTGTCAATTCGTTCGTGGTACGTCTTGCGTTGCTATCTGATCTGAATCTACTTGTCTTTATATATTACAGTAACCCCGACACCCAAAAATAATAATAAAAATAAAAAAAGGGATAAGTCCTGGGACATGCTGCACGAGGTAAAGTATAAATTTGGGAATGGGCCTACATGACAAGCTAATCAAGGACGTGCCCAGACCCTCACGGTCACGGGACAATTAATGTTCAATGTACGTCACACAGATCTAACACAAAAATTCTCCAATTTAACCAAAGGAATTAGAAAAAAGTATTAAAAAATTATTTCAAAAAATCTAAATTCAAAATTATATATTAAGAAATAGGACGCGTATATAATAGGAGCGTCCTTACGTAATGTCTCTGTTTATATACCGTCTGTTTATATACCGTTTGATGGAAATCTGTGTATAAACAGATTTCCACAGATTTTCATCAAACGGTGTATAAACAGGAGCCTTACGTAAGGACGCCCTATTATAGGCGCTCCTAAGAAATAAATCAGCAAGAGGAAAATTAGAAGGAGAATTTAGAAAAAACTGACCGACGGTTGCTGATCGGAAAGTAGTCCAGCCATCGACATGGTTCCTACTGGCTTTGATGACGGTCTTCCCTATCCCATCTCCCACGAACATCAAATTGGTCTTCTTCCTCACAACCTCCACATTCTCAAGATAAGCCCCCGCTTTTATGTATATCACAAACCTATACATACACCACAACATGTTAAAACTATATATGTGACAAATATTAAATCTATATTAGAAAAATTAAAATACCAACCAACATTATAATCAGCAAAGAAATGCCATGATAAATAAAAAGGAGGGCTACAGTAGATAAAAAAGTAAAACTTGTACTTATTAACGTACGTATTAATAAAAACGTGTGACCTGTGTAAAAATTTAATTGTGACACCACCTTTTATTAGTATTTACTATGTAGTAATGATGCTACTTAGCATATTTTTCTAAATTAATGTGAAAGAAGTTAACCTGGTGTCGCTGGAGTTAGGTGCCGCCGCGACGGCCTCGCTAACGGTGGTAAAGTTTCCGGTACCGTCTTTAGCCACCACTAGGTCAAATTTAGTCCCGCTCACCTGAGCCTGCAACAGTTTCCGGTCCTTGGGAGAAACCCACGTGGGGAACCCGTTTTCCACACGGCCGTACCCCGGAAAGGCCTCCTTCTCCGACGAAGTTGTCTTCGTAAAATGGTGATTTCCGGGAATCTTCTTAAGCATGACCAAGATGTTACTCACGTGGTTTGAGATGGTAACAATTCTGTCCTGAATGTAGTTCCTCGCAAAATTTGACTCTTCACCAAAATCAAACCCATCGAGACACGTGTCCTGGTTCGTCATTGCGCCACTCAGCAGGGTCTGGAGGTCATGGTAGTGCGTGGAGGCTTTTTTTTTGGAGGTAAGGTCGGAGAGTGCCGCTTCGAGCTCTGAAGCGGTGTCGTCTAGGAGCTCAAGGCAATCGTCTAAGGCCCGCTTCTGAACGGGGTCGAAGCTCCGGAGCCGCTTCTCGAAGACGGAGCAGTTGGCGGAGGAGACTTTGACCTCGTTCACGGTGTGGCTGACGGTGGAGAAGATTATCTGAGGGAGGGATTTGGAGGCGAGATCTGGGAAGGAGGCCACAGTCGAAACGCACAGTTTTGGGTACAGGGTCCCTTGGCATGCTGAGTGAGCTATTTGGTAGTGTTTGTGGAAATGAAGTTTTGGGGTGTGTTTAGTGGGAGTTTTGGGTGTATTTGTCAAGTGGGTTTTCGGTGAAAATAGGAGGATTAAGAGTAGGAGTGCTGAAATGGGTATGGAGATAAGCGAGAGTTTTGGTCTTCTATTTAGGTTATACATGGTGTGTAATAATGAGAGAGAGAGAGAGAGAGAGAGAGAGAGAGAGAAATTGTGGAGGGGAGAAGTGATTTGAGTGTGTATAAATAGGCTTATTGATTGAACAGAAGACATAAGTGCTGTTTGTTACTCTCACAAGAACACTAGAACAGCATGAAAATTAGCCTCTTCAAGCCAAGGATTGGATGTTTGTATATGTGTAATAGTATCAAAGTAATAATGTACCAATACAATTACAGAAAGGAAAAAGAAAAGAAAAGGTTACGGTGGTCCACGGAATAGTCTTACAAAATATGCCATTCAAGTTCCTTAATTTGGAGGGCGAATTCTGTCTCTTGTATTTTTGTCCTCAAGCGAGGATAGTAGCTAGAATCTTGGCTTGTGACCCTGTTTCTCTGTTTTGGGCCAATGCTTTATGGGACATTAATTTAACCTAGATGTTTCATTTGATTGAAATAAATGGTAAACCCAATCTTTGTAAACAAATTAAAACATAGTTAGGCTATGTTTGGTAGGAGGGAAGGAGAGTATGAAGGATGGAAAGTGTAAAAATGAAGGAGAATATAAAGGAGGGAGATGAGAGTAGTAATCCCTTGAATTGTTTGGTAGAAAGGATGTAGAGTAGAAATGATAGAGAGTATTTATTTGTAAAATTATCATATTATCTATTTTATCTTTCTAAAATTGATTGAATTAATAGGTAAATTTGTCAATTTATGTTTTTTTCTTTTCAATTTTCTCTAGTCCTTCCAATTTGGGATGATGAATTTTTGTGGGCTTGGAGGGAGACCTTCTCATCTCCCTCCTTCTCTCCCTCCTACCAAACACAAGATTGTAGCTCTCCCTTCATCTCTCTCCCTCCACCCCTCTCCATCCCTCCAAAAATCCCCACTACCAAACATAGCCTTAAACTCGTTTATTAAAAATAATGAAAGTGTTCAAGGATTACAAGTGTCACAAAAGAAAGGCTGACTCTGTTGTGTATTAATTGCGGTCGTAATTAGTAGACAAGAGAGAATAATTTAACATTGTGTATCGACGCTTATGATTGCCAGTTTATAGAACTAGTGTAGTGAACATGTACATTGATTGAATTAACCAGATGTCAAAATTATAAAAAAAAAAAGGGAATAAAACAATTATAAATTATGAAACTCTAGTCCCTTTTAGTTGCTTTGCAGTAGTGACGCTTATTCCATAAGCAGAAGTTTAACACAGCCCTTTTCCATAATATGTATTGTATGTATTTAGAAAATAGCAAAATACTGAAGGCTACATATTTTGTTTTAACACTACATACTAATATTGGCTTTAATTACGTTTCTTATTTCAATAGCACCTAATTAATGTAACTGGGGCCACATTCTCCATTTTATGTAAATGTGCGCAATCAATGCTCATAACAAATGAAAAAGTACAAAATACAACTCATATGAAAGCACATAATTTTTGCCGTCGGAATAAAGATCTCAGATTAATTCAACACGCATACACGTGTAAATTTGGGAAAAGAAAAAGCATTTCAGATAGGAATTTTAGAGGGAAAAGTACCAAGCTTTGAGCACATATAGAGTTATACTACTAATTAATTAGCCAAATTATCTCACAAATTCATTAGCTGAAAATTAATGATCCAAAGAAAAATTTATGAAGTTTAGAATTCTATGGTTATAATTTTAAGCAGAGAATGGAAAGATGGGGAGGGATCGGGTGAATAATGGCTTAGATAGATACTTTGATCTCTCTATGAGGACAGTGAGAAAACAAGTGAACAGAGGCCATGTGAGTAGCTTTAATTGGGTTTGCTGGGACCTAATCCTGATCCAAGAAAGTGGAGTTCAGCTTCAAACCATATCTGCATATTAATGAACGCCACGTAATAAATATGAATCTATACACCTCTAAAATTTGAACCAAGCGATATTATGTGTGGCGCCAAACATATCAAAGTATCTTTTCTTTCGACTTAAAAGACAAGTTCACTGAAAAGAAACAAAGTTGAAGAGCCCAAGTAATTAACTGCACCGGGCTTAACTATCAAAGAAGCCCATTTCAACACACCCTATTTTCCATTCTCCAATCTCATATAATATATAAAAAAAGAGAGTAATTAATATCGGAGAAATTAGACATTATACGGTATTTTTTGAAAAATTTTTAAAAAATACGGTGTTTAGCATTTTTTTAGAATAAATTAGCTGTATATCACTTTTTTCTCCTCATTAATTAAATCTACTATCATATTACTTTTTTAAACTTGATGAATTCTTGACGATCTTGATGGATTCTTGAACAATTCTTGACATCAGCAGTGCTCTTGACAGATTTTTGATGAATTTTTGACGAATTCTTGATGATCTTGATGTATTCTTGATGAATTCTTGATATTGGTGGCGATCTTGACGGGTTCTTGATGAATTCTTGATAAATTCTTGACAATCTTGATGGATTCTTGGTGGATTCTTGACAGATTCTTGACGTCAGTGGTATTCTTGACAGATTCTTAATGGATTCTTGACGAATTCTTGACTAATTCCCTCCCAAAAGTGATAGAATCTAATAATAGTCGTAAATTTAGTTAAACATTTGAAAAAAGTAGTAATTGTCTACTTAACCCATTTTTTTAAGGTGTGATATGATTTTTTTTAAAAAAAATACTATTTTTTAAAAAATATTTAGAAAAATATCATTTTTTAAAATAGTAACTGGTAACAAGTTTTTAGAAACTGGTAACTAATAACTAAATGTATTAATAACTAGTATATAACTGGTAAATTGGTAACTAATAACTATTTCAAAAAAAATATTTTTCTAAAAATATTTTAAAAAGTGATATTTATCTAATAAAAACCGAACGAAAATTTGAAAAAAGTCTGACTTCTGTATTTTTTGTAATTTTTTTTTTGTTTTTTTTATAAGTAAAAGTATTAGAAACCTATTAATATTTAATTAAATTAATTTTTTAATTTAAATGTTTTCGCTTAAACGAGCGCCAAGTGGTGGTTTGTCCTTGCAATGCAAGCTCTTTAATCATTGTGTTTTTGTTTTGTTTTTTTTTTTTTTTTTTGAAAAGTGCCTAAATCAATCCACGTATGGCGGGACTCCTGTATTTTGAAATATCTATTCTACAAGATACAAATCACATATATATTTTTTCAGAGTATTTTCTAGATGTTTCATGTAGTGGGACCTTTAAGATAATAATAAAGGGAATGAGATTTTGAATCAAGCAATAATTAAATAAGTGCATTACGATGACGCAAAAATTGAATGACAAAGAACCCATAATAATAAAGATTGAATGAATGAAATTATTGAATTCTACTAATAACTATGGAGTAAACACATAACTAATAATAATTAAATAAGTGCATTACGATGATGCAAAAATTGAATAACAAAAAACCCATAATAATAAATATTGAATGAATGAAATTATTAAATTCTACTAATAACTATGGAGTAAACACATAACCTAACAAGGAAAAATCATCCTTTACTACTAGAGTAATTGGATCTTTCGATAGATAATGCAATGGATTTCTTGTATAAGGACAAAACTTATTTAGATCATGAAAATTTCATATTTAAAGGAATACCATAAAAATTTACCTAAAAGTAATAAAAATCACACAAATCCACAATCAAGTAAAACATAATATCCACAAATCTAGATATATAATAACAGATAATATGTTTTCACACGTAATACAAATCTAGATATATAATAACAGATAACATATTCTTTCACACATAAATACTAACTATTAAAGTATAAAAAGAAAGCAAATATTAGAACTTACATAAAAGCTTCACATATAAGTAGGAATTAGAGAAGCACAAACGAGGAAAGGACTATGTTTTTTTTTTTGGGGTGGGGGGGACTCTCTACGTATTTTTTTATCTAACAATTTTTTTAATTATGAAAATATAGTGAATAAAATTACCTTTTAATATAGTTTTTAATTATAGAGATCTCCTTTTTTTTTTTTTTTTTAGGGAAGATTATAAAGATCTCTTATACACCTCTTAATTTATTGAACAATTTTTGTTTTGTAAAAAGGAAAAGGCATCCAAATCCCTTTCTTTAAAATTACATTTTGACATTTTGATGAATCAAACCAAAATAAGCAGTTTCCTACTTTCAACATTCCAGTGATTTATAGTACAACCCAATCACGATACATTACATCTGAGAAAGAAAAAAAAAAAAGAGCATAGCTTCAATTATAAATACAGCTAATACCAATTAACACTACATCACATCTTAAAATAAAATTTCTAGCATCAATTAAATACACAGATGTAGGATAAAAATTGGAACTTTTTATTAGTCGTATAATAATATAAATAGGAGAATATATGACATTAATATTTTCATTCCCTTTTTCTTCTTAAAAAACGGAAGATGCTCTGGTTGAAGAAAGAAATCACCTAAAAAAGGAAGAAGAACACATAATTTCTAAATTCTAAATTAAGAGCTCATGGAGATTACTCATGATAAAAAGTAATGTTAGAGTGAGATAAAAAGAACATAAGAAAAGAAAAATAAAAAAGAAGATAGGTGGGTATATAAAGATGAAGGTGGGTATAATGGAGCTTAATTTTGAGCTCTGATATTGTATAGAGATGAAGGTAATATGGAGTAATATATGTATTTTTATTGATATTAACTCTATATGTATATATATATATGTACAACCGTTTTACATAAATAAGAAACCAAAAAGTAGGAAATAAAATAAATATTCAAATACAAAAACTAAGATACAAACAAATAAAGATAATGATTACAAAACGAACTCAAGCAGGAGAGATATTTCCTATGTTTGAAAGGGATGAATCAGATTCCTTATCAGGGTATAGGTAGAAGAAAATGAGAGGGAGAATAACATACGGGGAAGACAATTAAATTAAGATGTAACTTAAATACTTAGGCCCTTTGGAATTGTTTTCTGTTTTTTGTTTTCAGAGTTGTATTTTCATAAATGAAAACAAAAATTATTTTCTGATGTTTTCAGAAAACAAGAGGTGTTTGGTAAATATTTTCTGAAAACAGTTTTTAGAAAACGAAAAACAAAAAATATGTTTGGACAGCAAAAAACAACTCTAGTTTTTAAAAAAACACTTTTTTTTTGCAAAAAAATTAAGAAATATTGTCCAAAATTACAATAAAAAAATTGCAACCTCAAATAATTATACCAAACTAATTTTCTCCTTATTGAACCTTATTTTTTTAATTATAACAAACTAATTTTAATTCTGTGAAAAAGACAAATTAATATAACAAATAATACTTTATTTAAATTTTCAATGATTAAATAAACTTTAAAGTAGTTACTTCATTAACGTGATTGAAACACACTCATTACTCTATACGATATCCAAATAAAAATGATCAAATATTAATAATTTGTCGTCAGTATAGTCACATATACCAACAAAGCTATATCGATAACTTTTTAGTGACGAAACTATCGTCAGTATAAATCTCTACACACAATTTTTGGTTTTAATATATAACGACAATATTTGTAGTCGCTTCATTCATGTTTCATTGCAGTGTTCAAGATCTAAATCCTCAAACTTTTATTGACAAAAATCACAAAAGAAATAAAGTTTCGTGTGGCCTACCTATAATAATTTCTTCATAAACATTATTAAAGGATTAATTATTTTTCTTTTCAATATCCACTCATTTATTTATTTATTTTTTTGGTTTTTTATTTTTTATTTTCTGCTAGAACTTTTCAAGAGCATTTATTGACTCACTACTACACTTTTTTGGAAGGATGTAAAAGCGGAAAGCTAAGAGCCTGTTTGGCTTCAACACTAAAAAACAGTTTTTTGTTTTAAAAAACAGAAAACTGTTCTCAAAACAAAAACAAGGGTGTTTGGCTTTGTTTCTAGGAAACAATTTTTAAAAGTTGAGTTATAAAAAATAGGAAAAACAGAGAACACCTAGGTTGTTTTCATTTGTTCTCAAGAAACAACGAAATAAGAGAGCTTTTTTTTCACGATCTCACTCTCACTTCGTTCCATAGCTTGGTCGTCCTTAGCTCCAGCGGCCTGATCCTCTTGTCGTCCTCAGCTCTGGCTGCCTGAGCTCCCTGTCATCCTTAGCTCTGACTGCCACAGGTTCATCGTCCACAGATCCGACAGCCACAGTTGTCCACCTCCATCATCCTTAGGTACTTCTCTTTTCTCTGTCTTCTTTTCCTCATTTTCTCGACTCTTGCACTTTCAATCAAAGAGAAGATTAAGATCAATTGTTTGTGCATTTATGTTGTTGGAGGTTACTGTTCTTGTTGGTTATTTGATTAGGTATGGATGAAAATAGATTCTTGGGATCTCTGGATTGTTTATTGGATCATTATGTGGCTTGTGATTTTATGTATGTAATTTTTTTTTTTATATGGGTTGCCCTATAAAAGCTCTTTTGATCTGATTATATGTGATGAGAGGTAGTTGATTGAAGATATATACCAAGTGTTTGATGAAATGTTACAGTGAATATTTGAGTGTACTTTTGAATGTTCTTTTTTTTTTTTAATGATTTTTGTTGTCCCTAGTCTTTGTTCAGGTATCAACTTTAGTCCTAGATAGAAAACATAAAGACTTCAAGGACAATAAACAATACAAATGAGAGTTTAATAACAAAATCTGTAGTAGTGTCAAACTTCAAAAACTATTTATATGATTGAATCCAAAACATTAATGTTACCGAGTGAGGCCTAGTGTCATTGAGTTCAATGTAGAGAATTTTCACCTACGTTGAAGTTGTTTGTGGCATTCATGATTTCTGCTCTGTACTAGTTAATTTAGTAGATAAATTTTAATAGAGGTACTCTCTAATTTGTTGTACATTTCAGAAAAAAATAAAATATTTGGCCACTTAGTGTGACCAGTCTATGCCTGCAACCACATTTGGCCACTTAGTTTGAATATAGGGTCGAGCTAAATAAAAGTTTACAGTCAAATAACATCATCTAGTACTGAAGAGGTGACCTATTTTGGTGAAAGCAATTAATTAACATGCATGATTCGACAGTTGATGGTTCTAGAGGCTTAAATCTTTTTTGTCCTTCAATTTTTAAATATGTATGTTGATAATATTTGCAGGACTAGAATGAATCAAATGGATGATTCTAGTTCATCTTCTTCAAGTAGTGATTTTGATGACTTTGCAAATTTCATGGTGCTTATGTTATTAAGTGAATACGATGAAATATTTATTGAAAAAGTACCTCAAAGAACATCAATTTTAAGCGGTGAAGCTTTTGTGAGAGAGTTATTAGATAGTCACGAGAGAACATATTATGAGTTGTTGCGAATGGATAGAAACATATTTCTTGAGCTTTGTGCTTCTTTAAAACAAAATGGATACTTAAAAGACACACGAGAGATTAAAGTTGAAGAAGCATTTGCTATTTTTCTCATAATTATTGGTCAAAATACGGGAATGAGACTTGTAGCAGATCGATTTCAACATTCCCTTGAGACAATTGATAGACACTTCCACTTAACTTTGAAGGCAATATGTAAGTTGGGGAAAAATATAATTCGTCCAACTCAGGCTCCATTACCTTCTCACATTGTCAACTCCTCAAAATATTATCCATGATTTCAGGTAATCCATTACATTAAAAGATAATTCAGTGAAAATTATATTATTATTATTGGAATATAATTTTAATTGAATTTTAATATTTTCTTGTATCAGAAATGTATTGGTGCAATTAATGGCACACATGTCAGTGCATGTGTTCCTGCAGATAAGCAAGTTAGTTATAGAGGTCAAAAAAATATAATTACACAAAATGTTTTATGTGCATGTAACTTTGATATGTTCTTCACTTTTGTGTATGCTAGTTGGGAAGGTACTACAAATGATTCTAGAGTATTTTTAGATGCAATTTCAAGACCTGAAAACAAATTTCCATTTCCTAATGAAGGTATTGAAAACTTTCAATTGAATTCTTATTTTCTATTTTTTGTTATAGTGCAAATAATGAAACTAACTCCTATTTTCAACACGTCTTACTTTAAGTAGGTGAATACTATGTTATAGATTCTAGATTTCTGTGCACTCAGGGTTTTCTTCTCCCATATCGTGGTGAAAAATATCACTGGCAAGAGTATAGTGGTAGAGGTCAACAACCACGTGGTTTTAAAGAACTATTCAACTATAGGCATTCTTCTCTAAGGAATGTAATCGAACGTTGCTTTGGTGTGTTAAAAGCACGATTTCCAATTTTGAAAATGATGCCACTTTACAAATTGAGTCGACAACCTTTGATAGTTATTACTTATTGCACTCTTCATAATTTTATTCGTCAACGAACAAGATATGACCGTATGTTTAGAGAATGGGAAGAAAAAGATTTAGAGAGTGACAACAACAATGAAAACGGCGAAGAGGCTAGTTCTAGCAAGTCAAGATATAGAGTGAATTTGTCAAATGAATCAGCAGTAGCTATGGCAGCATTGAATCGACAACTTTTTAGATTTATATCGATGGCTTTTCAAAAGGGTGCATCATTTAGATCCCCAAGCTCTTTTTTTCCTTAGCATTTAGATCACCATATTATTATATTTTGTCACACACTAGTCCTTATGCTCTTTCCATTCAAGAAAGATGTCATAAGAACACATGTGCCTTCTTTTCAGCGGTAGATCTAGAAATCGAAAAGCCTTGGCAGTCCAATGCCTCAATTTCCCCAAACAAAAGTTCCCGATTCAAATGAACATTCATAGTCAAAGAAACTATCAACTAAGCAAATAGATCAAATCTAAATGACTTCCTAAGTTGATTAATAAATCTCTAATAAAAATAATAAGTACACAATTATATTATATATGAAACCTAGACATCTAAAGAATCCTCAAACTCCACTAATGGAATGTTCAAGTAACAGATAAAGTAATAAAATCTAACACCCATGAGGGAAAAAAGTCTTTACACATTGAATGGACAAAAATTATTATGAGATTCATAATAAATTTATAAAATTAATAATAAAAAACTCGTGGGACTTTATATTTAGCCTAAAGCATGTATCCCCACGAGAGTTTGATGAAATGCTTTAAGAAGAAAAAAAAATTATAGGGTTCAAAAATCTTTGAAGATCAAAATGTAACTTCATCTTGAGTGCCAGTTGGTGAAGTTTCTCATCATGGCCGATAATGGGTTGACCCTTTTCGAGTATCATGTTCATGTTATTATGGGTTGTTTGCCGGTGGCAGTAGTTTTGAAGACCTCTACTCCATTCATGGACATTACGACAATCTTCGGTGGCTCACCATTTCCTCGTTGTCTTTGATCTTAAGCCCCTTTTTTCATTATTTTTTGTGGTTGGAGAAAACCTAATTCCAACATATATATATATATATACTATAAATTGGTACCAATCACAAAAAAATAAATAGTATAATTTTATATATCTTCAATGAAAATAGTATAATTTTAAGAAAGATAAATGCCTATTGAGATGAAAGGAAGAAGAAGAAGAATCTTTAATTAAGGGTTGCCTTGAATTTTGCTATTTCCCCTTTTTTTAGACTCAATAATGTGACAATCTCCGAACAAATCTTCAAACACAACCTCAAAACGACAATAGAGCAATGATACCATAGAGCCAAAAGTCATCCGTACAGATTTATACTACAACAACGTCATTGTCGAAAAAGAGATATTGAATCTAGGTCCAATTGGTGCCATCACGTATACGTTTGGCATTAAAGTCAACAAAATGATCTGATTGTGTGCAATCTGCACTGTTGTTGAGCTATAGTCTTCTAAATGGATACCCCTACTATTGAGCCACTATCATGTATTGCTAATTATCAATCATGTAGCATTGGACATCCTAAAGTATTATAGGAGTAAGACCCGATACAACCATTCTAATACTAGAGCCAGTCCTAATGAGCCTCAGATCAACAACTCTCCCAGAACCCTGCCTTATATTAAGGACCTTGTCTGCAATATAAAATCATTAGTAGAAGCCATGGAGCTTAACGAACCAGGTTCCGAAAAAGAAGACTGAGACTGAGTGTTGCGAATCTTAGTTATCTTATTCCATACAAAGAAAATGTTAACTACTAGTATATTAGGAAAATTATATGAAAAAACTAAAAGAAAATTGATAATTACTTACATAATTAGTGTCGAACTGTGGAAATGGCCATCCTCCTCTTGGTGAAAAGCACCATTCTTGGTAACTCTCAGATATCAGCTGCAACTCGACAGTCATAGAATTACGCTGCAAAAATATTTAAACAGTAATTACATTAGATACATATAAAGTATTTTAATAAAAAACTAATTTAAATTACCCTTTTTAATCATTTGTGAGCCATTATGCTTATCAATTGTTTACTGACAAATATAGGATGCATAGACTGTAAGATATATGATCCTATAAGTTTGAGTAATGTGCGCCCTCACCTTCACCCTGATGAGGTTTACATAAAGTGTTCGTTTGTTCTTTCCTTCTTACCTATTTTCATTCCACCTAAAAATAAACGAGAAAATAAATTCTAAGATGTGTTATACTAAAATAAATTCGAAAATGTGTTATACTTGATGGTATTTAGACCTAACACTTAAGAAAAATATACATGCATACAAATATAGAAATTACATGATCACATCATGAACGCAACGGAAAAATTAGCAGATTTAGATTTTAAAATTTTACATGAAAACAGTTTTCATAACCATAGAATATGCATATATCATATACAGGATCATGTATAACATAAATCAAATCTAGATGCACAAACCCTAGAGATGAGATTAGGGTTTACCTTTTGTAGCCTGCTCCTCTTGATCTTCTTATTGATGATGATCAAATCTCCAACCCTAGATCTTCTTGTTTATACTCTTGCTCTTGGTTAAAGAGGTGAGTGGGCATCAAGTTGAATCCTACGTTGGAGAACGATCAAGAATACCTTCTTGATCTTTTGGAACACCGGGACGTGAGATGAGACTGTGAGATTGCAAGAAACTTTTTCGCTCCTCTCTTTCTCAGCCTTAGCCGAATTCTCTCTCTCCTTTTCCCTCTAATTTTTGTGTAACACACTAGGGTTACTATGCAGTTTTTTTTCTCATGTATCTTATATATATATAAGGCCCAAAAATGCTAATCCCAGTCCAACTAGGATTGGACTTATTCTCCAATTTTAGCTTTAGGTTTATTTTTATAAATATGTCCAACTCATGTAACTTATTTATAAAAATATCAACTTCTGTGTAGAATCATTATTTTACACAGTTTAATGAAACTAATTTCATAAATATTACCAACCAATTAATGAGCTTTGTTGAGTTAGACAAAGGACCTAATGGATCCAAATAATCTAAGCTCCAATAGTATGATAAATACATAATAACTCTTATTATGGTATTTATATAAATACTATTAGTAAAGGAGACACTCCACTAAAAGCCCAATACTGCACTCTTAGATTAAATGTCATGTCTTTTATAGAGATTTAATCAACTAGCCTTGATTAACTGATCCATTTAATATATTCTATACCATATATAGAATCTCTATACAATGCCATAGGTGAAATTACCATAATACCCCTCCAATGCATATTTATTTTTAAGTTACTATCTTTCTATCAAGGAATAATGTTGTCGATAATTTTGTTCTCAATGGCTATTTAGACGAAATTAACAACCAATTTACAAAGTGAATACTAAGATCTTAGATTTAATTATTCCATGAATCTTGAAAGACCTTAAAGTAGTATTAATGTATAGTGTCCTTAACTATTTGGTGTTCTCATCAATTCATAAATCATAACCTTTAATATGCCAGAGTTCACCTCTAATTTCATAGAGGCTAGTCTTTTAATAAATCAAAAGGCTATAACCTATGAAAGCAAGTCTAGTCAAACATCAAGGATTAAGATCTACATGCTAAGAGCTAGTTTGTGGTAATATAAGGATTGAGTGACAGCACTCCAATTCTTTATATTACCTGGTTGAGTTCAATACACATAACTTATTTATGTTGTACTAGTATTTCTATTAGCAGTCAGACACTTCAATATTTTGAGACACATCATTCCCGTTGAGATAGATAAATACTACAATCTTTAGTAAAAAAAGTATTCTATCTGTATTTACATATTGTGAACTAATTCATTTAGACTTTGATAAAGAAATAAGTCTCCCCATAATTAACACTTAATCATGTTTATTTCTTTATATACAAATAAAGTCATGGAATCTTTTTCAGATAAATAAACTATTCAACAGAGACAGTTTAATCTAGCAAATATCATAATTGCATGCAAGAAAAAGTTATTTACACTAAAAGAGTAAAATTAGAAATCTGCTTTTTAGGACAAATATCCCAACAATACTACTGTATGTAATTAGTTTATTATTCTTTTATTTGTTTGCTTTATCTTGAATTTTTTGTTTTATTACTATATTATTTGCATTTAAGAATCATTTTAAGTAAAATGAAACAAACGTATAAAAGTTTTACTTCAATTGCAAAAATCGAGCCATTGCTAGAACAATTGATTTGCTCAGAAAAATCAATAAAGATAGGGAGATATTTTTTTTTTATATTTTTATCTCACTATGAGTGATATCCGTTTATTTCTCTATTTTAATATATTCTTCCTTAATTTTTAATTCATCGTCTCAGTATTTTAATAAATTCTTCCTTAATTTCAATTTATTGTCTCATTATTTCAATGAATTCTTCCTTAATTTCAATTCATCGTCTCAGTATTTTATCAAATTCTTCATTAGTTTTTTATTCACTTGTTGGATCATGAATTTTTCATTTTGTTACTTTATTACTTACATTTAAGAATCATTTTAAACAGAAGTTTGTTTCATTTTTTTTATACCGAAGTTTTGCTTCAGCAATTGCAAAAATCAAGCCACAGTTACACCGGTTGACTTGTACAAGAAAATCCATAAGGATGGGAAGATGCTTTTTGTTTTTGCCTCACTATGCGCGATATCCATTTATTTCTCTATTTTAATAATTTTTACTTATTTTTTCTGTGTTTCATTTTTTTGTGTCCTTTTGCAGTCACTTTTTCTTTTCTGATCGTTTTCTCGTACAAATTTGGGTTTCTTTTAATTTTTTGTTTCCTTTTTAGACTTAGTAATTTGACAATCTCTGAACAAATTTCTAAGGGTCATCTACTGTGAAAACAAAATCAGGCATTTCCTCCTCGAGGTTATGACCTCCTTTCTGGTTTCTTGGGCATTTCATTATGCTAATATAAGTTTTTTATTTCTCTATAATTTTTTTTTGATTTTTTGCTCTTTCGTAATTCGCTCTTATTTTTTATTTTTTTTCTTGTCTTTTTTTTTTTATTTTCACTTAACCATTTTTTGTAATATATTGTAGGGGAACTCAATGCTCACATTTTCTAAGCTCTTACTTACCATTGATTCTGATGACTATAAAGGGTCTAATATCTTTGACATATTTGTCTGACTAGTTAGTTTTTGGAATGGAGAGAGGGAAGAAATTGAAGTTTCACGTGGCTATAGCTAACTATGAGCTTGAACAAAATATCATAATCAAAGTGACAATGCTGAACAATGGTTTCCACTGCAAAAAAGTTTATTTGATGTTGATTAACATTTACTTACTATTTTGTACCTGGCCCAAAATTCAAGAATCAAGGCCCAGCCCGACCTTAAATGATGGTAGAGTAGGCAGGCCTGGCCCTACCAATAAAAGGCCTGTCGAGCTCGTACCTATGGCCCAGCCCAGCCCAGCCTTAGGGCTGTGTTAGGACCGGGCCCTTAGCATTTAGGGCTAGGCCGGCCTGTTTGTGCAGACTCATTTTTATAGCACTATTCATTAGTTCTCAATTATTATTGTTTTGTTTTCTTATTGATCTATTAATATTTATTTTTTTAAATATCTTTTATTATTTTCCATTTTATTTGTAGTTTAACTTAAAAGTCTCTAAGTTAAACCGTTTTTAAACTAAACTAATTAAATTAAAATAATAAAAACATATTAAGTTAATGCATAAATAAACATAAACTTAATAAATCACAAATATCAAAATTCTCTACATAAATATATTTCACATATTAAAATAACATATTTCACATGTTAATGCAATTAACTAACACATATTAAAACCATCTCATATTCTTCATAATATTAAAACACATTTCGCCAATTAATAAAATCAATTAAAAATATTCAAATCAATTCT
This sequence comes from Trema orientale, assembly GCA_002914845.1. Taxonomy (NCBI): domain Eukaryota; kingdom Viridiplantae; phylum Streptophyta; class Magnoliopsida; order Rosales; family Cannabaceae; genus Trema; species Trema orientale. The sequence goes on along the minus strand of JXTC01000313.1, from coordinate 104,704 downwards.
AACCTAACTTTTTGAAATTTAATAACAAACCTAAACTATATTCCCTCAAATCAAAATTTTCATAAATCGACAAATTGCTTAATCCAACAAAATACAACTTAAACTAATATTTTCCTAAATAACACTTCAAATTAATCCTAAACTGATATTTTTTAAAATCAATACCAAACTCCCAACATAAACCCTAAATTCACCCACATAATACCTAAATTTTTATTTCAAAAACACACCAATTTTTGAATACCTAGATACAGAAAATAGCACAGCTTATAATCATTCTTTGACAACATATTCCATAAAATAACATTAAAAAACAGTATTCTAAATTTTTTACATAAATTGAAATAAATAAACATTACTAACCTCAAATTAGGTCCATAATCCAAAGTGTCTTACAATCTAACTTTGGTTCAAAATTTTCCTAATAAAAAATTTATAAAAGATGTTTAAATAATAATTATATCAAAAATCATTTTAGAAAAAAAGTCAACAAAATGGTAAGAAAGCCTTACCCAAGTGGCAGGACTGGGTAGTGACGGCGACGACGAAGGCACAATAGTGGTTGGAGGCGGCTATAGTGGCTGGTGGTGCAGTGATAGTGCAGTGAGTGAGAGAAAATAGAGAGTGTGTGAGTGAGAAAGAGTGTATAAGAGAGATTTAGAGAGAGAGAGAAAGAAAAGATGAGATTGAGATTTTGAGAGAGAGAAAGAGAGAGATTAGAAAGAGAAAAGAAGAAAGATTGAGATTTTGAGATAGAAAGTTTGGAAAGAGAGCGAGAAAAAAAGAAAGACGGTGAAAGAGAAACCACTAGTTCAACCATATATATGTAGACTTTAAAGCGGCGACAAATATCATTACTGTAGACTCTAAAAAATCTTAGCCTAAACGAAATCATTTATTTTTCATTAAAATTTTGGGTGGCACTATGTTGTCATTTTAAAGTAGAACGACACAAAATTGCCGAAAATCTAACCCACTTGCTCGACCCGAAATTCTGGTATAAACAGTCGAACCCGAAAGTTCGGGTACAACCCAACCTGTGCAGTGTTTTTTCTGGATCTGGTTTATGTGTCATGCTTATGGGTTCGGGTTACCTGAACCTATTCAAAGTTTTTTTTTTTTTTTTTAGAAAAAGAACCCTAATATATTACTCACTTAACCCTTTCATAGTTTCACACACTGAGTTAGCGCCGCACCCCCTCTGCGCCGCATTCAGACTCATTCCTTGACTGATTCTTTCTCGCTCACTGCCTTGCCTCTAGCTCGAAGCCTCTCTCCGTCTCTTGCTCACTGCATCGGCGTAACCCTCACCGCCTCACTCACTCCCTCATTGGCTCAGTCTCTCTCTGTCTCTTGCTCACTGCCTCACTCCCTCTAAGTCTCGCTCGGTCAGTTTCTCTCGCTCACTGCCTACCACTCTCTTTAGTCTCTAAGTCTCACTCACTCACTCCCTCAAGGCTCAAGGCTGAAGCTCACACTCTCACTCACCTTGCAGTTTCTCTCACAGCCATGGTATTGCCACTGCCACAAGTCGTCGCTTCCCATCTCGGCTTTGAGTGTTTCATCGTTGGTCGTCTCTCTCACCGACGGAAGGTAAGTCTAAGTCGTAACTTCCTTTTTTTAAAGTTGTCGCATCCTTGATCCTTTTAGGAACTCTTTGAGTCGTAAAAAGGTGAAGGCCTTGTTTGAAAAATTGGTTGAGTGAAACACATTAACTAATTGTTGTGAAAAACTATATAGATGAGTCAGAAGTGTTTGAAATATCGGAGAACCTTGAGGTAGGTAATTTCCACTAATTTTATTTGTTTGTATTTCATAATATATATTAATATCATATTATGGTTGTATACTTGTATTTTTAATTAATAATTTATTTTATGATTTTAGAAATGTCTACTGCTCCTATGTCCAATCCCTCAACGAATATTGGAAACCAAGACGTCCCCCTATTTGTGTGAATTGTAAAAATGTAAGTGTATGGATGAGTCGAAAATATTTAAGACATCTGAGAACCTTGAGATAGGTAATTTCCACTAATTTTATTTGTTTGTGTTTCTTAATATATGTTATTATCATATTATGGTTGTATACTTGTATTTTTAATTAATACTTTACATTATGACTTTAGAAATGTCTACTAATCTCACGACCAGTCCCTCGGTGAGTATTGGAAACCAAGATGTCCCCCTATTTGTGTGAACTGTGAGAATGTAAGTATATGGATGAATCAGAAGTATTTGAGACATCGGAAAACCTTGAGATATGTAATTTATATTAATTTTATTTGTATGTATTTCTTAATATATGTTACTAAGGACTATGGATTATGGGTTATGGAGTATGGACTTTTATGTTTTTATATTTATGAGATTGTATGGACTTTTATGTTTCTATGTTTATCATGTGATAAAAAGAAAAAGTAAAATAGAATGCGTTTGAAAATAAGCCTTTGGAAAAAGACCCAAATAACTTCTAAAAAGGTTGGCCTAAATATGATTTTTGTAAGAAAAAATGGGCTACAAGTAGTTTTTAACACTAAAAAGGCTAAAATCCAAAACTGTCCAAAATGGCACACAATACTCGACCTGACCCGACATATATCCGACTGATACTGGATTATTTGAAAACTTGAAACTCCAGTTCGGTGATGGTTACATAATTCTATATACCCGAACCTAAATACCTGAATAACCGAAACCCGAAACTATTCGTTTTTGCTACGGTTGCATACTTTTATATACCGGAACCCGAATACCCGAAACCTGAATAACCGAAAACTCGAAATCTGACTCGATATGCACCCCTACTTTAAAGCGACTAATTATTTTTGTAGTTTTTCAAAATTCTGCATTTATTTTGTTGGAAGTAGTGAGAGAAACTCATAAAAAGAGTTGACTTCTGTATAAAATATTTTCATATTGATAAAATAGAATATTATTCAGCTACCTTGCGTATGATGTTTTTCGAAAAAAGAGCAATTTAATTATATAATATGTATCTTTATGACTATGATGTAGATTCACAAGAAAAACAGATATAAGTTATTTACAGTTTATTAATTGTGGTTCATAATAATATAAATAAGACTGGGCATTTTATTTATGCTATAGTATACTTTAGAAATGTTTGACTTGTCTTGGTCAATAAAAGTCAGTAAGTATAATAGGATGTACATCGATCTCGATCATAAATAAAATTCTTTTAACAAATGTCAATATGAAAGAATTTCATAGGCAATGATTAGCTTTACTCTTTGTCTTGGGTTGGCTGTGATTTTATATTCTCAAATATGGTTTTATTTGAATTGAAAATGAGTGAGTTTAAATGAGATCAATACTCGCTACCATTTGTAAAATATGTTTATTGATATATATGATTGCAGTTGACAATATATAATTTGGTGAAATAATATATCGTGGCGGATTTCGGTACTTGATCATAAGTCCTACGACTAAGCATGTCAGTACTGATATTGTCAATAAAATATTGAGTGGTGATCATAAAAGAAATCAATAAGAAATAGAAACATATAATTATATTTTTATGATATTATACAAATGGGTAATTAGCAAAGAATCATTGTGGCATGAGATATTACTGCAAAAATAGCCATAGACAGTTGAAGTGTAATTTCAGCCCTTTAGTAGAATGATTATGAAATTAAATAATTTACAAGCCCATTAATTATTTGGAGCTAACTGTATATATCCCCTAAGATCCTCGGGTTAGCTTGTGTTAATGGTTATATTTTTATTGAATTAAACAGATTTGAATTAAAATTAGATAATTGAATTAGACTATACAAAGTGCCACATGACTGGCCTAGTGCACTGGACCTAGACGCGTGGCACTTAAGGATGTGGACACCATATCTCAGTTTTGGTAACTTCTAATTCTAGATAAAATTGATAAGTGTGGACACAAATGAATTCAGTTTTTGAATATGTTATTTTCCAAACAAATATTGATAGTAAATTAGTAATTCCTATTAAGGGTGCACATCGAGTGGGTTTTCGGATTTTTGGGTTCAGGTTTATGGAAGAAGAACCTCGTAACCGACCGAAATAAGTTACATAATAGCTGAGCTTTAATTTTCGGGCCGGTTTGTCGGGTTCGGGTTAGGCCTATTGGGCTCAAGATGACAAAGTTGTTTTGAAACACATGGGTCGTTTCTAAGATTATGTTAAGAGGAAATTGATTTTTTATGGTATTTTTTCAAAAAAATTGAAAAATCTCGGAATTTGAAATTATTCTGAAAAATCCCGAATTTAATTATAAAAATATCACTTTTAAAAGTATTTAGAAAAATACCTTTTTTTTAGTGAATGATGAGATACTTAAGGTAACTAGTTGAGTTACTTGAGCTAACTTGAACAGTTACTTCAAGTAACATGATTAGTTATTCTAAGTAACTTAACTGGTTATCTTGAGTACCATTGAAAAATACCAAATTTAAAGAAAAAATAGCATTTTTCTAAATGTTTTTTAAAAGTGTTATTTTTCTAATAATATGTTTGAAAAGTGATATTTTTCTAGATCAATCCGGGATTTTTCAAAAAAATCAGTCCATCTGGGATTTTTCAATTTTTGGTATCTTGGGCCTGGAATTTTGTAAATAGCCCTTATGTCAAAGTCTTTCTGGGCTGAAAGACCATTACTCCAAGCACTTTTTTTGCTTTTAGCATTTTTAATTTTTTTTAAAAAGAAAGTTTAGCATCTTTAATTTATTTTTGAGAAATTTAGGTGAATGACCAAAATTTTAGATTTGATTAAATAGATGTCCACTTTTAAAATTCTATAGCTAAATGTCCAGGTATATATATTTTTACACTTGGTAGATACACATATCTACCAATTTTAGATACTGTACTGAAATACATTAGGTATCACTACAACAAAACAGGAATAGAGCGGCAACAAATATCGCCGCATTAAATCAAAGTGTCACCGCTTTAGATCTAAAGCGGTGACAATGTCCCTACTTTAGAGTCGCCGCTAAATTGTCACCGCTAAAGGTTCGCGGGTATAGATACCTAAAGTGGTGACAAGAGTTGTCCCCGTATTAGACAATTTATAGCAGCGACAGTTGTCTCCGCTAAAAAGTCGACAGAAATACTATCTGACAGACCAATAGCGGTGACAATTTTGAAATTCTCGCCGCTATAATTTTTTTAAAGCGGCGGTAAATGTCGCCGCTTTAGGTCGAATTTTATTTAATTAAATAATTAATTAATTTAGTAACCTAAAGCGGCGACAATTTGTCGCCGCTTTAGGGCATATTTTATGTACTTAAATAATTAATTAATTTAGTAACCTAAAGCGGCGACAATTGTCGCCACTTTAAAGCAAATTTTGTTTTTTTTTNTATATTAATAATTAGTAAAAAAATGTAGAAAGTAATATTTTAAATGACATTGAAATTAAAAAAAGTTGTCAAAAACTAAAAATATATAATGTTGTTTGAAAGTAGAAAAAAGTCTACAAGCCTAAGTCATCATCCTTGGTTTCTTCATTGTCATTTTCTTGATGAGTCGGTGGAGGATGGGCGAAACGAGGTGGCAGCGGCGGAGGCGGGGGCATCGTGCCAAATGATGTCGAAGTGGACCCCAGATGGATAGGAGCAGAGGTAGACATGTTGACATCCGGTACAAGCGATGACAAAATCCTCTACATATGAGCTATCTACGCCGCCTGAGCCTCTATTGATCGCTGTTGTTGAGCGATCATCTCCTGAGTGGCTACCTCTCGTTGTTGAGCTGTCGTCATGTATTGTTGGCTCTCGTGTATGTATCGTTGGACATCGTTAGGTACTGACGATGGAAAGTCTGGTGGGACAGATCTAGTACTGGAAGCGGACTTACTCAACTTACGTCCGATACCTCTCCTAAATCCGCGACGTGTACCGAGAACCTCATCCGCTATATGAGCATCAGTGATCGAAGCAGATGAACTCGAACTAGATTGGGAAGATGCTTGAGACTGAGTGTTATGAATCTTAAGCATCTTATTCTGCAAAAAAGATTAAAAGTAGTATATAGAAAAAAATTAGAGATTTAGTTTAAAAAAATTAATTATGACATACATAATTGGTCTCAAACTGTGGACTCGGCCATCCAGTCCGCTCAGTGAAGTAGCGATCTCTGAAACTCTCAGCAACTGGTTGAAGCTCGCCAGTACTAGGATTGCGCTATAAAAAAAAAATTAAAGGGACATAATTTATTACTAAAATTTAATAGTTTAAAAATAAAAATTATTATAAGAAAAATCACAATTTTATTACCTTCTTATATCGTTTGTGAGCAATGGAAGTGGCTCCATGTTTGCTCACTGCTAACTGACGTGCCCTATTTGCAGCATTTCTTTCAGACATCGCCTTTAGGAAAAAAAAAATAATTATAATATAATATTGTATTACTTAATACTAAATGAATAATTCATAAGTACACACTAATCCTAAACTCTGAAGAGTCAAAAAGGTCGCAACAACGCCCCCATGTCGCGGCATCCATCTTGTTAGGCACTTTGGAACATGCCGTCGCCAAGTCAAGAGCATTTTTGTCACCCCCAACGAGCCTAAAATGCTCATTAAGCTCGGTCTTTCAGTTGCTATATATATCTGCCGCAGTCCTAAGGACGCCATCTCTGATATTGGCCAAATCGTCGCTGTCGTCATCAAGATCTTTGTCCTCAAAAAATTCCTACAATTGCAAAAATTATCATTATATTATAATTGTATACAGAATTCATAACATTTAATAAATGTCATATATTTTTTTTATACCAAGAATCCACATTCTGTCGGACAAGCACGCCAATCAAACGGGAGAAGTATTTTTGATAGTCGTCGACTGGGCGTCAAGTACCTCCTGCCTTGTCGAATTTGATCGGAAGAGGGTTCTTCCCATTTTTCTCAAATAGCTGACGTAGGTTCAGCGACCTACTCTTGGACCTGACATTCCTCCTGATAGGATCTGCAAAATAAATAAGCATATTATCAAGCAGGCCAGGGTCCACATATCCAAAGTAATGAAATAGAAAAATTTAATATGTAACGAATAATACGAATAATACCTGACTCACATCGCTGAGGGACTCTTGTAGGACGCCGTGGAGGGTCAGCACCACCATCACCACCGTGATAACTAGGCTCAACAGTAGCCATGACTATGTGCAAGTCTTAATAGTGACAAGTATATTATAATTTAAAAATGTACAGTAATATTGAAATTAAATTCTAAGATTTCAATCATTGATAGCATAAAAGTTCTTTTACATGAGTAAGAAAAAAAATAAACAATAATCCTAATCACTATCAAACTCGCTACTAGACGAGATTTCATCTACATCATCATCACTGTCATTGTCATCTTCCTCAAACTCAGCTTCTACATAATCTAATATTATATCATCCTCAAGTTCAATATCATTTACGAAATCACCATCCTCTTGTTCAATATGATAATTACAATTGGGATTGTTTTCTTGAGCATGAGGCATGAGGTTTTCTCGAGGAATAGAAATGGGCTCCAGATGTCCAAGATCAACTGTTAAAATAAAATTAGAGTAGTTTAAATCCTGTAGCATATTCAACTCAGTATCGGTATCCTCATTATCCGAAATATCCCAGCCACTACGTTGAGTCAAATCTCCAACTATTTTCCAGTTAGGGCCGTGCAACAAATCATATATATAGAAAATTTGCTTTGCTTGAAAAGCAAGAATGTAAGGTTCATCTTTGTACCACTCGAAATTGATTGCAATACTAGTTATATTTTTCTCCGTTCGTATCTTCTTCTTCCGAGGGTCAGTGTTGAACCATTTACACCGAAACAAGATGACAGACAATTGGTTCAAGAAAGTGAACTCTTATATTTCTTCTAGAAGCCCATAAAATGTATTGCCATCAAATCACGGAACACAAACTCTACTATTCTGAGTTTTACGTCTAGAGTCTCGATTATGTGCTACAAACTGGATACCGTTTACAACATATGTTGAGTAAGACAAAATATTAAAATTTGGTCCAGATGCCAAAGCGTATGACTCATTAGTTGCTTCAGGACTGCCATTTTGTCGTAAATGATATATCTGATAATAAACATACGCCATAAAATTATTGGAAAATAACATTAATTTAAGTAATTCTATCCAAATTGACAAAACTACAATGATTAAAATTTAAGTATACCTTTGTATAAAACCAAGATAAAAACTCCAATTTTTGGATTTCATCCAAATTATTACCACATTTTTATTCACGCTCTCTCATATGTTCACTGATGAAGAGTATAATATCGAGATTAATAAAGAGACACAATTACTGATCAAATTGCATTAGTAAATCGAAATATAATGTGAGAACACTTACTTCAAATAAATCTGGATTTC
>JXTC01000313.1:32238-81020 GCA_002914845.1 Trema orientale | reverse complement strand
TAATACGTCGGCCCAAAGGAAGGCCTATTAATGTTGCGCTAGGTATCTTGTGATGGTAGCCCACCTTATGTGATATATATCATATTTGCATATTTGTGATTATATTGTATGCTTATATGTGACATTTAAGTTGTGAGCATGTTTAATTTATGTATTATTTTGTTCTCTATACAGTTTCTGCTGCTAATTTTTTTGCCAATTTGAGTACTATTCCTGTGCTTATGGGCACAAACTTTAAGTCCTGGAAAGAGAATGTCATGATCGTACTGGGTTGTATGGATCTTGACCTGGCACTTAGAAAGGACCAACCCCTTGCTCTTACGGAGGAAAGTTCCACTGAGGATAAAAGGAACTTTGAGCTTTGGGAAAAGTCCAATCGTATGAGTGTCATGATCATGAAGCGCTCTATTCCGGAAGTCATGCGGGGCTCTTTGCCAAAAGAGGAAAATGCTAAGGATTTCCTTGCTGCTCTTGAGAAATTATATCTCAAGAATGAAAAGGGTGAGATGATTAGCACCTTGGGAAAACTCATCTCAATGAGGTATAGTGGCAAAGGAAATATAAGGGAGCATATCTTGCAGATGTCTCATTTGGCTGGCAAGCTTAAGGAATTCAAGTTAGAAATTAATGAGGATTTGCTTGTGGCCTTGGTTTTGCTTTCTCTTCCTAATCAGTACGGGAACCTACAGACAATATACAATGCCCAAAAGGATAAATGGAATATTAATGAATTAATATCCATTTGTGTTCAGGAGGAAGAGAAAATCAAAGCCGAAAGGCCTGAAAGTGCTAACTTGACCACTACCTCTAAGGCAAAGAAGAGGAAAATGGATAAAGTTAAGGAAGCTGCAGGGGTTCCACCTGTTAAGGCACAAAAGAAGCAAGATGAGGAAGGTTGCTTCTTTTGTGGGAAAAGTGGACACCTAAAGAAGGAATGCGTTCAGTATAAAGCTTGGCGTGTTAAGAAAGGTAAGCTTCTCATTTATGTTTGTTCTGAAGTTAATTTAACTTCTGTACCTAAGGATACTTGGTGGGTAGATTCGGGTGCTACTACTCACGTTAGTGTTTCCATGCAGGGTTGCCTGTGGAGCCGAAAGCCAAGTGATGATGAAAGATTCATCTATGTAGGCGACGGTCAAACAGCTTCGGTGGAGGCCAATGGGCACTTTAGATTGTATTTGAATTCTGGAAAACATTTGAATTTGTATGAGACTTTTGTGGTACCGTCTTTAAGACGGAATTTGGTTTCAGTTTCTGTATTGGACAAATTCGGTTATTCTTGTTCTTTCGGAAATAATTTATTTAGTCTTATGCGTGATTCAATTGTTGTTGGTACCGGTTTTCTTATTGACAATCTTTATATGGTAAATACCCAACCCTCCGTTAATGAAACTTTGCATGTTAATTCAAGAGGTACAAAACGAAAATTAACTAATGAGGACTCATCGATGTTGTGGCACAGACGCTTAGGACACATTTCTAAACAAAGAATTGAACGTCTTGTGTCTGATGGGATCCTTGGTCCCCTTGATTTGGCAGATTTTACTGTCTGCGTTGAGTGTATAAAGGGGAAACAGACAAACATTAGGAAATTAGGTGCCAATAGGAGCTCTAGCGTCTTAGAACTGATACATACGGATATCTGTGGTCCATTCCCTACGGCTTCTTGGAATGGACAACAGTACTTTATCACGTTCATAGACGATTATTCTCGCTATGGGTACATTTACTTAATTTATGAGAAGTCACAATCACTGGACGTATTTAAGGCTTATAAAGCTGAAGTGGAAAACTAGCTTGATAAGAAAATTAAGGCTGTCAAATCTGATCGTGGTGGTGAATACTACGGTCGGTATGACGGATCAGGTGAGCAACGTCCAGGGCCTTTCGCTAAGTATTTGGTAGAGTGCGGCATCGTCCCACAATACACCATGCCTGGGAAACCTAGCATGAATGGTGTTGCTGAACGACGCAATCGGACACTAAAGGATATGGTAAGGAGTATGATCAGTCATTCCACCTTACCAGAATCACTATGGGGAGACGCACTCAAAACTGCAGCATATATCCTTAATAGAGTACCGAGCAAAGCAGTAGCTAAAACTCCTTATGAACTCTGGACTGGGCGAAAGGCCAGTATAAATCATTTACACATATGGGGTTGTCCAGCTGAGGCAAGGCCTTACAGGCCGAATGAAAAGAAACTGGACTCAAGAACAGTAAGCTGCTACTTTGTAGGGTATTTTGAAAGATCCAGAGGCTATAAGTTTTATGATCCCACATTAAAGACTTTCTTTGAGACGGGAAATGCCAGATTTCTTGAGGATATTGAGTTTGGGAGGGAAGATAAGGTTAGGAACATTGTTTTCGAAGAGGAATTCGTTTCTCTTCCTATGATTGCTATTGACAATGGTCAGGACATTCAGGCTCATGTTCCTGACAATATCATTGTTCAAGATGCAATCGCTCCAGTTCAAAATAATGTTCAGGGGGTTCCTGTCCCAGTTGAGGTAAATGCTCCTGTAGAGCAAACTCAACAGCCTCAAGAACTAGTGCCTTTAAGGAGGTCCATTAGAGAAAGGAGAAGTGCGATTCCGGATGACTATGTCGTATATCTCCAGGAACATGAGTTTGACATTGGGATAGTGGAAGATGATCCAATCAATTTCACACAGGTCAAACAAAGTTCCAATTCTCAAAAGTGGATCGATGCCATGAATGAAGAGATGAAGTCTATGAGAGACAATGGCGTTTGGGATCTCGTCAAATTGCCTGAAGGTGCGAAGCCCATTGGTTGCAAATGGATATTTAAGACCAAACGGGATTCGAAAGGCAATGTTGAGAGATATAAGGCACGTCTTGTCACTAAAGGCTTCACTCAGAAGGAAGGCATTGACTTTAAAGAGACCTTCTCTCCGGTTGCTTCGAAGGACTCTTTTAGAGTTATTATGGCACTGGTGGCTCATTATGACCTTGAGCTTCATCAGATGGACGTTAAGACAACGTTTCTCAATGGAGACATTGATAAAACAATATATATGATGCAACCAGAAAACTTTGTATCGGGAGATCCAAAGTCTATGGTCTGCAAACTCAAGAAGTCCATCTATGGTCTCAAGCAAGCTTCTCGTCAATGGTACCACAAATTTCATGAGGTAATCATCTCGTTCGGTTTTGAGGTGAATCCTGTTGATAATTGTGTATACCATAAGTTCAGTGGGAGTAAGTTTATCTTTCTGGTGCTTTATGTTGATGACATACTACTGGCAAGTAGTGATATAGGCTTACTGCACGACACCAAGAGATTTCTTGCGAAGAATTTCGAAATGAAAGATCTTGGGGTCGCCTCTTTTGTATTAGGTATACAGATACACCGAGATCGTTCTCGGGGTATCCTTGGGTTATCACAAAAGAGCTATATCGACAGAGTGCTCAGTAGGTATGGTATGGATAAGTGTGCACCAACGGACACTCCAGTGTCTAAGGGAGATAAATTTAGCCTCAGCCAAAGTCCCAAGAATGATTTTGATAAAGAAGCTATGCAACAGTTTCTTTATGCTTCGGCTATAGGGAGTCTGATGTATGCTCAAGTATGTACGCGTCCGGATCTTGCGTTCATAGTTGGTATGTTAGGCAGATACATGAGTAACCCTGGAGTGGATCATTGGAAGGCAGCAAAGAGGGTTATGAGGTACTTACAGAGAACAAAGGAATATATGCTCACTTATCAGAGATCGGACATTTTGGAGATCATTGGGTACTCCGACTCTGATTTTGCAGGATGTCTAGACAGTAAGAGATCCACATCGGGCTATGTCTTTCTTTTAGCTGGAGGAGCTATTTCCTGGAAGAGTGCTAAGCAGACACTCGTAGCTACTTCCACTATGGAGGCAGAATTCATAGCTTGTTATGAGGCATCCAATCAGGGAATATGGCTGTGAAATTTTGTCACCGGGCTGCATGTAGTAAATGGCATTGAGAGGCCATTGAAACTTTATTGTGACAATAACTCGGCAGTCTTATATTCTAACAGCAATAGGAGGTCATCAAAGTCAAAGCACATTGACATTAAGTTTCTAGCTGTTAAAGAAAGAGTTCAGAGTCGTTTAGTGTCAATTGAGCATATCGGTACAAACTCTATGATAGCGGATCCGCTCACCAAAGGTTTACCACCTAAGGTCTTTCACGAGCACACTGCTCGTATGGGTGTTGTATTTTTGGATGGTGTGCAGTTTTAGTGGGAGTTTGTAATTTAGTTTAGATGCTTATTGTGTGACACTTGTTTATGTTTGTTTACTGCAGTATTTGGTTATTGATGATGGTTTTCATTATAGACTCTGTTCATTATATATTATATGATGCATTTCATATTATATGATGCATTTCATATTTTCTGGCTTTCCCATTATGGTTAACAATAAAGTTTGCGGTAATGCACTAAAGGGGAAAGATTACGGTCGATCTCAATAAAGTTCGGGTGGACCAGTTAGAAATAGACACGGTAAATCACATTGCGTGTAATTTTCATGCCACATTCCATACTCGATCTATGTCATTCGGGTGTATTAGTACGGTGATCATTGAGGATTCTAGTTGCCATCCAAATAAGTGCGACGACGAGCGCTTTGGTTTCGTACTGATATGTCTGATGGACGGGATTGCAACTTCGGGGATATTCAGGAATAATATGGTATGTTAATGGCCATACTTCAGTTTTGCAATACAATTGTATTTGGTTCATATGTGACCCAAGTGGGAGATTGTTAGGAAATTGTATTTCCTATAGTGGGCCACATATATTTTGGACAATTGTATTGGGCCATATTATTCTTAAGCAGACCCAATAAGTGATTTAATTAGGCTGGGTCAGGATATCCAACTGGGTATGGATACCAATGTGGATACCCTGTTAGTCACCCAGTTAGGGTTTGATGGATACCCAACAGGGGACTATATAAAGAACATATTAGGGTTATGGTCCCTGTAGCCAAAAGAACACGTATGCTCAATTCTCTGTAACCCATCATCAATTACAGAGAATTCCATCTGAGTGTCATTAGACTTTAAGGCTACAGAAGATCAAACCCTCTAGCATATACAGTCAATCACTATCACTTCCGCCTTCTGTTCATCGTCCAGACTACGGTATTGAATCATGGACTCAGGTATACTCAATGAATCCCTACCCATCAGTTTTAGCATGAATGTTCTAGGGTTTGTGTTTGGTTTTGCAATCCCATATAGAATTTTAACATGATTAGCAATGAAAGACCAACTTTTTTGTGATTGATACCGATGACAACTGTAAGTTAATGAACAAAAGTAGATTTTAAAAACAACAGTACTCATCTCTTTAAAGCACCATAAAAGAGAAGTAAAAGAGAAGCAACGTGCCTTTCCAAAAAAAAGAGGAGCAACGTGGTTACCAACTCGGGTTTTTTCATGACTTGCACATTCAATCAAATGCCTTTTAAATCAACTCCTTTCCAATCTCCTCAAAACAAATTAAAAAAAAAGTAAATAAATTGATAATACTCTCTTGGTTTATATGATGTCTCGCTTTTGTAATTAGTAACTTTTTGTTTTCTTCTTTTACCCGCTTAACAGCTTGATAATGATATATACAATCTTAAAATTATGAGAAACTCTACCGTGGCATATTTTTTTCCCTTAAAAAAAAAATAAAAAAAAAATGCAACTTAAGGACTTGTTTGGATTTATTTTTATTTTTTGTTTTTGTTTTTCAAACAGAAAAATGAAATTTTTTTTTGGAAGTATACTTGGAAACCTTGTTTTTATTTTTTTTTTTTAAAAATTGTTATCAAAAATTTCAAAAAAAGTGGTAACAAAAAATTTCTGATACTTTTATTTTTTAAAATAAATTTAAAAAATAAAAGAACATACAAGTATTTGTACACAAGTGTGTACATACATATATATGTGTATATATATATGTATATAAGTATAAGTCCATATGACTTTCTCTCTAATTATTTGTATTTTATTATTTTTGGAAATAAGTAGTGAAATAAAATTTACCAAACATGTTTATTATTTATAAAAATTGAAAACCAAAATAAAATTTTTATTTCTATTTTCAATTTAGTTAAACAAAAAAACTGGAAGTGAATTCAAGCAAACCTTGTCAATTTTTGTTTTGTTTTGTTTTTTCTTTTAAATGAAAATTGATGAAAGCAGTGAACAGAATGTTAGAAGAGGGGATGTTAGAAGTGGACATGCAATGTTGAGTAAAAGATCCGCTTCCACCTCAAGGCGGTGAGTTTGAACGTGGTAAATTTGATTACCAATTAAACTAAGTCTACAACTACTTCTTCTGTACTCTCTTCTATCAAACATAGCTTACATATCGTATCCTCATATGTGCGTTAAACACGTAATCAAAATTGTTCGGTATAGCAGCATGCCCGGCCGAGATTAACATTTGGACAGTCCAATCTGTGATAGCTTTGACAAATATATATATTCAAGCTAAATGGCATTAATATCAGAAATTTCAGGCCGAATTCCCTTATTTTCAAGATTGTTGCTTCTTCTATTTGACTTTGCTAGTTCATCTTCGGCCGTCCATTCATTCTTTGACCTGATCTCACTCTAATTCAAGAAAATTGAATTAGGCAGTAGAATATTACTTGTAAACTCGAACTAATCCTCATAGTAAACTGAAGAGTGGACTGAGGCTACTCGATCGTTTCCACATAAATTTATCCCTTTTAAGTCTATTTGAATGGTCCAATTCATGTTTATCTATGGTACATTTTCTTGGTTAAAACATATATTTACCAACAAATTAAGCCACATTCAAAGGAATCATATATACTACAAAGAAATTAGTTAACGCAATCAATGGCCTATTTATAATGATCGATTAGCTGGGGACTTCTAATTAAGTGCCTAATTAAGTCTTATTAGGAACCTCATCTTGTAATCAGTTTAGAACTAGATGTCAAAATCCCTTTTACCAGCTAGATCTGATCAGTGCATACAGACCTAACGATCGATTAAATCCTTCGTCCAACATTTTTGAAGTCAAACTTTAATTAGTAGCGTTAGGAATAGTATAATTGGGGTAGCTTAGTTTGACTAGCTAGCTAGAAGTATAGAAGACGGGCAAGAAGACCCTACAGCCCCTACAACTACAGGACTTCAAATATTATAGCAAATAACGTACAAGAGCTGATTCATCAAAGAACATTAGTAGTATTAAGCTAATGTTAATAATATATTCAGTGCGGGACCAAAGTCTCAATAATACAACGTTAATTTTCTTCAACAAATATGCAAAGCTAGAGACTTTTGCCATGAAAGATATGATTCCATACATATATATAAATAGTTAATTAGTTCTTAAATTCAAAAAAAGCAAGAAATTTGCCAAACCAGAGAAAAAAACGTGGAAGAATTTGTTTGATATAAATTAGTATCCAAAGCAAAATTTGGATATATCTATATATTTATATATTTATGTTTATGTCACTAATCGATTAGCACCAAACGCGTTCTCTTGACAAAACTTAAGAGGTACAATTCACTTTCTCATGACATGCCACAATAGCTCCCCTTAATTCCCGCCCTGACATCCTATAAAGCCATTGCCACAAACAACATTAATTTTCATCGAACACTACCCAAGCTGTCACACATAACGACATTCAATTTTGTTAGTACTATATTTGTTTAAGCTAGCTAGTCCAAATTAACCAATAATGGATTACAAACTCGTCTTCTTTCTCATAGTTCTCATCAAGTTCTTATTAGTCTCTTCATCTGTTAATGCTTATAATAACCTGCCTCCAAACAGGCCTGTTTCCCCGGACACCATTTGCAAGTTCACCCCATATCCATCTTCCTGCAAATCTCTCCTCCCAAACAAAACCGCCAATGTCTACGACTACGCCCGGTTTTCGGTCCTCAAATCCTTATCTCAAACCTTCCTATTCCAGAGTCTATTAAACAAATTTCTTCGGCTCCGTGCCGCTTTGCCAAAAACAACTGTCGCCGCCCTCCAGGATTGCCAGTTCCTGGTCGGCCTAAACGCAGACTACTTGTCGAGCTCCTTCGGGACCATCAACGCGACCAGCGGTGCTCTTCCAATGTGGAAAGCAGAAGACGTCCAGACTCTGCTTAGCGCCATTTTAACAAACCAGCAGACTTGCTACGACGGCCTGCAATCGGCGCCTTCGTCGTGGATCGTTAAGAAGGTTCTTTTTGTCCCTTTGGCAAACGACACTAAGTTGTTCAGTGTCTCACTGGCTCTTTTCACAAAAGGTTGGGTGCCTAAGAAGGAGCTGGCCACGCGGGCTCAGAGTCAGAGGAGAGTACTGCTTCAGACAGGGGATGATCAGAGTAAGGTGGTAGTGCGAGAGACGGTGACTGTGAGTCAAGATGGAAGCGGCAACTTCACCACCATAAACGACGCCGTAGAGGCGGCTCCGAACAACACCGCGGCCTCCGACGGGTACTTTGTGATCTACGTCAAGGCAGGGGTTTATGAAGAGTATGTTTCGATAGCTAAAAAGAAGAAGTACTTGATGATGATCGGAGATGGGATAAATCAGACTGTCGTCACTGGTAACCGAAGCGTTGTAGATGGTTGGACAACTTTCAAGTCGGCGACATTTGGTGAGAATCCAAAATTTTCATTTAAAAATCCTTAAAATACTACTGATTTCTTTCGGGTAATAAAAACGAGAATATATGGTGATTGATATACACATATATATACTTATAAATCCCAAATTTTTATCATTGATTTGGTAAATTAGAAACTATCACAAAATAACTAAATTTTGAATTGTTATAACTGGGATGTGCGCCACATAGGTTGGAAGTTGGTTATTGAAAACTAGGAATCCTAAAGATTATTCTTTATATAATTACATGTAACAATTTTTTTTCCCCCCCCTTTGAAGGGGATGTCCCATCTAATTTCAAGTCATAGAGCATATTGCGACTGCTAATTTAGAGACAGGTATAATGATAATTATAATAATAATTAATACTAATAATATTATTAAATAACAATAAATGTTTATAATTAGTCATCCAACAATTATTGATTATAGAAGTTAAAAAGTTTTTTTTTTTACTAAAACGAAATAGTCAAAAATAATATTATCGTGATTACATTAATTGTTCCTAAAGTATATTACTCGTGACTAGAGATCATATATACTTCCGATGCTTTTCATCTCTACGATGTCATGTAATAACTTGTTATACGCGAATGTTGCAGCTGTTGTTGGACCTGGTTTCGTGGCAGTCAACATAACTTTCCGGAACACCGCCGGAGCAAGCAAGCACCAAGCGGTCGCAGTTCGAAACGGCGCCGACTTATCCGCCTTCTACAGCTGCAGCTTCGAAGGCTACCAAGACACTCTCTACACCCATTCTCTCCGCCAATTCTACCGCGAATGCGATATCTACGGCACCGTAGACTTCATATTCGGCAACGCCGCCGTCGTCTTCCAGAACTGCAACTTATATCCCCGCCTTCCTATGGCCAACCAATTCAACGCCATCACGGCCCAAGGCCGGACCGACCCGAACCAGAACACCGGGATCTCGATCCACAACTGCACGGTCAGAGCCGCCGATGACTTGGCTCCGTCGACGGGCGGCATCCCGGCCGCCAAGACTTATCTGGGTCGGCCGTGGAAGGAGTATTCGAGGACGGTTTACATGCAGTCTTACATTGATAGTGTGGTTGACGCGGCGGGTTGGCGAGAATGGAACGGAGACTTTGCTCTGAGTACGTTGTATTATGGTGAGCATGATAACAGAGGACCCGGATCGGAGACGGCGAACAGAGTCACGTGGCCCGGTTATCACGTGATCAATGCCACCGACGCTGAAAGTTTCACCTTGTCCAGTTTTTTGCTGGCGGATAATTGGTTGCCTCAGACCGGTGTGGCTTACACTAGTGGGTTGATATAAGAAAGTAAACACGTATGTCGTATACCTACTTAATTATATATAAATGTACTATAACTATATATACATATAAAATTCTTTAATATCCACATTTAATTATTCTATGTTGTTTTCGTCTGTTTGTCTGTCTGTCTGTCTGAATATTGAGCTTGCAAGTACAAGCAGTTGGATTTCAGATGAATTGTAATATTGATAAAAATTGGAACACTAGCTACTAGTCATGTAATAATAATTTAAGGTTATAATCTGTTAACGGAGGTTTTGTCAATAATGAATTTAGGAAATTGCGAGATGTGGCTTGTGTGTGAAAAGGATTAATAAAGCAAAATAAATAAAGAGACACAAATTTTATAGTGGTTCAGCCCCAAAAAAGATGAGCCTACATCCACTGTTCTTCACTATTTTCTAGAGAATTACAAGAGTTTCTCTAAGCCTCTAAGTGAGAGCAAAGAAAGAATTACAGAATGTAATGAAGTGTTTTGTAAAGAATGTGTCCCCCTTCTACAATGAGACTAAGCCACCTTTATATAGATGAGGATGGCTTATAGTTTCCTAATTACATAAACGAGTAAGTGTCTTAATCAGAAATACAATTTTGGGTATATATAGAATCATGTAACATCCTCAATTAAATACGGGGATTACTCAATCTCCATTCTGAAGCTTGTTTCATTTTCTATGCTAATTACCCTTCAGATGAAGCCTGAACTAGTTTCTTTTTTATACTGGTCGCACCTGTTATATTCGGATGAGGTCGCATTTTAATTAAGAGAATATTTATGCGACCTGTCATGCTTGACTGTTTGACTTTCTTGGCGTTGACCACTTATGGATTTAAGATCGCATAACATAATCCAAGCGCAAAAAAAGCTTATATAGTTTTATTGTATAATTATAGATTACGCTTATTTTTCTTTTATTTAATTCTCTCGGGCCTTCGTCATACCAGACGAGCTAAATAACGATGCAGCGGAAAGTTTGATCATGCCAAATCCATGACTAGAGGAAAGTAGAAGAGCAAAGCTCTCTAACTTTCTTAATTTGATAATATTATTCAAATCCGAAGAAGACTTTACCATTTCAATTACACAAGTCAAACGACACCCTATAGCACAAATGGTCTGTTAGAGAGGATAAACGACAACAAAGTTAAGGAGTTTCCAAACCAAAAACGACAACAAAGCTAATGAGCCTCTCAGGCAGAAACGACGACAAAAACAAGATCAGTTCTGATAATATGAAAATGACAGCTATAAACCCAGAATGACAAATGCCATGCATCAAATAATACATGGAATTTTTGTTGTTTCATATTAAAATACATGATACATGCAAGAAGTGTCTTAGAATTAACCTCTAATTTCAGTCTTGCTTTAATTTGGTGAAATGGAGTAAAGCTTTTTTTTTTTTTTTTTTTTGAACTTTTAACTCATATAGCTTCCAAGCTAACTACTCAGTGATGATAATATTTTTTTTTTCCCGCAAATTAAAGGTTCATTTCTCCATTTTCTCTGTCTACCCACTTAATTTTTGAAAAATCATTCAAGTAGAGCAGTTGTTAAAAAACGTTAGATATAATATGTGTTGAATATTTTAACATTTCAAAATTTAATTGCAAAAAATACAGTGAAAGTACTAGATCAGAGATGTTCTGAGTCCATAACTTGGAGGTCGCTCATATCCCCTTTTTCTATTTGGACTGTAATTAATAATTAATCTTTTCGTTTATGGTCCACCTATGATAATTACATGTAACTTTTTCATCATTAAACTGATAAGTTTTGGAACTAACTAGTTGAACTGTTTTAATTAATCATCATTGGATAGAAAACGTACGAATGATTTTTAATACCACCGGCCCATTAATCATGGCGCCCTACTATTAGAACTAATCTGCCACTATTAGTAATATATTTTTCTTACTTATTTCTTGCTTTTCCTCTAATTTTGATTTATGTTCTAATTGTGAAGACAATGGTTAATCTGTTGGTTATCAGTTTGTTAGTAATATTTTGATCTACATAGTTAGTACCCAATACATGTGTACTTTTCTATAACGGTTCAGATCTGTTAATTTCTGTTGATTAAGTAGACTTCATGTATTTCTAACTAATTAATAGTTTCAAGTACTGAGCATTTAATCTCAAGCAAAAAAGTAAGGACCGATCATTGCATAAAGAGTACTCACACATTGCCCAATTAATAATGTCCTATACAACTGAATTTTCACCAGAAATCAGTTGTTAATTCTTTTTTACTTCTGATTTGACTTATATACGTACGCTATATATTGTGAAGGAGATATTTGGTTAACCTGTTAGTTATCAGTTTGTTAGCAATTTGATTTATGTTGTTAGTAATACGAGTGTACTATCTCTAATGATTAATTAGGATCATCGAATCTTGTAAGGTAGAATTGTATTTTCTGATTGAAGGTAGAATTGTATATACAGCCTTGTAAAGATTTGGTTTAGCGTAACGAAATAATAACTTGCTGATCATATAAAAAAAAAATCCGTTCTTTGTTATTATTATTACTATTTTAATTTTGCGACATTGTTATTTTCGCTCACTAAATATCAAATCGGTGGAATCAATCTCTTCAAAAGATCATGAACAAAAAATTTTGCTAGGAAGTAATACTTTTTTTTAATCAAAAAAAAAAATCATGAGAAGGAGCGATCGCCGTATAGCATATAATAAGGCCTCTAAGATGCTCAGAGAAATGTTTCCTGGAGGCCCTAGACATAAGGCTGACAATTTGTGACATGACATGACAATACGACTTGAAACCGGTACGAAATTAACAGGTTTAGGTTCAATTTAATAGTGTTCGTGTCGTGTTCGGGTTGGAGATATTAACCCGTTAATTAAACGGGTCGTATTCGGATTGAACTCGCCAACACAAAATGACCTGTTTAGTAAACGGGTCATATTGTGTCGTGTCAACCGTTTATAAACGGGTCGTGTCAATCCGTTTGTAAGCGGATCGGATCGTATCGTGTTATAATTTCTAATCTCTTTATTTTAAAGAGAAATTTATGTAGATGACCAATATTTTAAATTTGATTAAGTAAATTTCCACTTTTTAAATTTTATAGCTAAATGTCCAGATATATATATTTTTACACTTAGTAGATAACTGTTATCTACCAATTTCAGTTACTGTACTGAAATGTATTGGGTATATAATTTTTTATACTTAGTATATAAAATTTTACACTTGGTATATAAATATATATTGCGAATATTTTGCTATAATATTTGATAAAAAGAATATTTAATGAATTGGACTCAAAATTTGGTCATATTTCTATAAAGTCCTTTATTAAACAATTCGTATTCGGGTCGTGTTCGCGGGTCACGTGTTATGGGTTAATATGACCTGTTTAGTAAACGGGTTATACAGGTCGTGTCATGTCAACTTATTTATAAACGGATCGTGTTCGTGTCATAATTTCTGGCCCGTTTATTAAACATGTTGTATTTAGATTGAGTACTTACTTGTTATATATGTACATTGACACGATACGAACACGACCCGTGGACACGAATTGCCAGCCCTACCCTAGACAGTGAGTTATGCATATACAATTGAGGAATTTATATCAAATAAGACAACTAATACCCCTCTAATAAAAGGCCATCTTTCAATTATTTTATTTTATTTTTTTAAAATATTATCGGATTACTTAAAAGACTCTTTTAGTCCTAACCCTTATACAAAAGATCAAAACGTATCTTACAACTCAACTCCGTCGAACTCGTTCAACTACTCAATTGAGCACAAAATTAAACTAGCGAAAAAAAATTACAATATTGTCTTCAATCATGGTCGAACAAATTGACCATGATCGACCCAAAAAATAGAGAAGAATTCACTTGCCGGTATTATGCTCGACTATGGTCGATTGGATAAGTTCAATTGTGATCAAATCATTATCTTCAACTTCAAATTTGACTTACATTTTCGACTACGGTAGAACATAGTCAATTGAGGTAGAATTATTTCATTTTTATTTAGCATTAATTTTAGAAACTCAAATCTAAAAACAACTTCATCAATACAAAAACAACACTCATGAAGAATTTAATTATACATACATTGAAATCAAAGAATCTAAAATGAAAATTACTATAGGATAGTTTCCAACCCACGTAATGCTTAATAACTTTAATATGACTTTATGAATTCCCTGCAATCAAATAATACAAGAGAAAAGATGAGCATATAATATCTAAGTTTCTTCAAGATAGTTTTGGATCCTGAGTAATATCTTTTTGAAGTGAGCTCACTATTACAAAAATACCATTAGAAGACAGGGGCCGGAATACTAAAACGACGGATTATTGGCACTATGTTGTCTAAAAAAATGCGGGCAACGAGATGAAAATTTTAAACATTATAAACGATGGGTTTTGCTAATATCCGTCGTCTATGTTAGATTAAAAATAAAATTTGAGGAATATACGACGGGTTTACTAGACCCGTCATCTATTATCAATCCTTTTTTTTTTTTAAATTCTTTCATTCAATGCCAAAAGTGAAACGTACCGTTTCACAATGAAACCCGTCATCTTTAGCCCTTCGATTGCTCATTATGTACAGCACCGTAACCCTTCTCTATTTTTTATTTCCCACTTCGATCATTAACTCCCTCTTTTCCCCTGTACTCTCTCAAGCCCTGCTCGCCGATGCCCCTCTTCCCTGCTCGCCGACTTGCCAGCGTGCTCATTCTTTTTTGTCGACCTGCCTGCGTGCTCGTCCTCCTTCATTGAGTGGTTCGTTGCGACTTGGATTATCTGTTCTAAAGCTCGTCCTCAAGCCCAGGCCTTTCTGAACTGTCTTCCCCCTACTCACCGATTAGCTTAAGCCCCTCTGAGTCATCATCCCGTGCTCGTCCTCCTCCGCTATCGCCGATAGTCGATCTTGCGCTAGTTCTATTTCTAATATTTTTAGGTACGTTATATAAAAATACCAAAGTTCTATTTTTAACATTCCTGTATGAATACCAAATTATTTGATGAGCTCGATATATATAAATAGTTTTATTTCTAAATTGTTAGAATAATTTGCGTTTCCAGATTTAGGTTATTCTTTGTCTAGATATGAAGTAGTGTAAATCGGATTATCTGATTGCACCTTTGTTTAACACATGTTCTCTATGATTTTATTATTTATTTTTGGTAAGAATCTTGACAATTGAATAATGCTATGAAATATATGATAGCTAAAGAACAAGAAGTATTCAGTAGGTCCGATCCCTCCGCTTCCACCATATATCTCAGAAAATTCTCTGAATTACAAAAAAATATCACATATGTCGCACCTCAAAACTTTTGAGTTCGAGTAAACAGAATTCGAACTCTAATATTAGATTTTCTTAAAACTATTATGACTCCAACCCGAGTGAAAGTCTTTGAGAAAATAGGTAATTTTTCTACTATTACTTTGATAATCGTAAGTAATATTGTATTGTGATTGAGTTTACTCATAAACTTAGGTTCTATGAATCCAATTGATATGAAATGGTCATTTGAAGCTTATGCATGTTATGTGTTCAATAAAATGACTAAGAGAATGTTAGTAGAGTAAAGTCACTTTTTTAACATTATAGCTCTCTATGATTAGTAGGATTGGTACTAAATTTAAAGTTTATGTTTTATGTGTTTTTTGTTTCCATAGTATAGATTATATAGTAATAGATAAAGACTGGATGATGGCAAGGAGAACTTCTAGTGAATATAAAAATGGAGTTGAAAACTTTATTCGATTTGCCTTGGATCATGCGGATGACCCAAATGTCATATTATATTCTTGTGTTAGTTGTGGTAATACTAAGAAATTTTCCGTGGTTAATGTAAGAGAACATCTGTTTTTTAACGGGATTGATAAAAGTTATACAAAATAGATATGGCATGGGAAGATGTATTGCCTTCATTAGAAGATAGTTTATTCAGATTCCAGAGATAATATAAAAGAGATGAAGATGATGAAGATAAATTAGTTAATATGGTAAATGATGCAAAAGATAGATTTATGGATCAACCTGCAGAATTTCAAAGTTTGTTATGTGATGCTGAGACACCATTGTACGAGGGATGTACAAAATTCACAAAATTGTCCGCCTTTGTGCGTTTATGGAATTTGAAGGTAGGAAGTGGGTGGAGTAACACTAGTTTCACGTTCCTTTTGGAACTAATTAAAGATATGCTTCCAATCGATAATGAGCTTCCTACATCCATGTATGAGGCTAGAAAAACATTATCATCGCTAAGAATGGAGTATGAGAAAATACATGCGTGCCCTAATGATTACACTTTTATCGTAAAGAGAATACAACATTAGATATTTGTCTGAAATGCTCGCACCCAAGGTGGAAGAAAGATAACGAGCCATCTAAAGAGAGAGAAGAAATTCCTGCGAAAGTGTTATGGTATATACCACTAATACCACGATTCAAGCGAATATTTAAAAATGAAAAATATGCAAAGAATTTGACTTAGCATGCAGACAGAATAGTATATGATGACAAACTTCGTCATCCCGCTGATATTCTGCAATGAAAAATGTTTGATATGCAAAATCCCGAGTTTTGTACTGAAATAAGAAATCTCTATCTTGGTCTTTCAGCTGATGGTATCAATCCGTACAGTAACTTTAGTAGTAGACATAATACTCAGCCGGTGGTACTTGTGATTTATATTCTTCCCCTATAGCTAAGCATGAAACGGAGATTTTTTATGTTGATATTATTGATTTCACGACCTAAACAACCAAGTAATGATACTGATGTATACTTGGTACCTCTGATCCATGACTTGAAACTGTTATGGGAAACCAGAATTCAAATTGAGGATGTGTTTTGAAAAGAAAAGTTTATACTTCGAGCAATGTTATTGTGGATAATTAATGACTTTTCTGCTTATAAAAATTTGTCGGGTTACTCTGTAAAATCTGGCAAAGGTTGCCCAATTTGCGATGAAGACACATATTCTATATAGACGATGGTTCCCACCAAAAACCGTCGTCTATAACCTTGAAAACATCATTTTTCCCTCCAAATTTCATGTTTTGTGCCATAGTTATAACCATCATCTATTCGTACTGAAGTAAAGACGACACTGACATAGACGACAGTTTAAGAGGCATCGTCTCTACCTTTACATCACGGGTGAGAACCGTCGTCTAAGAGGGTATTTTGTAGTACTAGCTTTAATGCCTTTTTAGAGTGAGTTAATTCCTTTTTTAGAGTTGTACATAATAGTTTGGAGGATTATCCTTTTTTACCTTACATGTGATGAAAAGAGGGACAACCTATAAACTACTTACAAAAATAGGACTTTTATTGTCATATCATTTAATGAATATTTCGAAGTTCTAAAATTATCTTTGACTCAATCATAGTCGAAAATTTTCAACCAGGTCGAAAAATTCAAAAGTGAGAAAGGCAGCATTAGGAAAGTGGCCGACTTTGTTAGACTAGGGTTAAAATTGTTCGACTACGGCCGAACGCTGGTCAAAAATTTTCGACCGATGGTTTCGGCCCCAGTTAAACTATTCGACCACTATCAAAAAGTGGTTCGACCCAGTGGAAAAATAATTGGAACAACTAAGAGAGGCAGCCGAATAAGTTTGACGATGGTCGAAATTTTTCAACTCTAGTTGAGCAGAGGCATTGCCACGGGGGTCGGGACCGGGACCGACCATGGTGGCTGAAATAGTTTAGAGTTTGTTGGAGAAATAGAGTATCCAAATAATTTTACATGTATTACATGACAATGATAAATAGTTTTGAAAACATTAATAAGTAAGTCCCATTTTTCATCACAAAAGTTTAGTAGACCCTTTGGTATAAATTCTCCTAATGGTTTTGGTTAATTATTTCACAATCGAAAGGGGAGTTAGGAAAAACTACGGTAGATGTATTGACTATTAAAAAAAAAAACTTTTCACTTATGCTGTTTGATAAGGTTTATAAAAATTTCAAACCGCATGTTGTGATGTTTAGGAGAAAAAAAGTTGTGGCTCAAACCGCATTGCACTGCATGCAATAATATGCCTCTTTTATAATTTCTATTTTTTTTGAACTTTTGATTTGTAACTTTCTTATTTTTCATGGAATGTATTTTCATAATAAATAGATGCAATATATATTTTTATGTTATGTTAAAAAAAAAACCTATTTCGAAGTAATAATAGACTTAAATTTCAACCTGCAGTAATAGGCATTAGAATCGAACCACGCCTGTCTTTGTAAATATACATAAATATATATATATATCGGGCACCACTTTAGTAGGGTTTTTTTACCTATCTATATGTATTTTTTTAACCTAATTAAAATTCATCATGCACATATTTTCATGATAAAAAATAAAGAGAAAGAGCATTAAAAAATATACACGTCTATCCAACTATTCAAATTATTATAGCAGTTGGATAAATAATCCAATGAAAAAAAATACCTATATATAAGTTTAAAAAAATACCTACTAGATTGAGAACTATATATATATATATAGGTGCAATTTGGTCTGTGTTTTGATACTTTTTTAAAATACAGAACGGGAACAATAATGCAAACTACTGAACTACATATGCGATTTAGTGCATTAAATAGGAGTTAAATCCGGCCAAGTTACACTTTCAAAACCCAAAAACTAAAATGGGCTAAAATAAGTAACGGACTATTGAGGTTTTAATTTTTCAGTTAAAGAAAATTTAAATTTTTGTAAATGGCTCATAATTTGCTATAGTTTTCACCATAAGCCTTTCAATAGGGTCAAAAATAAGAGTAATGCTATAGAGCACCAGTGATGCCCAGCACCACAATGATATGTCTGTCAATCACTGGATAATTTAATTAATAAACTGGGTCCCACATGGACTTCACCTGAATCATAATTATGATTAGCCAATGACAGACTGACATATCATTGTGATGCTGAATACCACTGGTATCCCATAATATTATTCCAAAAATAATGTTGTTATGTGTAGTTATATTTCACTGAACTTTCACATGCAAGTAATTAATTACGTATTTGTAGAACCTTCAAAAGGCTGAAAATTAAAGACATTAACTCGTGAGAGTTATTTCCTAAGTCCGATTATTTTTCTTTTTAGGGGGTAATAAGTAAAAAAGTTGCTACTCCAAAAAGTTCTCCCCGACAAGCATATGGGAGCTGTAACCAGTTGGCCATTAATTCCACTTGCGTACGTTCTAACATTTTTCAACAAATGTCGGTTCTTAATTTGGCGTATCTTTCAGTAGCCGAAGTCATTTAGCCCATCACGGGATCTTTCTCTTCTGCCGCCGCAAAGCTTGCTAATTTATGCGTTTACCAAAATATGTTGAAAATTGGTCACCATTTTGAACCATTCAAACAAACTCTAATTAGCTAATGGATCGAATTATTAATTAATACTAATAGTATCCATCGAGTAATTTTACATCTAGCGCCTATGCACACTCATCACCAATCATTTCATTTTCTCATAATCAAAACCACTCGTATTCCTACATAAATCAAAGAAATTAAACTTACTGATATATAAACACATGTATAGCGATAGTGATACACTAGCACGTATCATGCATGTAAATCATGATTGTATCACCACTAATAATAAAGAATAATTTTCAGCTAAAAAAATATACATGCAAGGACCAACTTGGGCAGTTGTTTATTGCAGCACTGAATTTATTGGTCTAAAGGTTTCAACCGGTACTAGTACCATGTCCATATATGTTTGAAATCAAATAACTTAATTAACCAGTCACTAATTAATTGGAAAAAAAAAACTTTTGACTTAATTTTTCCTTTTGTTTTGCAGGACTTAAATGTGTTCTTAAAACGATTATATCTAATAAATTATGATTCTAGTATAACGCAAATGAACAGTCCTTGCATAACTATAGTATACATAATTATTCCCTTGGATTGATAGGGGAATATAAAAATAATACTTGCATAACACTTGAACGTTTTATGGATGTATTTTTATAATGTACATTTGATCATATTATTAGTTAGCTTATCTACAAGTTGGATTTGTTCAAACTTCAAAACAAAAATCAAGACAAGTTGAAACAAATAAAATAGTTAATAATAGAAAAATAAGAAAAATATTAGTTTGAGGAAGCTTCATTCTCTTTGCAGCACATGTTCGCATGTTTGAATGCCGAGGGCTTTAGTAGTGCATGAAGGGGAATATGTTATTTTTGTTCCATATGAAACTTAAACTAAACTTACTTGTAAAGTAGGGAGTCGAAACTAAACTCGAATAAGTAATAACCGAACTTTGGATACATATATGATAAAGTCTGAATTACCGTATTGATGTATGTTTGACTTTGTTAGTAATTATATAAAGTCTGAATTACCGTATTGATGTATGTTTGACTTTGTTAGTAATTAAATGGAACACGTTTACCTACTTATGCGGTTATGCACTGCTTCTTCAAACCTCAACTAAAATTTTCTTTTTCAATTTCTTGAAAAAAAAAAAAGACATCATAATTAACAACACTAGTACTTCTGTTCTTGAACCTTCATCACTTAGCAAGTCATTGATCCCGATCTTGGTGACGAACCCCGGCCTATAATGAAATGCTATCCAGCTTTTCACGCTGGATCGGTAATACCAAATTGCAATGAATACAAAGAGTAATATTATTGCATGTCTCAAGCATAAATACATAAATTTCTTGTATGAAATGATGTGACATACAGTAGAATTTGTTCTGCATCTTGTTATATATATAGAGGGTGAATTACAAAAAAATACTATGAAGTTTGAGTGTTCTGCAATTTAAACCCTGAAATTTAGACTTCGTAAAATAATATATTGATATTAAGAATTTCTGAAAATTAATATCTTATACTGATTTTTTAATAATTTTAGTAACAAAAAAATAATAATATCCTCCATTATAATTACATTAGTCCTTATTATATATCCTACTTAACTTTGATGATATTATTGTCTTTTACAAGTTAAAGTTACTCAAAAAAATTAACTTAGAGTATTAATTTTCAAAAAATTTTAATATCAAGATTTTTTTTGTAAAGTTTAAATTTCAAGGTTTAAATTGCAAAACACCTAAATTTCAGGAAATTTTTTTATAATTTACCCTATATATGTGTGTATATATATACATATATATATATATATATATTACTTGAAAGAGATAGACTTATTTCTTTACTGACCGAAGAAATGCAATGTTTTAGTCAATAGAACTATTGCATTATCCGATTGAATGATAATTAATAATAGCAATTTGCTAGTAAGTTTAATTAGCATATATGACGTTTCTGCGACATGGCCGCATTGTCTAACATGTTATGATGACGAAACATCATGTCGTGATTGTATTACTAAGAATAATGAGTACATAAATCTAGCTGACAAATCATATTAAGTAGAGTAATTAAAATTCGCGTAAATCTGGCTAACAGAATTTTACTAAAATATAGAAGTTTAAAATGCGCACTACTATATAATTGGATATTTTCTCAGTACCCTGCCCAGAAAATCCTCATTTCCTACTTAACAATCCTCAAACTAGTAAAATAAATTAAATAAAGAAAACATACAAGAGTAATAATAGAGACACTAAAATTTTGTACAAAAAAATCTTACACCAAATGATGTGTTATGTATTTCAACCACTTTTTATTTTAAGATGAGATCACATCTTTTAAAATTATATACCTAAAAATGATGTTACACTACTGTTGTAAGTTTTTAGCACAAAATTTAGGTATCCCAATATTTACTCAAAATACAAAGTCAAAATACAACTCAAAGGCGATAACATAATGCAACTCAAAGGCAATAAAACTAAAAACTCTATATAGGTATTCACAAAGTCATACCGAGACAATCTATAAAAACTCGAAATTTCAAAGGGTAAATTGGTCATTTTGCTACTTTTCGGAATAAATTAAATGAGGGATTTAATTGCGAAAGTTTTATGGACTGAGGACTAAATTGAGGAAAATTTGAAAGATAGGGGACCACTATGCAATTTTTTAAAATTGCATAATCCACATTTAGCTGGGGCCACGTGGCCTATCATTTCCCCCATCTCTCTTTCTCTCTCCTATTTCCGAGCTCTCTCTCTCTCTCTCTCTCGATTCTCTCCCTCCATCCGTCAAACGAGCAGTTGAGCTGCAGCAGCTCGCTTTCTCTCCCTCCATCCGTCAAACGAGCAGTTGAGCTGCGGCAGCTCGCCCTCCAGCCACTGTCTGACCCTGCGAGTGTCGCCAGAGACCCGCGTCATCACTGGAGGGGATGAACAACCGCGAAAAGCTTTGATTTTTCGGTGGCGATTCCGCCCATCTCAAGTCGCGTTATTGGGCTCGTTGGACTCATCGCGTCACGAGAAATCTCCAAGTATCTATCTCGTGATCCCATTTTGTCCGGTTGCCATTTTTGAGTAGTTTTGAGCTCCGAGTTGACTTTTCGATTTTGGGCTGTTGGATTATGATTTTAATATCATTTTTGGAATATACTCGTGAAATAGTGAAGATTGATATATATATATATATTGACTATGTTTGATAATGGGCACGAAAAACAAAATTGGATGGCTCCGATTTCACCTCATTTTGCATACCACAGATCCGATTTCAGCCCGACTCCGAATTGGACAAGTTATATATCTAAATTAGCTAATTTGGGTGCTATGAGTTCAATGGTGAGATCTGTTCCTTAATTTAAGGCTCCGTTGGAAAATGATGTTCCAAAGCAAGGAAATCGAAGGTTCGAAAATGATCTTCGACCCTCCGAACGACTGCCAAACGACGCGAATGTCCTCCCTGGAGTTGTATCGCTACTTTTCAAGATAGGAGACTAAATTACCTATTTTCCATGCCTTTTTGCATAAAGATTTGATTATATGATATATTATGAAGAACATGGATTTTAATGGTTTTGGATAATTATGTGAACTATCTGGTGGATATGAATTGAGTATAGACGACTGTTATGGTGTGCTGGTAGATGCTGCTCATGCATTTCTAAATATTGGAATGGTTTACTTAAAAACTCAAATATGTGGTACCCTATGAATTTTGTGTCTATTATGGATTTTAGATGAATATAAGAACTACCTGGTAAAATTGAGATGATTATAGATTATACTATGTTGCTTGTAGATGTTTTCTGTGCAGGTTTGAGTTTTGAGATTAATCTAAAATACAACGGTTGTACTGACGGTTTTCCAGGAGTAAAAATGATAAGTATGGTATGGTAATTCAAATGTAGTAGATGTGATGTGTGCTTTAATACGATACCAGAAGTGCTTGGGTGTCAGGAGACACCTAGTTGGTAGTTGGACCCCACCATTAGTGAAGAGTCCATAAATCTACGTGGAACTTTTAGTTGGCAGGGTGCGTAACATTGACCGTCAGTACAAGTACGTAAACCCACATACAGGTCCAGAATACATGGCCATGTGTACATTTGAGCTCGAGATTTAAGCTAGGGATTAAGTTCGAGATTTGGTTCGGGGTTTGAACTCAAGAGTTGATCTACACGGGGCGTATCGTTATGGGATGAGATAAGGTAATGTGAGATCATGGCATTTGAGCTGATCCATATTATGAACATGCTTCTTTTCTGGCTGCTCCCACTTGGCAGGTGTAGAGATTCGGTGCCCCTCCGGTCCAGCAGGCGAGACATGTAGGTGTTCCTCCGGTAATTCAAGATTGGTAATTAGGTTGCACCCACCTAGTAGGTGTAGGCATACGATGTCTTTTCGGTTCAGCATGCGAGACATTATTGTATCCCTCTGGTATTCTAGGATCGGTAATCAAGATAATAGTTGTTCTGACTCCATGATGAGATTATGTCAGTTTGGGGATATTGAGCTGGTTGAGGCTGTATACAGGTTTTCTTTTATTCTTTACCTACATACTTCCACTTATGAACTTTTTGGATTTGATTTATTACTGTAATTTTATGACTGTTTTTCAACATAGCTAACCATGTAGGCACTTAATAAGGAGAATAGTTTTCGAAAATGGTAATTTAAGTTTCCTATTGGGTTTTTAAACTCACTCCTTCATTTTTAAGTATTGTTTGTTCGGGATAAGATTTCTATTGGATGAACACGTTGTTGGTTCATGTCTGTGGCCCTCCTTGAGTCCTAGTTGGTATTCAAACCTTACTCTTTTTCGTTCTTAAGTAAATTATTTAGCCAAACTCCATGAATTATGTTAACTAAGTGTATGAGGATCGTTTTACTACTATTTAAGGACTTGGCATTAAAAGAGGACATTATGGTTACTGAGAAGTATGTCTTCAGAATTATCAATACTTGAGATTTAGTAGTTTTCTTTTAAAGACTAGTTTTAAATAAACGAGTGAAATTAATTTATGGACTTTATATTTATAAGATTAAGAGTTTTATCTACTTAACTCATTTTCACTAAACTAATTATATTTTTCCCAAAGATACTGAAGAATAATTTCTTGGGTAGACAAGAAGGTCCTTGATATAAAGATAATAACGTTTTGAGGGTTAAAATAAAAATTCTAAGTATTTATTCTCTTACGAAACTTGTAAAATTATTGTCCATCTATATTCAGTTTCAAAATTATTAAAAATTCACGACCTTAGATTTCCGGTCCTGACACAATCGCATTAGAAAATATTAACCCAAAAGATGTATCAATAAAACTTATCTAGAAAAAAAAAAAAAAAAAAAAAGAAGTCCAATAGGATTAAATTTTAGGGGCTTTTTTTGGTATCCTCAAAAGCTTTAGCTTTTGAAGAATCAAAAGATCATCTTGAAAATTGGCGATATCCTCAATATCAAGCCCATTCGGTCTTTAAGACTAGAAATAACTGAAAATAAGGCAGAATGAATAGGAATGAACTTGTGTGTGAAAAATAATTTAGTTACTAGCCAACCAAACCACCCTAAAAGTAGAGAAAATTACTAAAATCCATAGGTACCAAATTCGCTTACTAACTTCTGCTTAAAAGCTTTCGACAACAAAGTCGAAGTAGAAGACAAATCCACTGAAAACCGAAAAATGGATTGAATGGAATTCCAAATAAAGTTGGTATAAGGATATAGCAAGAAATATGAAATAGTCTGTATAAAAGATTGACAAAAATGACAAATTAAAGCTATTGAAAACCCGACTTTCATAAGAATATCTTCAACAGGGATTCTGGCATGAAGAAAATACTAGAGAAGCATAGAACGAGCAAGAGAGATAAAATTTTACCATAATTTCTTTCCCTAAAAGGCTGGATTTCTTCTCGACCAACAATACTCGTAAATTTCACTAGCTTTGATATTTCCAGAGTCTGATAAGGTCCAAACCGACAAATCAACAGAGCTTGGGGCAATGACTAAATTCTAAATATCTCCAAAATATCTCAATATCTAGCAACAAAATAATGATCTAGAAACCGGGTCCCATCTTGGAAATAATCATAAATAACAGCTATCAAATTTTTGCTCACATGACTTGGAAATCCCAATTTCTCCACTCTAGGGGAGCCAAGCCAATTATCNAAAAAATATTTAGAAATGTAAATATAAAGATGCCGAGATTTACATATTTAGTTCCTCTAGATATCGAGAGTGCAAGAAAGAGCAAACAAAATCCGAAGAGGGTGATGCCTTCTAAGAGAAGCGAGGAAGGTTTGTTTGATTGAGTGATTCAAATTCCAAGACCACCCGACTCCGAGGCAACAAGTACTCCAAGAGACGGGAAAAAGTATAAATGTTGAAATTTTGAGTTTGTATGTGAGTTAAATATATATATATATAAGTAGGTATTTTTTTTTAACCTATGTATAGGTATTTTATATATATATAATTTAGTCACTTTTTTTTTTTTTAAATTTCACATCATCAAATGAAAAATCAGATTTTAGGTATAACTTTTTACTAGTAGTGATCGTATTTAGTTCGCACGCTGTTATGACAAGATTAAGTGATTTTAACTCGCAAATTGTTATGAAAAGATAAGTGATGATCTTTAGTACTATTATGACAAGATTAAGTGGTTTTAACTCACAAATTGTTATGAAAAGATAAGTGATGATCTTTAATAAGATAACGTATAAGTTTTTTAGTGAGAAAAAGTTCAAAGTACGTGGTACTACAAGATATAAAACGACACGAATAACCAATAAAAGTTCATATGCAGTTATTAACTACGCTTTTTTCTTTTCAAGGAATATGAACCCTCAAATTTATCTATTATTAGTTCCGGCCCCTAAAGAAATTTATATATCTATAACATATGACTAAAGTAATGGTTAATTTCATACGTACGCTTATGTTGTTTGTTCTACTTATGTTATTTATGACATGATGGGTCTTTCGTCTTATTGTTAATTTAATTTTTTTGTATCTTTGCACGTTGTATTTTCGTTTTTTCTTTTTGTTTTTGGAAAATATTCTCTTCTGGTTCAACATCGCGAGATGGAATGGGTAGAGGCCTGGAAATTAATATTTCTATCTTTTTTTATGCATGGTCGATCTATAGGTTAGCACTTTATGCAACAACCAAAACAGTCATTTATTTCTTAAACTACTTCTTCTAACAACTAAGTAGAAATTGCCATAAAAGATATGTTTGGGCGCTTGGCAAACTAGTCTATATATTTTAATTTTCAAGTGTTAGTCCACTAATATTTAATTTCTCTCAAATATTTAACCGGACCGAGACATGCAATATAAAAGTTTTTAATGAAATCACCACAAGCCATATTGTTGCAACAGATCATCAATTTGTACTTCTATATATTGAGTATAGTTTACGTGCATTGGCTAATTGTGTCCTTGTTGACGCACTAACTAAATAGCGACTGTTGTAACCTATATGTTCGTAAAAATATCCCACCAAACTCCACGTTAACGTTACCCTTTCATGATTGAGTAATCGAAAATCTAACGAATCATGGGTCTCACATCCCTTTCTTCATTTCGTCGTGTTGACTAAAACGAATAAGTCCAAACTCCTTTGCTGTCAAAAGGACCGAGAAAAATGTAGTCAAAATCCACCGTCACAATGGAAATAAACTCCCCTTTCTCCTACTTTATCTTGTTCTATCTCTTAATTATACATGTCTTAAATCCTTATATACATCCAAAATACCTATTAAAGGACTTATAATTAGGTAAATAACATTATCAAAGAAATAGAAAAGGCTCTCCGACTGCCTCCCCTAACCCTTATAATATACAAATTTTGAATACAAGTCCAATTGGTCTATATATATTTATAGATTTCCGTCCCAATATTTTGTCTGAGTATTTGAATCAATGACTAACGAATGCAAGCTGCAGACCACCAATTAATTGGCAAGAAAATGTAGCTCTTCACGCAATTGAATGATTGTGCAATTCAAGAGCCATAACAAAACCATTTGATTTTCACCTACCTATTGGTGTATTAACTCGACAGCCAAAAAGTAGTAGCTAGGAACACAGTTATATAACAACCATGATTTTTTATTATTATTTATTTTGGAGATGGGTTGGTACTGAATATTGGTATTACGTCATTAATTAGAGGTTATTTTTCTTATTTTTATATATATTATATATTCTTTTTTTTATTTTTTACAGGGGTGGCGGGGGTGGTGAGGGCGATCAGTGTTGGAACTCACCACTATTTAATCAGTGGTTACGAATACTTGATTAGTGGATGTGTATCTTTTAATTATCTATTTCTTTTTTTTTTTTTTTCCAGATAGGGAGGGGTGTGGAAATTGACCATTAATACGTGATAACAAAGTTGAATTTCACAGATGCGACAAATTTGGGCATTATCTAATTTATCTAATACTATCTAAATTAGGCCTAAAGTTGGGATATCGAACGTCGTTTCTATAATTCCACAAATCTGGTTGTCATGCACCGCCAATGACAAGTGACGTCTTTGTAATAGTGGAAAGCCAATAACCAGGTACCGAGGAATCTATATTTCATACATATATAAATACAAACATACACATCACATTAGTGATTGGAAAATACTAATCTAGAACATATCTCACAAAGTATAGCTTGTCTCGATATCGTCGTCCTCAAAACTACGTATAATACATTTAACATCCCAGCCCTGGATCGACGCGCTTTTGTATAGTATATAGAGGTTGACTTTGACGAAAAAGATGTCATAAATACCCTTATAAAATTCTCTCTGCCCCTAACAACTACATTATTCATTGCTTTAAATGCCTCATTAGTCATTCCCATACCACCCTATAAATTAACCCCAATGTCCCTTAACTAATCCCACTAAACACTCTTTCTCCAACTCTAACACCGTCAACACTACTATCCCTTTCTCCAAAATCCACAATCCAATAGCATGGCTTCCAAACTACTCTGTGTAGTAGCTGCTTCATTTCTCATTCTCCTCTCCTTCTCTTCTTGTCAATCTTCCGCTACAGAAACCTCTCCAACGACACCAACATCACCCAAAAACCTATGCAAAACGACACCAGATCCTTCCTACTGCAAATCCGTGCTCCCTAACAACACCGGAAACGTCTACGACTACGGCCGGTTTTCGGTCCGAAAGTCGATATCCCAGGCCAGAAAATTCTTAAACTTGATAGACAAGTATCTCCGGCGCCGGTCCTCGTTGTCCATCACCGCGGTCCGAGCTCTCGAGGACTGTCGTTTGCTCGCGAGTCTCAACTTAGACTTCTTGCTAAGCTCATTCCAGACGGTCAACAAGACGAGCCGAGTCCTCTCGACCCTAAGAGCCGAAGACGTCCAGACCCTGCTGAGCGCGATCTTGACTAACCAGCAAACTTGTCTGGACGGAATACAAGGAACGGCGTCGTCTTGGAGCGTGAAGAACGGTATATCAGCCCCGCTTGCGAATGACACTAAGCTATACAGCGTCTCTCTCGCTTTGTTCACCAAAGGTTGGGTGCCTAAGCAGAAGAAAGTGACCACATGGACCCCTAAAGGGGAGCAGCTCAAGGGGTTTCGAAACGGACGCATGGCGTTCAGAATGTCCAGCCAGAATCGGGCGGTGTACGAGACATTGAACCGCAGAAATCTGCTTCAGTCGGTGGCGGGTGACGCTGAGGTTTTGGTGAAGGACATCGTGACGGTGAGTCAGGACGGGAGCGGTAACTTCACCACTATCAACGACGCTGTTACCGCGGCCCCGAATAACACCGCTGCTAGTGATGGATACTTTCTGATTTATGTCACGGCGGGCCTTTATGAAGAGTATGTATCTATTGCGAAAAATAAGAGAAATCTAATGATGATTGGAGACGGCATCAATCGGACTATTATCACCGGAAATCGCAGCGTCGTAGATGGCTGGACTACTTTCAACTCTGCCACGTTTGGTAAGCATGCATAACCAAAAAAAATATTTGTTCTATTAAAATCTGAATATTTTTGCAAAGATTTGAATTCAATTAGTATAATCTTTTGCAAATTAAAAAAAAAATAGTTATTCAATTTTTTTTTTTTTAACATTAATTATTGTATGATGCAGCCGTTACGGCGCCGGGATTCGTGGCGGTGAACATAACGTTCAGGAACACAGCGGGAGCGATCAAGCACCAGGCGGTGGCGGTTCGCAACGGCGCAGATCTATCCACTTTCTACAGCTGCAGCTTCGAAGGCTACCAGGACACACTCTACACTCATTCACTCCGCCAATTCTACCGCGAATGCGATATATACGGCACCGTAGACTTCATATTCGGCAATGCGGCTGTCGTATTCCAGAGCTGCAACATATACCCTCGTCTTGCCCTGGACAACCAGTTCAACGCCATCACCGCGCAGGGCCGGACCGACCCGAATCAGAACACCGGGATCTCGATCCACAACTGTACGGTCAGAGCCGCGGACGACTTGGTGGCTTCTAGGAATGGTTCGAGCAACAGTACTAGTACTAGTACGAAGACTTATCTGGGGAGGCCATGGAAGGAGTATTCGAGGACGGTCTATATGCAATCACACTTGGATAGTTCGATCGAGGCCGTTGGTTGGCGCGAGTGGAATGGTGATTTTGCACTGAGTACTTTGTATTACGGGGAGTTTAATAATACGGGACCCGGTTCGGTGACGGCGAACAGAGTCACGTGGCCGGGGTATCACTTGATCGGAAATGCTTCTGATGTGGCCAATTTCACGGTGTTTAACTTCTTGCTGGGAGATGACTGGTTGCCTCAGACTGGTGTGCCTTTTAGTAGTGGCTTGTTATAATAGTAATATGCTTCTGAATTGGACATAGCTTTTTAGCTTCTTTTTTTTTTAATTTTAATTTTTTATTGTTTAAGTGAAGTGATTAATAAGTGTACAATGCCCGGACTAATCTGGGTGTTGAAATTGATTGTTTTCTTTTGGACAAAATATATAGTCAACTCAATACTGTACAACTGGAGTGGATAGCAGCTCAGTTCTAGCTTATGAATGCAAAAGAATATTATATTTCAAATTCTATTTAGTGTTGGTCGGTTGAGCTTTTCTTTTTTCTTTAAAATTGAAATTAATGTCTTCATCTGCTTTTGTAAAAAGGAGAAGCTTTATCTAGAATCTAAATTGTTCCGATGCTATACAAAAGCTTTTTATCAAATAATTAAAAAAGATAACAAAAAGATAATAAGGAGAATGTACCGCTACATATGATAATAAGGAGATGGCATATTATTTAACGATCGATCATACCTTTTATAGCGTAACCTTGTTTGGTTTGAAAGTTTTTAATTAAAATGTTTCAACGTGTCATTCCTATAGGGACGCTATGACCAGTGCCGCTCTCTTCATTTTCTCTACACGTGACCTTCCCACGGTCTACGAATAACCGCATGTCTAGCTTTTGGAAAAAAAAAAAAAAAATACAGCATTAAGTATACTCACCAAGAAAAAAAAAGGCAATAGATGATTTTTTGAACCATCAATCTATTTAAACTCTTGGTTAATTTGATGTCCTTACCGAAATTAAATACCATATGGTTAGAGCAATGATGTTCAATACTACAATAATCCGCTACTGCACGATGATTTGTTAATCTAATATTACGTAATTCTAATTAATAAATTAACTCAGTCTCACATGATTTTAGTTAAAGTATAATTATAATTAACTAATAATATACTTACAGGTGTTAGTGCTATGATTGTCATCATCGGCCAAACTTGTCAAAACTTAATTGCTCGTATTAATTTTTTGGCTAATTTCATTGAACCTTTTATGTAGATATAATGTACTTGTTTATTATTTATTAATATAAGCTCGGTCAAGGGGTTGGAGCGCGGTACTGCAACTACAGATTCTGATGAATGAATATGCCTTAAATTTAACGTACGATCCAAACCATCCATTTTCTTATCGTATCTTCCCACATGCTTGTGTACGTCTCGGAATTCATCAAATAAGAAGACTCATCCAAAAAACAATGTTTGAACTATGAATCATCTCGTGATTTTTCAGGCAAGTTGAGGATAAGACCAGAATACACAGTTCATGCATCAACAAACCGAAACAATTTAGCGCCTCTATAATAGGGCTATGGATATATAGTTACAAGTTGGTATATAACGACAACAAATGCATAGATCATCAAAGGTACTAATTAAGACGACAACCCATTTCCGCAAGACGACAACGCACGTTCAATCAATTTTTGTGATCAGACAAAACCTTATTGATGGCCAAAGCATTGTCGCAAAGCTGACGAAAGACCTCATTCTTCCCACCCAGCACGGACTCATGTCCCTCACTAAGCGCGGCGTCACACGAGATGGAATCAGTGAGCGCAACGCCAACCCAGGCGTCGACGTCCTTGTGGGCGTCGGCCAGCAACGCGGCGACGGAATCGTCGAGCTGCTCCGCGGCGTCGAGGTAGTGCTCAAGGCACTCCGACACGCCGTCCTGGACTGCGGGGTCGAGGCTGGAGTCGTTTAGCAACGTCTTGACGTACTCCGAGATATCGGAAGCGTTCGAAGACGCTTGGCGGAGAGCGATAAGGCCTAGGCCTTTGAGATCGGCGTCGTGGATGTTGGGATCGGATACCAGCATCGAAACGCAGAAGTCTTTGTGCTCCGCATGCTTGCACGCCGTCGAGAGAAGTGCGGTGATGGTTCGGTTTTTGTTGTCTTGATGGGCAACGGTGTGTTGTGGCGAATAGGAGAGGAAGATGGTGGCCAAAATGAGGAGGAAGAAGGTGTTAACGTAGTACTCCATTATTTTTTTGTGTTTAATTTGTCTTTTCTATTGTTTTTCCTTTTCGGTTCTTGTAATTAAAGGTATTGGTGTTTTGGGGTTTATGAATTAATATGGGCAATGTTTTCGGGTTTGAGTGGATAGCCATCCAATTCGGATGTTCTTAAGGAGACCTTTATGAAACGCGTTTAATTTGTTGTAGGATAAACTACATCTCTAACCCTTTTTCTTTTTTTTTTCAAATTAAGGGAAACATACTTCTATTTCTTTTCCTTTCGTTGTGAACCATAATTCGCATATGCGCAGAAAGTAGGGGTGTAAATCGGACCGCCCAAACCTAGCCCAAACCCAAACTTTCGGGTTTGGGCAGGCTCGGGCTTGGGCTTTCTGGCTCTAAGAAAGTTTCGAGTCGGGCCGGGCCGGGTTTAAATTAGTAAAAATCATGCCCAAAATCCAACCCTAAAGGTTTCGGACTTTATGTTCGGGTCGAGTTTAAATTTCGGGCTTTTGGAACCCAAATTAATATACATATATATAAATGTATACATTAGAATAAGGAAATAGTGAAAGAATTTTTTCTAGTATAATTAGAAAACAATACTTATACTTTAATTTAGAAAAAATCATTCAAAATTATTCAACTCATAAATTTAAGAACCAACAACTTGGGGAATATTTCTTCGAAATATAAACAAGAAAAGCTGATGAAATATTATTGAAAAACAAATGATAAAATGAAATAATTAGACTTTAAAGACTTCATCCTCTCCATCTTTATTATCTTGAATATTGGAATCACAATCATCTTCTTCTATAAGGAATTCTAAATCGGATATCAAGTCTTGCATTATTTAAAAAAATTAACTATTATTGAAATATTTTAATATCAAATAATTAAAATATTTTTTTGACTATTTATAAGTAATAAGTCACATTTTCACTTAGAATATATAGCATTTTTAAAACTTTGGGTATTAAATTCGGGCTTTTTAAAAAAAGTTATTATATTTTTTGAGTTTCGGGCTTTTTAAATCGGGTTTTAGGTTTGGGTTTCAAGCTCGGGCTTCGGGCCGGGCTCATGTGAAAAGTACTAGGCCCAAGCCCAGCCTTAAGGATAATCGGGTTCGAGCCGGGCTCGGACCATGTCGGATTCGGGCCGAGTTCGAATCAGGTTTTTTTCGGGCTAGTCCATCGGGTTTTGGGCTTTTGGGCTCTTTTTACACCCCTAGCAGAAAATAATGTTACAAAGCAAAATCAGAAATTTACACCCAGTGCCCGTTTCATCAATACCAGCTTTTAATTTTTCTTTCAAAAGTATATATTTTTATAATACACATTTCACGTGCAAAAGATACGCGGCATACATTTGTAATGTAAATTTTTACCTGTGAGGTATACATTTCATGTGTGAATGTTTACGATATACATTTATAATATAAATGTTTATAATGATTTATATTTTTCATTATAAATTTGACCTATGGTATATATTTTGGAATGTAGGTCAATTTTTAGTATAATTTTTTTATTCATGAACTATATATCATGGTATACATTTAATGTATTAAAATATACACCGTTATGGGTAAAACATTGGTGATTTATATTTTTCTAAAAAAGGGTATAAAAACAGGTATTTGTGAAATT
The DNA here is from genome assembly GCA_002914845.1 of Trema orientale. Classification (NCBI taxonomy): domain Eukaryota; kingdom Viridiplantae; phylum Streptophyta; class Magnoliopsida; order Rosales; family Cannabaceae; genus Trema; species Trema orientale. The sequence continues at coordinate 47,224 of JXTC01000313.1, read as the reverse complement.
AAAATAAAAAAATTGATATTTATGAATATATTGTTTTAAAAAAAGGTATGTATGAAATTTTCCTATGCAAAATCCAATGTTTTTTTTCCTTGGTATATGGACTTGCTATTATACAATAACGGATATGATAATGGGCGTTTTAGCCAAATTGCCAAACTTCGGATCACAGTTTCTAAAATGGCCATTTTTCAAACACTGTTAAAAATAACTGAATTTTGAAAATTATTTAAAAAAATGAATGTTTCTCATATTTATTATATCAAAATATATTAATTTAATTTTTGAAAATTGATTATTTAAATATTTTTTATTTACTTTATAAAAAATAGATCAAGTAATAAATAGTCATTCATCAAAATAAAATTATAAAACGATCATTTATTAAATAGGTGTAAAAAAACGATCATTTTTAATTGATCTTAAAAAGAAAAAAACCATTTCTTATAAATACTTCTATGATAATAGGCTTCAAACAAAATTTCAGGTCTAAAGTACCAAAAATTAGAAAATCTCGGATGTGCAAAATTTTTTGAAAAATTCTGAATTAATTTAGAAAATATCATTTTTTAAAAGTTATGATAGAAAAATAATACCTTTTTATACATATTTAGAAAAATATCAATTTTTCCTCAAAATTGATATTTTTCAATAGTACTTGTGGTAACTGATTGGGTTACCTGGGTTAATAAATCTAGTTACCTGAAATATCTAGTCAATTAATAAAAAAGTGGTATTTTTCTAATTAAAATCTTAGTTTTTTCAAACAATTTCAAGATCTGGAATCTTTCAATTTTTTTTTTTTTTGAAAAATTATCATAAAAAATCAAATTTTCTATATGAAAATCAACAAGTCGAGTAAGTACTTTTGGACTTGGTATGAGAACCTAGTGGGCTTGGGTTAGTTGTGATGCGGCCTAAGTATCTAGCATGTCCTAGTTTAATTTTTTTTTAGAAATTTAGGTAAATGACTAATATTTTAAATTTGATAAAGTAGATGTCCACTTTTTAAATTTTATAGCGTTCAAATATATATATTTATATTTATACTTGGTAGATCAGCATATCTACTAATTTTAGTTAATGTACTGAGTATATAAATTTTTATGCTTGGTATATAATATTTTACAATTAATATATAAACATATATACTGAATATTTTGCTATAACATTTGAAAAACAGACATTTACTTAAATTGATCCCAAAATTCAGATATTTTTCTATAAGACCCTTTTTTTTAATTTTTGATTCTAATTGCATATCATATAAATGTGAGAATCCATTTATTACTTTTACAATTGGTATTATTTTTTCTTTGAATGAAGTTTGCAATAGTTATTTGGTACCTCTCAATGAATGTCTTGTGAATTACGTCAATGATTCTTTCTAATTAATTTTTTTAAGTAAATAGTTTCCATTTAACCGAGAGAAAAAAATTAGGATTAGATTTAATACCCTTAGTACATTAAAAAAAATGGAAATAAGAGTTATATCTAGGATACAAAATATTCGACAAGTGATTTATTAATTTATTTCTTGGAAGGGGTAGGATATTTCAACTATAGACCATGATATTGGAGCCAATATAGTATTGCGATGGAATTTCGATCGACCACACAAAAATAAACAGGCTTGGAATTAACTAAGATTCTCCTTTGAAATAACTTCTAGAAAAAAGATTAAGTTACCCCTCTCCTTTGAAATATACAAACGATTTTGTTTCTCAATCGTGGATTAAAAATTTTCAAATTGAGAGACTAACATTAAGATGTCTTCTAAAATCTACTCTTGTTATATATATCATTCGATAGTAATAAGCTTTAAGAAACCTTGTAGTAATATTGAGTAGGTATCAAATTACAAGTGCAATATGGACTAAGATCTCTTGTCCCACAAGCTCTTATTACCTTATATACTGACAAATCAGTAAAAACAAATTCCAATTTAATAGTTATTTTTTACTTTTTTAAAAAACGTAGTTATTATTGTCTGTTGACTTGTCAACATTGGAGTAGATGAGACAGCCTTTAAGACAATAATCGGGACAAATAATTTTATTTTCTGCTATCTTATCTATTGGTCAACATGTACATAATTCACGTTGATACTAGTTGATGAGACCAATGTTGTTTCATGATTGTGTTTAGACACTCTCTACTAGGGTTGTGCATAATTATTTTTGAAAAAGGACTAAACCGGTTTTTCGCTTAAAATTAACCAATGAAAAGTAGATGTTGTATGCTAATTGGATTGAATTAGAACTAGTTGCCTAAAATTGGATAAACAACTAAGGATATGGAGTTATGGACTACCTAAAATGCTTAACACTACATACCAACGAAGTATTTTGTAGACTAGACCAAAGACGGGAATTAGATTACTTTGTTTAGTCACATATTTGGCGTATGAAGAATAGGAGGACAAATTAATGAGGGGATTAATTAATACAGGCGACTATTATAATTCGTTTGTACAATGAGTTAAAATTAATAGTCTTATCTTTTCCTATTTCATTTCCCCATAAATATTTGGGTTTACGTTTTTACTTTTTGCTTTTTTTTCCCCCTTAAATTTCTAACAAGTACATGGGTCTCATATCTTTTGATTATTATTTTTAATTACACATTTCCTAAATAACGTTGGTCCTATATAATATTTACTCAATTTTTAGTAAAAACTTCATAAATATCTGTTTTCAAAACCATATTTCCGTAAATACAGGTTTTAAGAAAAATATAGACCACTACTATTTTATATATGATACTGTGGTATACATTTCATGCATTAAATGTATACCATGATCTACATTTCATGAATAAAAATTATACTAAAAATTGGCACATATTTTAAATTGTATACCATAGATCAAATTTATAATGAAAAATATAAATCGTGGTAAATATTTACATTTAAATGCATACTATTCATATTTTACACACGTGAACTACTCATATTTTGCATATAAAATGCAGATCATAAAACGGATATTTTTAAAAGAAACTGAAAAACAGATTTTTATGAAAATAAGTTTTAAAAACGAGTATTTCTCCCCTTTTTTTTATTTAGTCTCATCTTTTTGTCTCATGTTACACCAAAGAAGTATTAATATTAGGAAAAAGTTTATAAATACTCGTTTTTAAAACTATATTTTCATAAATATCCGTTTTTTATTTTTATTTCATAAATACCCGTTTTTATATCTTTTTTTTTTTAGAAACGTAGACCACCACTGTTTTACACATGAAATGTATACCACGATATATATTTCATGCATTAAATGTATATCATAGTCTACATTTCATAAATAAAACTTACACTAAAAATTGGCGCACACATTTTAAAATGTGTACTGTTCATATTTTATACATGAAATGTGTATCTCATGGATAAAATTTACATTGTAAATGTGGACCACTCATATTTTTCATATGAAATGTGAACCATAAAAACGGGTATTTTTGAAAGAAGTTTTAAAAATAAGTATTTTTGAAATAAGTTTTAGAAAACAAGTATTAGGTGTAATTTTCACTTAATATTAACACAATTCATTCCAATCCTAAGAATCCAATCCTAAGCAATAGTGGAATCCATGTATACAATCCTACCTACCAAAATTTATACATACGCGTAAATACCATAATTAAGTGCTTTTTTAACATTTTCCTAATTTGCAATTAGTTCGATAAGTTGGATTGAAATGATCCCCAAGCCTACTCAATAAAGTTTATAAACATTCCCGAGTAGTGAAGGACCGATTGAAATACCCTTACTTTTTATTTTTTTTTTCTTTTTCTTTTTCTTTTTTTTTTTTTCTTTTCTTCATTCAGATTAAGTCGTTGAAATTGAAATTGAGGATGAGAATCGTATAATATATGTATATACATATTACTCATTGAACGAAAAATAATAATAATAAATTCAAAGTGCACAGTTAAATGACACTTATACAAATGAAAATGAACTACCGAAGAGTTCGAAGACTGAAGTGAAGTGGGAAGCCAACCCATGCTGTTCTCCAGACTCCACTTCCAATAAAACTGTCAGACTAGTCCTTCAATCTTCACCACTTATCCTCTGATCCGTAGAGATATACCAACTTGATCATCACCTCCTCCTGCTTTATACACTCCAAATCCTCTTCATAGACATCACCCGATTACCCGGCGACTTGGCCCGATCCCTTTCGGGTGAACCCAAACCCATTTCCCTCGTAGAAACCTCCATAGCCGCCAGACCTACCAGATCAACCGGTTTATCTCTACGGCACCACTCCGGCCGAAAACCACCCACCGGAGAAGATTCCGAGCTACCCGTTTCCGCTCCAAACCCGCCATTGTCTCCAGACCCCGAATCCGATACACGCGGCAACTCATTCACCGCTATAATGACTTCCCCGGAAGTCCCGGGCGGCACATGGGCCGCAATATCGGGCCGGACCGGGGACCGGCAGAGGGGGCAGTTGGAGTGGGACCCGAACCACGGGTCGATGCAGTCCACGTGGAAGGCGTGGTTGCATTTGGGCAAGACGCGGCCTCGGTCTTGGTCTTCGAACTCGGATAAGCACACGGCGCATTCTAGCAACGTGCCGTGGTGGTTGGTGGAGGAGGAGTAGACGAAGGTGGGAAGCGTTTTGAGGATGGAGAGGTCTAAGCCTTGGGGTGAGACGACGGCGTTTGTGTTAGCTTGGGGAGTGGTATCATCTGGACGACGGCGCGGACGACGTCGTTGCGGGCGGTTTGAAAACCAGCGAGCGTAGCTGTGGAAGAAGACGACGACGCATACCACGGTGAAGAGAATGATTACTGAGCAAAGCATTATCTTGCCGTTTAGGGCGTAGTTGGCGGGTGTAGACTTGTCGTTTATGTTGTCCATTTGGAGGGAGAGAGAGAGAGTTAGATAGAGAAAAGGATATTATTGTATTGATGGTTTGGTGGGGTGGGGTGGGTTTAGATAGAGAGGCGGGAAAGGGGGGGTTGTATTTATATATAGGTGTATAGAGAGGTGGTGGGGGGGGAGGATATGGGGAAGAGAACGAGAGAGGAGGAAGGTTCCTATGTGCTTAGTTGACGGGTTTATCAGTATTCTGACTTTGCTTTTTCAGGACTTGGCTTGTATTATGCTTAATGCTTTTGTACTTGCTAAAAGAGGAAAATAAGATTGTATAGTCGGAGTGGGTGGCATATAGACATATAGTGTGATATTGAAGCTTTCTGTTTCATATATTGTCGTTTTCTAGTATTTTAATTTTCAAATATATAACTTTGTACGTAGTTGAGAAATATTTTCGAATTAATTACTCTATTAGTTTTTGAACTATTGAGAAAATCTTACACAAAATTTGAGAATTAAATAAAAATTTTCAAATTTTGATCCAAATCGTAAGGATATATCATTAAAGTAATTAACTTTTGAAGGTGGATAATGTTTAAATTAACTAAAGTGTATTCCGTTTTAATTAGACTAACTTAATTTTAGTGGATAATTTAGGGCGCGTTTGGTATAGGATTCGAATTCTATCCTTCAAATTCATAAACAGCTTTTATGTAAAAAGTTGAAAGGATAAAACATTTATCCTTCTAACTTACTATATAAATGTTGTTTCTGAATTTGAAGAATAGGATTCGAATCTTGTACCAAACGCGCCCTTATTCATCCTATGTATCTCAGAAATTCAGATTACACGCATTGGCAATTTAATATTCTCTTTTTTCTCACGTTAATTTTGTCCATGGTAGTTGGAGAAGACGTACAGGCTTTATGACCCATTTTTTACATGCGTACGTGGCATTTGTGCGTCACACAATATCTGAAGCTTTCGGTGAGCATATTACACCGTCGGTGTCACCACACACCTTGCCTCTTATTCTTACTCGTGTACTATTATTATTATTATTTTTTTGAAAGAATTATTATTATTATTTACGTGAACAAGTTTATCTAGCAATAGGATCATAAAATACTGCTAAGTCCACTCATTTCTTCAACTATAGGGGAAGTTGGGAACTAGGTTGGAACTTAAAATGCTAATTCCAAGTGTGTAGGCCGACTATGATATCAAATTTATCTAAAAAGTAATACTTACTTTAGAAAACCTTATCCGGTCATTTCTTTGGCTTTATTCGTTTATTATTAATGCTTATGACAATATTGTGTCCTATTTTATGCAGAATGAAACTTATCTGACGGAGACCAGCAATGAATGCAATGAGCATGAAAGCTGAAACCAAAAAGTTCCATGAATAAAAAAAAAATATGGCAAAAAAGGAAGAAGAAAAGAAGAAGGAGATTAAGAGCTAATGCACGCATATAATAAATCGCTCAATCAAATTTAAGATGACGGGAAAGCTTTTAGCTTTTCTTTTAGCTTAATTCATGGGGATGGGTACGAGAAAATATATATATATATATATATCCTAACAGATAATTTCAACTTGTATTCGCTTTTCTTTCCTTCCTTCCCAAATATTTTTTGTAGACTAGTACCGGTCACTTGGGACAGTCATTAATTAACAATATATAATAAAATTCGATGATAGAATTGAACCTTTTTTGTATATATATGGCCCTCGTTTTCTGTGGGCAAAGTGAAAAAAGTTGACCAAAACAACTGGCCAAGGGGTTACAAATTGGCATCATTTGTCTTGACAAAATTAACCGTCAAAAGTTGATATGAAGCCAAAGGCCGTGGATATTAAATAGTAATTAATCAGCTGGACTGTTCTTGAGATTTGTAAGGAGCATGCTCTCAGTCAAATTGTACCCAAGTAGCATCCATTAACTATAAGAAACAGTTCAATCTACAGGCTGTAGATCACCAATTTCAATATTTTTACATTTTAAGAAAAGCTTAGTTAATTATTAATCCAAGACCCTTTTCACCTTTCAAAAAGGGTAAAACATTTAATATTATACTCATCATGGCCTCATGGTTCATACAAAATTGTTATTAGTGTTAGAGTCGAACTACATATTTATCGTTAGTAGTAATCATACACATTGTTTATTAGCCCAATCACAATGTGTTATACAATGTATAAAAAAAGGTACAGATTAAGGCTGAGATACACTAATTTTATTTTTCATAAAAAGATCATCAACATTCATATTTTTAGGTAACATAATATGTTCCAGATTCCTATTAAATATACAAAATCAGCAATAAAAGCATTACAATAGAAAAAGGAATCAGAAAATATCTTCCACTTAATTTGTAGCTACCACTGGACCAGTACACTTTAAATAAGTATAGTTGCCCAACAAGTTGAATCATATAATTCTCTCCAATCTAGAATAATTTATAAGTTCAAAAAGGTCGGAAAAGGTACTAAAGGAACATATACAATGGCAACTAGCAGATCCTTCACGCACCCATAACTCGAAGATGCTTTCACACGACTAGGCCTTTCCAGCTTACAAACTTCAGCTGAAACCTTGGGTGGGTTGTGCGTGTATTGTGGTTTTTGGGGGGAGGGATTCGTTTAATTGCCAATTATACTAGTCAGTCTTCTTCAGTTGTGGATAAGATTCAAACTTACATGGTGTAAAGGATCGAACCTCAAATTCTTTGCCATTAAAAGATATCTTCGTATTGTACGGAGTTGGCAGATTATCATCATAAATAAGTAGTTAACAAATGCCGAACACTCTTCTTCCCTTTTGATGGGGATATTGAGAAGGCGAAGCTATACTAAAATGCTGTAGTAATTGAATTATTGTTAGTGAATGTCGCAAAATTTATCTATAAAATGAATAAAACTTGACATTTGAATAAGGAACTAAAGTTTCATACATGAGTACTTAATTTAGGATAAAATATTATGAAGGTCATGTCTGTAAGAAGAAGAGAAGATAGGAAACAACAAGAGCAATATATATACAACTTGACACTGGCGGAGCCACGTTAGGACCCCTAAACTATAATTTAATTTAATTTTTTAATGTAAACTTAATTAGACATTTAGATATGCCCCCTAAAATATTTAAATTTACCGGTGCTGCTCCTCTAAAAATTAAAATTTTGTTTATAAATATGACCACCTTAATTTAGTCTTTAAATTTAAACATGATTTGTGCAAAAATCTTAATGACTATGTTGGCTAGCCCAAAAATCCATATTTACAAAGGGAAATGGACATATATGGATAGGAGTCATTTGGGCCAAAATGACTATTTTGCAATTTTATTTTTTTCAAAATGACAAAAATGTCATAAATGACGGGTCATAAAACTTTTGACCCCCGGTCAGCAAATTTATGAAACTATTAAAAATGTCATTTTAAAAAAAAAATTGAAAAAAAAAGTCATTTTGGCCCCAAAACAATCTTAGTTACGTTCATTTCCCTGTCAGGTTATTTTTTATATAGTAAAATTTCAAAAAAAAAAAAAAAAAAGGGAGGGAGAATCTAGGATTTTAAAATTGTTTTGAAAAATCTCAGATTTATTTGGAAAAATATCACTTTTAAACTATTTAGAAAATATCACTTTTTACCAATTAAAAAGGTACTTGGGTAATTGTTCAAGTTACTTGAAACAACCAAATTAGTTACCCAAGCAACCTAATTAGTTACCTCGATTACCTTTGAAAAATACCAATTTTTGAAGCAAAACCAGCATTTTCTAGATCATTCGACAGTGATAATTTCCAAAATAAAATTTAAAAAAAGATAAGAAAACAAAAACAGCCCATTCGAGATTTTTTTTCATTTTTCTAACTTTGGGTATGAACTTTTGTAAGAAGCCTTTCCCTATTCACACTTAAAAATTATGGTTTTAACTAATAGTGGACATCAGAAACAAATCCCAACTGTTTCAAGGCTTCTTGTCCAAATGGCCGAATTTTATATTTAAGTTTAAGAAATGACTTTTTTATAAACATTATTTAAAAAGTGACTGCATTCATAAAAAAATTTGTCCAAAGGTCAAATTAATTAAAAAAGGCTAAAGTAAATCATTTTTTGAATCTTTATATCAATCTATTAATTTACGAAAAAAAAAAATTATATATTGACAAACTTATAATAAAATTTTCAAACTAACACTCAATAATTGATATATTAATATGAAATTAATACACTACTAAAAAAAAATAAGATAAAGTTATAAAATGAGCTTGCGTTTTATCTTTTGTTTACAAAACCCCTTCTGTTTTAGAAAATATAGGAAAACCCTCAAGAATTTTCTTTTTTTATTATTAAAAAATCTTGTAATTTGACTATTTTTGAAGTCTAACCTCATGTAGGCTAAATCAGAAATATTAATGAGAAATAAAAAAAAAAACTCTTAGTAGATAATACGTATAAGTTTATATGAAATTTTCATTTTATGTTTAAATATAGGGATATTTTTTGGAAATTATTTTCTCACTTGTTAGGTTATTAAAATATCAAAATATTGTTTGAACACAAGTATAGACAACTCTTAATTTATTATAAGGTCAAATCTGTCATTTACTAATAGTAATTTTATCATTTCCCATAAATGACGCTAATTTAACAAATATTAGAGGGCCATATTTTAAAAGTAGTCAAACTAAAAGATTTTTTTCATGATAAAAAATCAATTTTAAGGGGGGTTTTCCTATATTTTCGAAAACACAGGAGTTTCATCCAAAAAATATGAAATACAAAGTTATTTTATAACATTATCTTCTTCAATAGGAAAATGGCCGAATATATCAGTTGATACATTGTATCAATGTAGAAACTGCCGAATATATCAGTTGATATATTCAATGTAGAAACTGATTTAATTAATCTAAAAAATCATTTATTTAGTATAAAAAAGTGAATTTAATATATGAGTTGATATATCTTGTATGTAAATTGATTTAGTATATTAGCTGATATAGTCAAGCATTTACACAAGAAGAAAAAAAAAAGGACATTTATTGTAAATGAAGAATGAAAATGGACATTTACTGTCATTACTCTAAAAACTTAATCACTATATTCCATAAAAGAAATGAAAAAGGCAAAAAGGAGATTTCACAAATAAAAACTACTAACGAAAAAAAAAAACTACTAACAAACTTTACAAGTTACAAGTACAAAAGTAACTCGTTATCAAAAAAAAAAAAAAAAGTACAAAGGTAACTAGTAAAATGCGGTCTCAAATTCTTTTGAAAAAAAAAAAAAAAAGATCTCAAACTTAGCATAATCACACACGCATCCAATATTAAAATTGTTCAACTTCCCCCACTCTTTTTCTTTTTTGTTGGGGATCCCAACCTGTTATTAGTGAAAAAGGAAAGGGAATTCTTAGCCAAATCTTGTTGTTCAAATTCAAGAAATGGTTGTTTTTTAAATACCATTAGAAAATGGCTGAATTTATCAAAAACAAATTTGCAAAATGACTGAACTAATACTAAAATATATCAATTTTAAAATTTTTTATCTTTTTATTAATTTACGAAAAAAAAACTTATATATTGATAGATTTAACATAGAATCGATATAATAACATATAATAACTAATATACTGATATAAAATTGATATAATGATATTTACTGATTCATTAATAAAATTAGATACAAAAAATTGATACACTAAGAATGCTCATTTTGAAAAATGGTTTAAAAATGGCGGACATTTATTAAATAGGTCAAAAAAAGGTCATTTCTTAAAATAAAGTGAAAGAAACATACATTTTTTTTTTATAAATTCTAAAAAATAAAAGAAATTTAATTTTATACGGTAAAATTTCAAAATAAAAATGAAAAATTTTGGGTTTTAAAATTCTTTAAAAAATCTCATATTTATTTAAAAACCTCAACTTTTGAAAAATACCACTTTTTACAAGGGCTGACAATTTTCTACACGACATGAAATAAATGAATATGGGTCACAAATTTAATTTTTATGTCAATTTGATATCAATATATATAGCACGTATAATAAATAAGTGGGTTTCAGGTCAACCTATATAACCTGAAAATGACCCATATAACACATTTAATTAAACGTGTCGTTTTCGTATTGACATGACATGACACAAATATGACACATTTATTAACATTATTAAGTTTTAAATATTATTTTGGTTAATTCTAAATATATTTACTTCTATTTACTTTTATTAGTTAGTGTACAATCATGTGAAATATAAGCAATCATGTCAATATTGGGTCGTCAAATGGATCACATATTGTGTTGAACATGTATTAAACGTTATGTATTCGGATTTAAGTTTTTACACGCTTATTAATCGTATCGTTTTTTATTTTCATTTTAATCGTGTCAATATCGTAATTATATCAATCCGAATACAATACGATTATACAAATTGCTACCTTTATTTTTTACCCATTGATGAGGTACTTGAGGTAAGTATTGGTCAAATTAATTGAGGTAATTAGACTAGTTACCTCAAGTAAATCAATTAGTTACTCTAAGTAAATTGACTGGTTATCTTAATTACCTTTGAAAAATGCTAATTTTGAAAAGAAAAAAGTGATATTTTTCTAAATAAAATTTAGAAAAATGGTATTTTTCTAAGTTAGGATTTTTCAAAAAAAAAATACAATTTATTTTTCAGTTTTTGGATTTGGACCTAAATTTTTATAAGAAGCCCAAAAGAAATACCAAGAGAAAATGACATGAATAGGGGGTTAAGTAGATGGATGACCAAGATTTTAAATTTGATTAAGTAGATGTCTACTTTTTAAAAATTTTATAGCTAAATGTCCAGGTATATATATTTTTACACTTAGTAGATAAACATATCTACCAATTTTAGCTACTGTGCTGAAATGTACTAGGTATATATTTTTTTATAGTTGGTATATAAAGTTTTATACTTGATATATAAGCATATATACCAGACATTTTGCTATAATATTTGACAATAGGACATTTACTTAAATTGGGCTTAAAATTTGGTCATATTTCTATATGGCCCAGGGGACTTATAGAAATATGACTTAATTTTGGGCCTAATTTAAGTAAATATCTATTTGTCAAATGTTATAGCAAAATGTCCGGACTTATAGAAATATGATCAAATTTTGGGCCCAATTTAAGTAAATATCTATTTGTCAAATGTTATAGCAAAATGTCCGGTATATATATTTATATACCAAGTGTAAAATTTTATATACCAAGTACAAAAAATTATATACCCAGTACATTTCAGTACAATAACTGAAATTGATAAATACCGCGTGTAAAAATATATATACCTGAATATTTAGCTATAAAATTTAAAAAATAGACATCTACTTAATCAAATTTAAAATATTGGTCATCCACCTAAATTTTTCCGTGAATAGAACAAAATGACAAGCCCAATAACTAGCAAAAGAGAGACAGCCTAATTTCCTCGGCTGGGCTGGAGCTATTGGCTATGATCCTGGGCCAAGATTTAGCCCAACTGAACATTTATTTATCAAAAAACACCCGAGTCCTTGACCGCTTGTCAATCAATTCAACCATAACATAAGATTTTTTTTTTCCTTTTTTTTTCCTTTTTTTTTTAAAGGATCACAAGTCTCTCCCGTACAAATGGAGAAGATTTGCGTGCTACAGTTTTTTTTTTTTTTTTTTTCCCCCTACTGTTTCTCTTTTCAACTAAAATTGTTTTTGCTACCGTAAACATTATGCATATTAGCAGCCAAAGCCGAAATCCTTTTCTTAAAAGGAACCACAAAGAACTGTGATTTGAGAAGAGATTGGATTGCCATAGATTACGAGTTGTGCATGAATTTCACCTGCTCGTTTCAAGTAATTCAGCTTGACCTGATCCGGCCTCCTTGTAAGAACGAGCTCAAGCTTAATTGTCCAAGCACTAGGAATGACGAGCTCTTCATCAGGGAGCTAATCATCACAATTGTTTTAACAGATTTCCGAGATAATAGTAACAGAATCAAGAATTAATTTTGAATCTCCAGAGATTTCCCTAATTATGTGTCATCAATGTAATTTAAATTCAAATATTTGTTACTAAATATTGAACTGACGTTTATCTCACCCTCCCATCTTTAAAGAGAGAGGTCATGAAAAAAGATCTGAAATTTCTTGTACTTAGCATATACAGAGAATATTAGTACTATAAAAGAAAAAGCAAGGACGGAAAATTTGACATTATCAGCTGTATTTCGGCCATAGGGATAGGTCCAAAATAGATACATCGTGTAAGAAAAATCTATCAAAATATTGGAGAAATATTGGTTTCGATGTCGATATTGGTAATTTTGTTCATTAAAGGTGCATATCGAAAATCGCAGAAATTTCTACAAAATTCGTGGAAATCTCAGTGAAAGATCGGTAAATATCATCAACATTGGAATTCAATAAAAAAAAAAATTCATTTCGAAATATTTTTTTTCACCTTGAAATACACCACATACCGCAAATACACTTTAGAAAAGTGAAGAAAAAGGCAAAAAAGAAAAAAAAATAAATAAACCAAGTACATGCTAAAAATAATATTTATTAAAAAATGACGAAGTATATTACGCTATACGATATATATTTCTAATATGTATGCTATTTTTTTTTTGTAAGAAAACTACTTTAATTGATGAATGATTTAGCATTTTTTAAAGTTTTATTAAGTAATTCTATACTTTTAGATAATTATTTGTAATTTTTGTGATTTTTTTGGGAAATTTTCATCTACATCAGTATCATCCTTCATATTTCCATAAAATTGGAGTACCAATATTTTCGTGGATACCAATATTTTCGTCCTTGGACGTAGGCCTTTGCTTTTAGGCTGAACACTCTAAATTTGCTGTAATTTCTTTTATATTTAACTGTTTTACTCATATTTATCATCCATTATTACACCAAATTCCAATGTTAACATTATGTTTATTACTATCTTTGTCATAATTTTAGACACAAATGACAACTTAATTTTAATTTTAAAGTATTATAACTTTGCAAATATAACGATATATAAAGCTACAAATATGGGCTGGGCCAAATGGACAGGTCAGCGGCCCGCAAATTTAGCCCAGATTTGGCCCAGCTTGGCCTGACACTATTCACGGGTTGGGCCGAGATAGTTAGCTCACCGGGCCAGCCCCATAGTCAAAAATTTTTTTTTTTTAATATTTTGTCGTTTTTTGTACTTAGTATTTAAAAAAAAATGATATTTCTACGAAATAGTACCGGACCGAGCCGGCCCAGTATTTAACCATCAGGCTCTAGGGCCAGGTCTCATTTTTAGACTTCCGGCCTGGCCAGACTCATTATTATTCACGACTCGGCCCGACCCGAATTTCTATTTTGGTCTGGGCGACCCATATTTATAGCTCTAACAATATGTAATTAAAATAATAATAATAAAAAAATTCAAATGTGGACCTCACGGGACTAGAGCTTGTGATTCCATGTCGAACTAATTTAGAAGGAATAAATGAATTATTTTGGATTATTTTGGTCAATCGGATAATTTATTGAGTGACATTTGACACAATAAAAAAAGGATTGAGATTAAATAGTCAAATCTCAACCCTTATCTCTGAGCAAATCTCAACCCTTATCCAGTGCGAAATGTGCTCGCAAGTGACAATTACAAAGAGGAAAAATCAGTTGTGGCAAATATGTGTAACTACTAACTACTAATCTAGTTATTACTGCTTTGTTTTGAACGTGAGATTAAGATTGGAATTGAAATTATTTATCTCATACCTATGTTTTATGCCAATTTGGGATTGTGATACATAATCCATAACATCAAAATAGTCCTACGTGAGGAGGATAACTTATCTCATTCAAAAGTAAGCACTCAAAAGTAGTGAGACCCACATTTATTCCAAATCCCAAACTAGTGGGTTACATATTATGAATATTTTTTATGATTTAAACTAATCTAAAATAAATCTATTTCATATTTTAATGAAAAATAGGTCTCACGTTATAATAATAATCCTAATCCAATCCAATATTACACCAAACATGAAATATTATTAAGTTTATCTAATTCAATTTATCACAATCCAATCCGATACTATAATCTAATCCCCGCGGCACATTTGGTTCCTT
>JXTC01000312.1:297766-383007 GCA_002914845.1 Trema orientale | reverse complement strand
CCTCCTAGGGAAGAACGTCTCCTGAAATTCTATATTAAATATCGTGAAAATTATATTTTTAAGGTGGCAATACATGTACCTGATCCAGTGGCAAATCCAAATGATTTAATCATTGCGGTTATATTTGGAGTTTTTCATGATTTGGCTTATATTAGACCCGTTAAAGGCAACACGTGGACTCGTGTTATTAGTAAGACGCGACTATATGTTGATGTTTTGTACCACAATGATCGATTTTACACTATAACTCATAGAGGAAAACTCGCATCTTTTAGCATTACAACAAATCCATTGAAATCGAAGCTAAAGCTAGTTGCAGTAGATCAAATTCCAGAGGATGATTCAAGCGAAGCTGTTTGTTGCAAGCATTATCTGGTGGAATCATTGAGCGGAGAGCTTTTGGCAGTGAAGAGGTATGAATTTCCAAATGAAACTAGGCGTGAAACATGCAAATTCGAAGTCTTTAAATTGAGTTTTGATGGGCCTAGGTGGATTGAGATGAAAGATTTAGGTGATGTTGCATTATTTTTAGGTGACAATACTTCTATTTCTGTTTTAGCTTCAAAGTTTGACGGGTGTCAGAAAAATTGCATATATTTCACCCATGATAAAGATGATTTTCCTTTTGGTCCTGGTGGACCTTCAGATTTGGGTGTGTACAATCTTAAAAATGGAAGAGTCACACCATATTTTACCATTGACCCGGCAAGTATTGCCCAATTACGTAATCGAGGACTAATATGGGTCACACCTACACCAAATATATGCTAGTAAATTTTTTGTTTTTCTTACGTTTCTTTCAGCAAAGCAATGTAATTGTTCATTTTCCTTTTTAGACTAAACATTTAAGAATAGCTAGATTTCCTTATATGTATTGGTTTGTGCGTATTAAGTAGATTTTGAACACAAATAATACTTGGAGTACTAATTATTGTACTAAATTTTTAATACCAACATATGTGTCATGTGATTCTTTATTACTCAATTGGTGATAATGTTTAATTTATTTATAATAAATTTGATATAACAATTAGATGGTGATAACTTATATGCCGCATATATTAGTAAAAAAAATTTGGTATATTATAATTAAGACCTCTAGCACTGTCCACTTTGAATATGGGTGAGGTAGTAGGAAATAACCTCGGTGGGACAATCTAGATACATTAGGTAAATGTGGGATAGTGGGCTGCTTAAGCTTAAATGACTATATATCATTTTCTCTTATATTTATTCCTAACAATTTAATGATTACGAAGTTCTTCTATTTTTGTTAGAACCGACTTATAATTCAACAGAGTTTCACATGGGCTTAATTTAACTAATTCAAGTAAATCTCGTTTTATCTCTGGCGTTTTATTTAATTCTGCAGTGATGATATGTTATAATTAAGCATGACAATACTGCATCATATATGATATAAAGTACAGAGACCAAATATTAATGAAGGACCTAATGTTCCACATGGGTAATTCAACTGATTTTTAACGATTATTGCCATTAATCAGCTTTCTGATATGTGACTTTGGAGATGGATAATTGGACATTGTTATTCATCATTGAAATAAAAACAATACCAACTATTAAGGTTTAACATAGAGCAAACAAAAAACAAGATATTTATGATAATTTATTTTCAATGTGAAAGCTACATCCACTTTCTACTACTGCAAGTTTTCACCATAATAAAAAAGAATAATTACAAAGAAGAGTAATGATAGGGATACCAAAATTATACACCAAAAAGTTACACCAGTGATGTGGCATCATTTTCAGCTTTATAATTTTTAATGAAGTGGTCCCACTCTAAAATAAAAAGTAATTGAAATGTATGCCACATCATTTGGTGTGAGTGTTTGGTGCAAGATTTTGGTATCCTTATCATTACTCTTACAAAGAAATATCACGCATCTTATTTCTCAAAAACTATGCGACTTTAATTATAATCTCACTTACTCTAATTTTGGACTCTAATTAGGGTAGCTGAAATACATAAGTAAAATCCAAAAATATCTCTTACTAATATACTCTTATTAGTAAAATTTTCGTCAAAGCTTTGCCCCCACACCCCAGGGAGGGAATATACCATGCCCAACGTCCACCTTACTGCAAGGTCGATGGCGTGTGTGTAGCATAAGATATTTTGTCTTGATTTATTTTTGTCGGTATAATTAGGCTCTACGCATCTAATAACAACATGTCCAATTCTTATTTATAGGCATAAACCAAACACATGCTTTTAAAGTGTAAATTTTTACTACATGTACAATTGCTACAATTTTCCATTCCATGCGTCTCATTCTCAATTGATACAACCATATGGGCATAGCGATACCGGATATTTCAACTAAAATTTCTTTTTTTAAAAAAATCACAGGGATTTTCAGTGAATTTTAAAGTTAATGATTTCATTTATTTCACTTTGGGCTAGATAGTTAGAAATTATGATTCGATATTTGATATTCCAATACTCAAATTTATTCCGTAACAAAACAAATAGCTTCCTACACCTCAAACTATTTTTTCTTCTTCTTTGCTAATGTATTTTTAATTTTTTAATTATCTCCTTCGGATAACAAAATTGTAAGTTGAAAGAGAAAATTGTGGCGAAATTCCTTCTTTTTAAGTCGAAGTTTATACTTGTATACTCAACCTTTTTTTCTGACGATGATAGTACATTCCGTGCAGTTTTTGTTGTCACCGTCAACGTGTAACTATTTGAAGTAATATGTCATTTTTAAAAATGAAGAAAAATATATGAAAAATTAAAAAAAATGAAAATAAAAAAAAATCAGAGAAAAAAAAAACACCTAATTGAGTAAAAAGTAAAAATCTAAAAAAAAAAAAATGCTCTTCTTCTCTAATCTGTCTCTGTTAATCCTTTTTCTCCATTAACAAGTACAATGTTTCCAAACCCCTAAATTATGCTATTCCTAGCATTGTGCAATCTCCAGGAATTACTATTTGCTGCAAAAAATATATAATAATAATAATAATAATAATAATAATAATAATAATAATAATCGTTTCGCTTAAATCCCACTTGAGAGGGGAAAAAACTAATCCTAATATATTATATTTCAGGTTTGATGGGTCAGCCCTGCTGCTTTTTTCGTGTGGCTGGGGGATTTTTTTCCTCTCAAATCCATTGTTTCTTTATACATTGAAACCATTCACACTCTCCCAAAAAAATTAAACAAGATTAAATTATACAAAATTATAGGGAGGGAAGCAATTACAGATCTTGGGAGTGAAAGAACAGAAGCCAAAAGGTCGGTTGGGAATGTTTCAATTGATGGCACAGCAACATGGAGATGGCAAGCAGAGCCCTTTAGCTCCTCCACAGCAAGTACACAGATCTGAAAGCTTCCCAACCTCCTCCTACTCTCATTCATCGTCATCATCATCTTCCCTGGCTCTACCAGTAGCACCAACGGCAGCATCTCAGCAATCTCCGCCGCCACCACATACCCATTTAACTTCAAATCAATACTACAAAAACATTAATACCCAGAATGAAAAAAATGACCAGTTTGGCAAGAAAATAAAGGGATCTGTAAAATAAAGGTGGGTTTTTTAGGGGAGAGAGAAAGAGAAAGAGAAAGAGAAGGAGAATAACACTCACTTGGACTAAACTTGGTTCAATGTTTATGTTGGTAATCACAATAGCCACCTATGGAGATTAATGGTGCATTTTTGCAAAGAAAATTCTGCAGAGAGAGAGAGTGGAGAAGAAGTTTTTTTAGGTTTTTAATTTACTCGATTAGTTTTCTTTTTTAAGTTATTCCTTTTTCTGATTTTATTTTATTTATTTTTACTTTCCTGATTTTTCATATTTTTTTTTTTGTTTTTAAAAATGGCACAATACCTAATAGGGCAACACGCATCCTCTGATATGACACTTAACAGAAAAATTTGACGATTGTTAAAAATTTAGACGAAAGATATTATCTTCATAAAGATAAAATATTAAGTATATAGGTGTAAATTTTAACTAAAAAAAAGTCTTTTGCCCCAATTTTCTCTAAGGTGAAATTACTCTCTCTCTCAAGTCTTAAATGAAAACAACATAATTATAGTAAGTAACTCTCAAGTACATATATAGGCACCCATTTTCTTAGCAAAAACACTAATATAGACATGTTATTAAAACTGAAAAAGGTTTTTTAATATTAGCAGAAAAATAACATCTATTTTTGTCAATTTTAGAGGGGAAAAAAAATCTTGAGTTTCTAGTTATGTCAAAAGTGGACACTGTTTCGGTGTCGCACTGTCAGATAAAGTGTGGCAAATCTCTTGAGACAAAGGGGACATGTAAAATGCATAACTGGAACATCCTCCAGTTCAGCCTCTCTAATTTCGAAATCCTCATCCTCCTCATCCACATTCTCATTAACCTCTGATTCTTCTACTTGTAGTCTTGCCATGACACTCTCTAGTGCTTCCCTCAACATTTCATCAAGCTCAGTGGGAATAACCAGCAAATTAGCACTAGGCTGAGGTTCATGTCCACCTGTCAGCACAAAAGGGTGAATTTTTAACGTAAGGTGAATTTTTAACGATTTAGAATCACAACTAGAGAAAAACACAAGAAACTCTTAAGCTCACGTTTAGAACCTGGGATCATTTCAATCAGCTGATGTCTTCTCTCGTCATCAAGACCAACTAGCGAACTCTCCAAAACTTTAAAACCAACCAACTAAATAGGAAACAAAAATTTATAGTATAAGTTACGAGTTCAAGTATAAATGGAAAATCGAAAAAATAATGCTAACCTTAACCATCTCTCCCAGAGCAAAAAAGGCTGCTTCTCTCACCTCTGGGATTCCATCATTGAGGCACTACAGAAACCCAATACCTTATCTTTAGAAACTAAAAGAACAACACGGCTAAACTTGACAGAATGTTCACAATACAAAAATTTATAAGAAAATTGATGAGAACTATATTGCACTAACCTCCATAAATATGGGAGCGTAGTCCTTGCGCACCTTTAGAATAATAGCCCTGTCACTTAATTCAATACTAAACGCCACCCAATTCAGAGTTGATGAACGTACTACAGGAACTTCATGACTCGCACGACTCGCTTCTGGGTTCATTAATGACCTCTCCGGGCAGATACCAGTCGAAACTTTGTCCGAACCCAGCATACAGGAACAGGAACAGACCCTATGCGTACACCTTCACCCTTCATGGATCGATCCGATCAGAAATTATTTGGAAACTGGCAAATTGCCAAATGATAAGAATGAGACTCGGAAGATCAAATACCAATCCAACCGGTATGTCGTCATTGGCAACCAACTTTACAGGCGGGGATACGCGGCTCCGTATCTGAGATGTCTCCGACCAGACGAGGCCGAATATGTGTTGAGGGAAATACACGAAGGGGGATGTGGGAATCATTCCGGACCAAGGTCCCTGGCGCACAAGGCATTGAGACAGGGATTCTACTGGCAAACCATGACAAGAGATTCAAAAGAGATGGTGGAACGACGTGATAAATGTCAAAGATTTGCTCACCATACAAAGGAACATCCCGAACCCCTGTCGCCGATCATTAACCCTTGGCCCTTCGCTAAATGGGGGATAGACTTGATCGAGCCCTTACCTACAGCCCGGGCACAAGCAAAATTTGCAATCGTTGCCATCGACTATTTCACTAAGTGGGTTGAGGCGGAACCACTGGCAAAAATCACTGAGGCATGCACAAATTTTATCTTCAGGAACATCATATGCTGGTTCGGACTTCCCCACTCGATAGTGACCGATAATGGCAAGCAGTTCGACAACCCGAGGCTCAGAAAATTCTGCCAGAATTGGGGAATCCACAAGTTATTTTCTTCTCCCAACCACTCACAGTCAAACGGGCAAGTGGAGGCAACAAATAAGACAATCAAGGAAAATCTGAAAAAAAGGCTGGAAAAGCTAAAGGGATCGTGGGCTGATGAGCTGCCCGTAGTCCTATGGGCTCATCAGACGACAGAAAAGGAAGCAACTGGAGAGACCCCGTTTTCTTTGGCATTCGGCATAGACGCTGTAATCCCTGCCGAAGTTGGTATGCCCAGCTATAGAGTGGAGGCGTATAGAAGTCAAGACCCCGAGCGACGCGAGGTGGACAATGGAGAAGGCCTAAGAACGAACCTTGATCTGGTAGAGGAGAAAAGGGAGCAAGCGCTTTTACGGATTGCTGCTAATAAACAAGCCGTGGCTCGGTATTACAACTCAAAAGTCCGAGCACGAACTTTCAGAATTGGGGAACTTGTGCTTAGGCGGGTATTCATAAATATTGCTGAACGTGGGTCTGGATCGCTCGGACCAAAATGGGAAGGGCCTTACTTGATAACAGGAATTGTACGACCTGGAACCTACCACCTGCAAGATATGGGGGGTAGTAATCTAACTCATCCTTGGAATGCAGAACATCTACGAAAGTACTACCAGTGAATGTACATATAATGAAATTCCTCCTTGAGATTATTCCTCGCTTTTAGCTAGTAAAATTGCCGTCCCTAAGTGCTTCCGAGCACTAGGGACACGAAAGCAGGTGCTTCCGAGCACCGTCCCTCTAGGTGCTTCCGAGCACTAGGGACACGAGAGCAGGTGCTTCTGAGCACCGTCCCTCTAAGTGCACCCGAGCACTAGGGACACGAAAGCAGGTGCTTCTGAGCACCGTCCCTCTAAGTGCTTTCGAGTACTAGGGACACGAAAGCAGGTGCTTCCGAGCACCGTCCCTCTAAGTGCACCCGAGCACTAGGGACACGAAAGCAGGTGCTTCTGAGCACCGTCCCTCTAAGTACTTCCGAGCACTAGGGACATGAAAGCAGGCACTTCCGAGCACCGTCCCTCTAAGTGTACCCGGGCACTAGGGGACACGAAAGCAGGTGCTTCCGAGTACCGTCCCTCTAGGTGCTTCCGAGCACTAGGGACCCGAAAGCAGGTGCTTCTGAGCACCATCCCTCTAAGTGCTTCCGAGCACTAGGGACATGAAGGAGCTACCAAACCATCCCTATAAATGCTCCCAGGTGCTAGGGACCTAGTTCCTGAAACACGATTTTTTATGTTGTCGAGACCTAAAATCACCTATACTCCTAAATCATCTAAATAAAACGACAATCGTCAAACGATGATTAATGATTGGAAAGCATGCAAAAATACTCAAAAAAGGTATCGATAAACATAAATTACCAATAAAAGAAAGGTATTGATCATAAAAAAGACAAGAGGAGAGCAAAATAAGTAAAATAAAAGAGAGACCCCAAAAGGGATAATTGTCTTTACAGATTAAAATAGGGGCCCGGCCGTCCGGACCCCAAACAAAAAAAAAAATAAATAAAAAAATAAAAAATAAAAAATAAAATAGACGAGATTACAAAAATCAAGCCCGCGCAGGGGCAGCTCTAAGAAGGGTTGGCAGCAGTCTGATCCTGGAGAGGAGTGGCCGGCTCTTCAGCTGGTGCGGGCTCGGGTGGTAACTCAGGCCTAGTCGACTCCTGCACGTCATGAGCCGAGGCGGGAATGGACTCCTCCAGGAATGAGAAGTCCAAGTCCTTGTACTGAGCCACCATCGCGGCTTTCAAGTTCTCGACTCCCAGCTCGTATGTGTCCCACCACGGGTCGGAATGGTGGAACCGAGTGGCGATCCAGTCCTCGATCACCGTCTTCTGAGCCTCTTCGGAGACCGTTCTCCGAGCCACCTCCAGCTGGGACTTCAGATCGCCCACTTGCTGCTCAAGCTCGAGTTTGGCCCTTTTCTCCTCGCTGAGCTGGCTCTCCCCATCAGCTGCTTTCTTGGCCTGCTGCTCCCGCTTCTCTCTGGCGGAGTTCCGCTCGGAGCGATACCTCTCGGCAGACGCCGACAAGTCCCTCATGCGCTCATACATGAGTTCGTTTATGAAAGCTTGCTGAAAGGGATGAGAAGCAGTTAAAGCAAAAACAAAACAGAAACCACTTGTAAAGTAAACGATATAAATCAAGAAGACAAGGAGAATGAAATTACCCGAGCGGAATGCTCTGAGCAAAGAGCGGCCAGGTCCCTATCCGACCTCCTGCGACAGTCCTCTGCAAGCTGGTCTGAGCAGGCGGTGTTCATCCTATCCATAGGGCCCCTCAGGAAGGTCTTCAGTCGTTGGGCTGGGGGCTCGTTTGGATGGGGCGACTCCATAGGCCTCTTGTCAGGTCGGCCTGCAGGAGGCGGGGTGTGCGAGGGAGCCGGAGGTAGCTCGGACGTCCGCAGCAAGGGGCTGCTCCTCGGAGGTGCCGGCCTTGAGCTGCTACCCGGGGAGTTCCGACCACTCCCTTCTCTCCCCCTGTTCCGAGCCATTAATGCGCGAATGTTGGGGTCTATGTGCGCCATGTCGAACTCTTAAAAAAAAAAGAAAAGAAGAAGAGTTAGAAATCATAAAAAAGCACATACTCAAGGACTCCCAAACCCCCTACAATAAAACCTTGGTCGGTTGATGTGTTTGGGTACTGAGGAGAGGGAGTGGGGCTCATGGGCTCCATAGGTGGGGTCGGGGGCAAAATGGTCGGGACCAGCCGAGGAGGTGCAGGCGCATCGAAATCCCTTGGAGCACAGCGCCTCCGCGGTCTCTCAATCCGGACAGCAGCGCCGACCTCTTCCGTGACCGGCCGAGCAGGGCTTACCCGGACGAATTCCTCAAAGGTGGTCCTGTCTTTTAGCGGATACCACCCGGTGTACTCAAAATTAACGTCCGTAAGTAGGTTCCCCACCTCCTTCTCACGACGATGGAGCCCTTCGATAGCAATGGCCAGGGCGATCGTCTCGTTAGTGGCGGTATCGGCCTGGCGCATCGCCCATTGCCGCCTGACCTGGAAGGTCGTGGGGATGGGCCGCGCATCCTCCGGTAGTTGACCACCCGCAACGTCGTCCCAGGACATTCGGGCGTAAAACCACTCCCCCTTTCCCTGTTTGTCAGATGTATCCCGACCAAGGATGGGGACGGTGCGCCTCGAGTCATCCCCCACCGCACGAGGAGTCTCAGATGAGTACGCCTGGAGGTAGTACAACCCACGGCTGTTGGGCGCGTTCTTCAGCTGGTAAAGATACTTCAGCATGCGCAAAGTGATGTCTGGAAGCCGAAACATTACCCAGAGCCCGATCAGAACCCGCCATCCATTCGGATTCAACTGTGTAGGGCAGATTTGGCATTTAGAGAAAAAGCGGTGTAGGAAGGGGTGGATGGAGAGCCTCAGTCCTGCTTCGAAAAACCCAAGATAGAGGGTCACGCACCCCTCTGGTGGACGGTTGGGCACATCACCCTCTCCGGGTGGAAGAAGGTGTATGTTGTCCGGAATCTCATAGCGAGATTGAACGCTCAGTAGGAGCTCGTCCGTCATTGTGGACCGAAAATTGTCGGTGCTGAATTCTGTAAGAGGCCTCGCCTATTCGGCTCCGCCGACCACAGGGTCGGCAGCCTCGGTCCTAGCCACCCGACCACGCCCCCGGCCCCGGCCACCTCTTGCCATCGTGTTGCTTGTGGAGGGAAGATTAGGGTTTGATGCTCGGGATTGGTTTTGAATTGACGAGGGAATGGAATACCGAACCCTAATAATTGGTCTGTTTCTGTTTAAAACTAGCGGCTCGTCCCTAGTATCTTCTGAATCGGACATGAGAAACAGATCCTTATCGAGTAAAGGCCGAGCTAACCTGAAAGGATTTACAACATGGGCCGTGAGCCGTCATAATTAGCAAAGGCCGCTACCAGGCCAGACAAGTCGGGCTGGGGACCGTCGAACCTGATCGGGGATAAGCCGAGCAAGGCCAACTCGTAGTTCAGGGTAACATCGTCATCATCATCGGGGAGATCGTCGACCCTTCGAACATCTGGGAGAGCTCCCTGATCGGCAGGAGGCCCAAGGGACGGTGCTGCGACTTCAGCCTCGGCCTCGTTAATACTGGGCTCCGAGCCAGACACGACCTCACCACCGCTCTCTGAGGAGACCAGGTCCACTACAGGAATCGATGCAGGGACGGGTACTACGCCATCTGGGAGTCGCTGAGAGACTCCGGAATGATCAGACTCGTCGTTCCCAGCCACGGCAAGATCCATTCGAATCCGTGTCCCGATCAGGTAGAAACCCCAGAAAAAGAAATAAAGAAAACCAAAATAAAAGGAAAGAGGAAAAGAGAAAGGAAGAAAAACTGGGTTTCAAACCCAGATTACTTACCAAACGAAAAAGATGGAGTCATCGAAATAAAAGAGAACACGGGCGAGATTGTGGAGCAAAAAAGGACGAAGTCACTGTCTCGATTAGGCGCAAAGGGTATACAAGGAAGAACTGGAGAGATTAAGGGAAAAAGGGAAAAAAGCTAATTGTTACTTAAAAAGAAATCACTGGAAACAGGTTCTGTGCGAAGAAACAGCAAAATGAAAATAAGGCAAAAGAAAGAAGTAAAGAAGGAAGGAAGAAAAGAGTGCTGTATTTATAAGCCAGGGCAACGAAACGGCACCACCCTTGATCAAAGGGCATGGCCACGTGTCGACAGAAGAGCGTAGAGGATTTCAAATGATAAAAGGAGACTTCTCGTATCCCTCAGCAAGGGCGGGAGAAAATACTGACCACACGATAAGCAAGAAAGCCACGTGGTTCACGATGGAAAGGTGCGTATGGAGCACGCGCTAACTTGGACAAGCCCCCATACACGTTGCGCCTTCCCGAGAAAAACTACATTCTAACCGAGGCTTACCCATGATTGCGAAAACTGACATCCAAACAGACGGCCATTTGACATGACCGTCATCATTATCTACTGCCGAACAAATCCGCATTGGCCGAACCGCTACCAAAAAAAAAAAAAGGCACAGCAACGCGGAGCACCAGATAAGCCGAACACGATGAGATAAAGTTCTCGCCCCGAGCACTTCATGGCAAGAACTTGGGGGGCAGATGTTAGGGGATAATTTTCCCAACATGTCCAAGAAAACGACATAACAAGATATCGACCAAGGACGACGTCGTTCTTGGTTGATCTCTCTACCCGACCAGAATGAAACCGTACCACACAAGGGAGGGCCGAGTGAAAAGGAAGCTACAAAGCCATGCCCATTAAGGAAAGACCCTTGTGGTCGGATTTTATGCCACTGCCCGAACAGACCCTAAACGAAAGACCAGTAAGATCAAGAAATAGCCGACCAAAGCCGTAGTAACATGAGTCCGACCAAGGTAAGGAACAAAGGAGATACGGACCCAGGAAAAGCTGACATCTGGCCTAATCACTCACATACACCCGTACAAGCGGGTATGAAAGACCCCCCTGCCTTTGCAAGGACACGTGGGTATCGACCCTAATCCCTGGGGGACCACTTTCCATGGACACGTGGACATTAACCCTAGCTTTTGGGGGGACCACAGAACCACTATAAATAGTCCCATAATCACCTGAAAGAGGTAAGCCGCCACAAGTCCCAAAAAATCCTATTTGCCTTTTTCTCCTCTCATCGTCATTTATTTTCATCGAAGGAATCGCTAATCATTCTTTCTGTTGAGGAGATTTGGCAGGTACCACACCGGTACCACCTATTACTAGTCGGTGAAAAGTCTAGGCACAGTCTTCTTCAAGACTGTACGGACCACACCTACATCAAATCTGGGTTTTAGACTCCTTTGAGAGAGAACCACTCAAGGCCGTGTGGCGCGCGTTGGGTCATGGACTAAAATCCACACCAACACTATCTTTTTCAGAAATGATAGAATTCAAACTTTGCACTTTTATTTCATATTCTTCTTTGGATTTTATAAGTGTAGTGTTATTACTTATCAAAAGACGATTATCAGCACAAACCTTTAACCATTGAGTGTACATTTTCTGATATGCCACTAAAAATTGAATCCTCTTCAGGTTCTGATTCGTCATCATCTGAACTAAAATCTATCGCAACATCATCTGGTTTCTCAGAATCTGTTACAATATTATCCTCAGCAACAGAGTTATTGTAACAGACAGTGTCTGTTGCAACGGAAACTGTATCTTTCTGTAACACAAACCATGAATCACAAAACAAGGAGGTAGTGAGAGCAACATTACCTACAATGTCTTCCTCTTTACTTCTATCGGATTATGCATCCTTCAATGTAGTAATCATGGCTTTTGACTTCTTTTTTAATGTATTGGCACATTCAGATTTAATATGACCATAACCTTCACATTCCCTGTATTGAATTCTTTTTCTCTTATTTTTTAAGGTATTGGCACATTCAGATTTAGTATGATCATAACCTTCACATTCCCTGCATTGAATTCTTTTTCTCTTATTAGAATCAAAAGAATTACTACTATTGGAGAATTTTGGAGTAACATTATTTTTTTCTCATCTTTTTTAAGTATCTTTTGAAACTTTTTGCCAGTAAGGTCAATTCATCTGAATCATATTCTATAAGAAGAGATATACTAACAAAACATATCAAAAAATCTCAAAATCTCACTAATATTTAAGTGACTCTTCTCTGATATTAATTGAAAGATCTATTTTAGGTATTACCAAATAATTAATTAATAATTAATTGTTGTAACATATGTATAAAAAGTTATTGCAACAACGACTACAAATATTGTAACAGAACATGAAAAAATAAAGAGATGAACATAAGACGTTTTTAACATGGTTCGGACCTCTCCTACTCCATGGGGTCACACCTAGAGATTAAACAAATTAGTAAAGTATAAAGATTACAAACACCAATTGATTAATGCAATAAAAGGTTCCCTCTTTTCAATTGCCCCAGTGTATTATAACAACTTCACCACTTATTTAGCGAGCTCCCCTCGTCTTGTTGATCATTCACACGTGAACTCCCTTCACTGGTCCGGATCTATCTCCTCCCGAAGACGTATTGTTCTTCCTCCCAAAGAACAAGATGCACACAAATAAATTATATAGAAAATCCTAAAGCTCTCTAAGTCTCATAATAGTAATAGAACAATCTCTATGCCTTACATAAAAGTTCTCTCAAAGAGTATTTTCTCTCAAATTAAATGCATACAAATCCCTTGGACTTGGTGAGCTTTTATAGATGAATTTTCAGCCCTAATTTCGTGCTCCATTGGTGTGAATAGGCTGAAAATAAGAAAGTAATGATTTGTCACAAAATCTGTTGTCATTCCTTATTTGGATAGTTAGAAATTTGTTGCAACTGCTTTCATGAATTATTCCTGAAAAGTTTCCATGTACATTGAGAAAAGTTGTTCACGATTTTGGCTCTTTTTAATAAGCTGAAATCACTCCTATTTACCTGCAAAACTTTTCTTAAAGGCAAGGATTGATTTTACAATTAATTAGAGTCAATCAAAATTAAGTAAGAAAACTTTCTATAAACAGTGATATCTATTAGAACAGATTTCATCAGAAAATCCTGACAGCTCATAAAATTAATTACATTAATTTAATGAGAACATAATCTGCACCATAATGGACGAAATATCACTATGATTCTGCTAATACACCTGTCAATAATCATTATCCAAGATTTGAGGTAATAAAGAGCAAGAATTAAGCTAAAAATGGAAACTTAATCAAAGGAAAAATGAGATAAAATATCTCAATTAATTTGGTCCAACTGGTCACGAAAATCTATCAACAATAATTCTCATTATCTTTCCAGAGACGTTTAATAAGGAAAATTAGACCAAAGAATGGAAGAACAAAAAGTTTCTAAAATTATATTTTCGGCCAGCACAAATTCGTTGTAAGTGATCCTGTAAATCTGTTGTAACAAATGTTTTACAATATCAACAGACCTGTTATAACAATTTGTTAGTTTTTTTACAACAACTTGAGTTTATTATTTTTGCCAATTATTTGCTAACACCTTGGACCTAACATGTATTACCATTTTATGTTCTGTATTAGTAGATTGTGTTATACATTTTAATAACATTATTCTGACTAATCTGTGCACAATGACTTTTTTGCCATAACTTATTCAGGTATAATTACAATTTTATCCCAAAATAATACATTGTAAATTTTTCGGTGCCGAAGGAATCCGGTAAGAGAAACCTATTATTACTACCAGTCATCAACTCCACTTTTGCAATTTTAGTGGGACCTCTTTAGTCTTTTCTAACAATAAATTTGTGAGACCCATTGCACTTAAAAGGGACCTGACCAATCCCTTTTTTCAAGAAACAGGACATCATCTATAGCCTACGTAGGAAAATGGAAATTTATATATACTAAACTCAAAAAGGTGTGTTAAAAAAAAAAAAAAACTCAAAAAGGCAAAGATATATCCCGTAAACAAACTTTTAACTTGAGTAGTGAGGATTTCTTTCGTCGCTTATATAAGAATGGAAAACAGCCTCTTTTAAAACACATATTTGCAATAATATCTATATTTTGAATTTATTACAAGAATGGAAAACAGTCTCTTTTAAAACACATATTTGCAATAATATCTATATTTTGAATTTATTTGTGAAGTAGTATTTTTCGATAATACTCGATTACGTTAAATTCTGCTCAACAACCACACTCGACAATATAAAAAAACTATTTTACAAAAAAGTTTTAAAACTTATGTCTTTGTCAAAATTCACTTTCAAATTATCTATTTCACCTATTTTTTTTATATAAATATATAATATACATATGTATATATGTATATGCATTCGTCACACAATTAAGTCGTTATGAACTTATGAGGACGGCTTGGTTGGATTATTTGCCGGAGACTTCAACAGTTGCCGCACATAAAAAGAGTGCTATATAATAATTTACATATTTGCAATTTTCGAGAGTCTATTCCAAAAAAAAAAAATGCAGCAAAATTTGACTATTCGAGAGATCAGGTTATGAGTCTTGGTTTCTTCTTTGTTCTACCACTTTTCTTTCTCATTTTCAAGCATTACTTCAAGTCAACCTCATCCCCAAAAGGGCCACCTCTACCACCAGGCCCCAAACCATGGCCTATAGTGGGGCAACATCCTTCAAATGGGGACAAAGCCTCACATCTCCATGACCCAATTCGCCAAACTCCATGGCCCACTTATTTCTCTAAGACTAGGCACTCAGCTCCTCGTTATTGGGTCTTCGCCAGAAGCCGCAGCCGAAATCCTCAGGACCCATGATCGTCTACTCTCTGCTCGGTACATACTAAAGATAATGTTCGCCGGAGGGGTCGATCTCAACCGGGTCTCGCTCATGTGGGCCCCACAGTGCAACGAGCGGTGGAAGGTGTTGAGATCCTAATGCAAAGCCGAACTGTTCTCACCCAAAGCCATAGAATCTCAGACCCTTTTGAGAGAAAAGAAGATGGTCGAGATGGTTGAATTTTTGGGAAGCAGAGAAGGCCAAGTGGTCAAAGTCAAACAAGTGGTGTCTGCTACGGCTTTTAACGTATTAGCTAATCTTGTTTTCTCAAAGGATCTTACGAGATTTGAAGATGGGGAGTGTGATGGTACTAATAATGGGCTAAAGGGAATTCTTGAGAGATTGACGGATCTTGGGACTCGTCCGAATTTGGCCGACTTTTTTCCTATACTAGGCAATTTGGATATTCATGGTATATATAAACGTAGTCTTGTGTATCTTAAACAGGCCTATTCTGAATGGGAAGACCTTATAAAAGATAGAAGAAGAGCCAGAGGCCAAGACCCTTTTAGTAAACAGCGCGATTTCTTGGATGCCATGATCGAAAATGAGTTTGCAGATGACCAAATCAATCATTTGATAATCGTGAGTTTAATTACTAAGCAATAAAAATCCTTTTATTATTATTATTATTATTATTATTATTATTTAAGTCTTTTAAAGAATAATTTTTCATCTTTGTGGTAAATTTAAATTTGAGCCCTTCTTTTAGACAAGGAAACACTAGTGTTATTGTAATTAAATTAGTCATATCTTTTATAACAATCGAATAGGAAATTCTTCCAACTATAACAATTCACCGTCAACCTTAAAAAGCCAACTTCAGTAAATTTGAGTGGTAATTTGACTTTGGCAGGAGTTGTTTACCGTGGGAATTGACACTACCACAACGACCGTTGAGTGGGCAATGGCAGAGAAAATAAAGAAGCCATGAACAAAGTCGTTGAAGAGCTCAGAACCAAAGAAACCCCTTTTTCAGAACAAGTGATCTCTCAACTTCCTTACTTGAATGCTTGTTTTAAGGAGACGCTAAGGTTGCACCCACCTGCCCCATTTCTACTACCACATTTTGCTCCGGAGACTTGTGAGGTTATGAACTACACGGTTCCAAAGAACTCTCGTGTGTTTGTGAATGTTTGGGCCATTGGACGAGATCCAACATTCTGGGAAGACCCATTATTGTTCAAACCGGATAGGTTCCTGGGATCAAATTTGGAGTTCAAAGGCCATGACTTCGAGTTTCTACCGTTTGGCTCTGGAAGGAGGATTTGTCCGGGGCTAATGATGGGAAGCAAGCAAGTTCTCCTGATTATGGCCAATTTGGTTCGTTTCTTTGATTGGTCTCTTCCAAATAATGATGATCCTGGAGACTTGGATATGGGTGAGAGGCTTGGCATAACAATGCAGAAGGAACAACCTTTGCTACTTATTCCAAAAATAAAGATTTGACACATACCAAAAAATGAAGGAGAAAAAAAAAAAAAAGCTTTATGCTTTGCTTGTATTCAATTATGTCTCAGTTTCTTGTTGATACCGTCTCGATATTTTGTTTTGAGTGTAAAATACTATATAGTACTTTCCCAGACTTAAAACTAGCTAGATTCAAAAGTATTTGATAGTGCAATTAAGGTTGTACTTCTAAGCTTTCACTTGCATTTTGTGGCTTGTTAAGGATTTTTTGTTGTGGACGAATGGATATTTGACATGGGGCTGGGCTTCCCGAGGGAGAATCGTACTAAACTGCTGATGGCCTCAGGCAGTTAACGGGCTTTCATTCATGAGCCTTGGGGTTTTACTAGGCCGAGGAGCAGTCTCTAATTTGTTGGGCTTCTTTCATGAATAGCCGTTCTAGAAGGGAAATAGCCGTTCTATTTCAAATAAATTTTAGGGATAATTGCAAAAAAATATCCTAAAATTTGGGTGTTCTGCAAATTAAACTCTGAAATTTGGATTCTGTAAAATAATACCCTGAGATTAAGAATTTCTGAAAATTAATACCCTGGATAGATTTTTTAACCAATTTTAAGAACAAAAAAACAATAATATTCTCCATTAAAACTAGATTAATTCATATTATTCATCTTAATTTTGAGGATATTATTGTATTTTATCAGTTAAAAATCAACACAAGGTATTAATTTTCAGAAATTCGTAATCTCAGGGTATTATTTTGTAGAATCCAAACTTCAGGGTTTAAATTGCATAACATTCAAACATGAGGGTATTTTTTTGCAGTTATCCCTAAATTTTAACAGAATCTTAGATAGAATATACCAAAAAGAGAAACACTTAGTACTTAATGCCACCAAAAAAAAAAAAAATTGCGAACCAATATACCAAAATGGTAATAAGTTGGGGACCAATGATGTCATTAACCCTATAAAAATCGAAAAAAAAGGAAAGATAATGTACATGTAAACTTCAATTTAGAGAGAGAGAAAGAGAAACATAGACATAAATTGGGATTTTAATTAATGAATAATCACATTTCTATACAGGTATTTAAGTTGAAACAAAAATTTGCTACAGTATAGGAGTTGTTATTAACACGTTTTTCTGATTTGCAGTGAACTTCAATCGACTATATATAATCATATAATTTCATATACCCAATTCCCGAACTAAATATTTATTATAATCTTAGCAAGTCCTTATCATACTCAAAAACCTCAGTGAAAACGTACGAGAACTGGCGTAGGCAAAACCAGCGCAGAATTACTAATTAGTAATTACTATTGCTTTTCTGGAACTTGGGGAACTAAACATTAGTAGACAGGATCCAAATGTGCATGCATATATACAGGCTTACATCTCTCTTAGATCTCATTATTTTTTGATAAGAACTCTCTTAGATCTCATTAATTTATAATAATAGGTCAATTTATAATTAAAACTAGTACGTCTAAATTAAGAAAACAAGATTCGAACTTTGTATGATTATAATCCCAGGATACCCTTAAGTTTTTCGAGGGCAAAAAAACTATATTAATATCTAATCTCATTCTATTTCCCTCATAACACCTCTTCCATTTTTATGAGTACCATAGGATTGATCTCTCCTTAAATCCCTATGTTTTGCCATTTCGAGACCACACTCGTTTAAAATAAAAAGAGACTTAAATGGCAAGTATATGTACCTTGCACGTTGTATATTTTCGTACCCCTATACACTCAGTTATTTCTTTAATCTCTCTACATCGTAATAGGGAACTGCACACCACCCACATGACCAAACTTTTTTTTTTTAAATGATACCAAGTTGAACCAATAACTTATTGCTTACATATTTCGCCATATTCAACCTTCCTCTAATCCTACTAATCTCAAATCTCAACCCAAAATTTCATATATATAAGATTATATTAACATACAACAACCAAAAAAGAAACACATCAACATTATTCTCCAAATTAGGCCAATGGCTAACTCTACTCCACCATATCATCCCTCCACCAAACCCTCAAAACCCACCACCACATCCTTCTTCCCATGGAAAAGGGTACCCAACATCTACACCTTACCCCTAATAGTCTTCCTCTGCATGTGCTCCTACTTCTTCGGCCTCTGGCAACACGGCGGCACGACCGCCGCCATCTCCATACCCCTCCTCGCCGTCCCATGCAAACCCGGCGCCGCCGCAGCCGCCGACAAGAACGACGTCGTCGTCGCAGCCGCCATTTCGCACGAGCTAGACTTCTCCAGCCACCACACGGCGAACTACACCGACAACGACGCCACGTCACCGCTAACCAAAGCCATCAAGACCTACCCTCGGTGCGACGCGCGGTACAGCGAGTACACCCCATGCGAGGACGCCAAGAGGTCGCTGAGGTTCAGCCGAGACAGGCTGATATACAGGGAGAGGCACTGCCCCGGGAAGAGTGAGCTCCTGAAATGCCGGGTGCCGGCCCCGTACGGGTACCGGAACCCGTTTACGTGGCCGAAGAGCAGGGATCTGGCGTGGTACGCTAACGTGCCGCACAAGGAGTTGACGGTGGAGAAGGCGGTTCAGAATTGGATCAGGTTCGAGGGGGACCGGTTCCGGTTTCCGGGTGGAGGGACCATGTTTCCTAATGGCGCTGATGCTTATATTGATGATATTGGGGAGTTGATTAATCTCAAAGATGGGTCAATTCGGACCGCCATTGATACAGGCTGTGGGGTAAGTTCACTATGAGATGAGATTTTTTTTTTTTAATTTTTTTTCTCAATTAGTCATATTAATTTTGCTAATTCTATGATCTGATTGGTTGATAAATTTATTGCTTTATCTGGTGACGGCAATGACTAGTGTAAATTTTTATTATAAGATCCGCACATCTAATAAAATGATCTATAACGCGTATAATATTGAGAAGGATCAGGAATCTGTGGTTAATTACACTTACCTAGCTAGTGAGAATATATATCATATGTGTTAAAAGTCGTGTAGAGAAAATTTTTCTTGATACAAGTAAATTAGGGAATGAAATGTTATATACTAGTTAAGGTTAGAGCATGAATATCATCAGGTCTCAACATATGGGTTGACGGTTGACCTAATGGATCTTAGCAATTTTTTTTTTTTTATAAAAAGATTGTGCATATTTATAAGGAATATTAAATCAAACTTTGTGAAATTAATTTTGTGCACATACTATTTGACGAGTTATCGTAAGCATGACATATCAATATCATAATGATCAATGTTGATTCGAGGTAGAGGGTGAGAAGGATCTTAAGAAATCTGGATTGCTAATGTTTTACTATGAGCATTAATTACTAGATTGCACTGTCCTAGGTTGATGATCTAAAAGGATCTGAATGGTTTTCGGAGAGTACACATATAAACTATATTTTGTTTTCCTTTTTCCTGAAAGGAAGTATACTTTTTTTTTTAAATCAGTATTAATGTGTATGGCCGAACTACATAGTCAGCCTATATTGTTATATATGTATATTTTTTAATTATTGTTGTGCTGAAGGTATGCTATTTTTGATTGGGTATATATCAATATGGCAACCAATTACAACGTATCAATATCATGATCATCGCATCATGTGATTAAACGGTCTGCTTGGAACTAATGTAAATGTAATGTTGTATAAGGTCAAATTTTAGACTATTTTTTCATCCATTGAGACCTTCCTCGCCAGATTAGTACCCTAGAATACACCTTGCATTTGCCGACTGATGATTAAAGATTGCCACCCATTAATTAAAATAGTACTAAGATTTTATATTGGAGACCTCAATTGTCCACTGAACCAGGGTTGATTTTGTTCACCCAATAAGCGTTGACCACGGAAGCACTCAAGAACGTCACACTTCTGGCTTCTGCCATTGTATATAAACAAACAATTTCGGTCTTTAAAAGCAGGGGAATATTTTTTCAAAAAAAAAAAAAAAAATCTATGTAGCTAGCTGTTTGGACCGCTCTGACTTGTGTTTCTTCTTGTTTATCCCTGGTTTTTAATGTCACTCTGTCATCTCCATGATAAGAAAAATATATCTATATTTGTCGTACCCAGTTGTTCCTTTATTTTTATTTTTATTTTTTTCGAATGATGCCGTACCTAGTATTTAAAGTAGCACAGTCAACATTTAGTAAGTCCATTAATTAATGGTAGCGACCTTAATTAAGACTAGGTCTCAATATACTTCTTGAAATTCATATATCTAATACCAAGAAAGGTATTCTTGGGGGTTAAAAGCATTTTTTTTCATGAAAAAAAAAAAGAAGAAAGTTTCATACGAAAATGCTCTTACTACCTCTAATATTTAATAAACCATTTTGCAAATGTGAACCAGGTTGCAAGTTGGGGAGCGTACCTTCTGTCCCGAAACATCCTAACGATGTCGTTTGCGCCAAGGGACACTCATGAAGCCCAAGTGCAATTCGCTCTTGAGCGAGGAGTACCTGCCTTAATTGGAGTCCTTGCCTCTAAACGCCTTCCTTACCCCTCTAGAGCTTTCGACATGGCCCATTGCTCTCGCTGCCTCATTCCTTGGGGTCAATACGGTATATACCACGCTCTATTAGTAACATTATACATAGTCCATTAACTAGTGATAATTAGGCTATGAATAGTTTTTTATTTTTTGTTACGTAACGTACAGATGGGATTTATTTGACCGAAGTGGACCGGGTTCTTCGGCCCGGTGGATACTGGATTCTCTCCGGCCCACCAATCCATTGGAAGAAACATTGGAAGGGCTGGGAAAGAACAAAGGAGGATTTGAACTCTGAACAGAGTACCATTGAGGACGTTGCTAAGAGCCTTTGTTGGACAAAGTTGGTGGAGAAGGGTGACATTGCCATTTGGCAAAAACCCATTAATCATTTAAGTTGCAAACTTAAACATAACGCTGGTGAAAACCCTCCACTATGCAATGCTGATCAGGACCCTGATAAAGCTTGGTTTGTACTATACTCAGCCTCACCATAGCTTATATGCTACACATGCCTTAATTTTTAAAAAAAAAATGTGACATATATATGCTTACACTTGGTTTAGTTTACAAAAGTACTAAATATCACCAATTAGTATTAATATTGTCACGTAAAATTACTCATGAATCTGTATAATTATTTTCAGGTATACTGATATGGAGATTTGTTTGACCCCATTGCCGGAGGTTTCCAACGACCAAGAAACCGCCGGTGGCAGGCTGTCGAAATGGCCAAAGAGACTAAATTCAGTCCCACCGAGGATTAGTAGGGGAACAGTTAAAGGGGTTACTGCTAAGGCGTTTCAACAAAATACAGAACAATGGAAGAAGAGGATATCTTATTATAAGTCAGTGAACTACCAGCTTGGTCAACCTGGAAGGTACCGGAACCTTCTAGACATGAACGCTTACTTAGGTGGATTTGCATCTGCACTAGCTGATCTTCCTGTTTGGGTGATGAATGTGGTACCAGTTGGTGTTAAGGTTAATACACTTGGAGTTATTTATGAACGGGGTCTAATTGGAACATATCAAAATTGGTAAGTCACATTTAAATTTGAAAGTTTTGGTGATTGTACTTAAAAAGGTTTTTCTTTTTCCCTCTTAAAAAACTATAATTAATATTGCAGGTGTGAAGCAATGTCTACTTATCCTAGAACTTATGACCTCATTCACGCTGATTCAGTGTTTAGTCTCTACAAGGATCGGTAAATCATCTACATATTGTTTTTGTTTATTAAGTAATTAATTTGATTAACTAGAGTTTTTTTAAAAAAAAAAAAACATATTTTTTTTGTTTATTAAGTAATTAATTTGATTAACTAGAGTCTTTTTTTTTATTAAAAAAAATTAATTATAATTATTTTGGTTCAAACTTTTGAGTAACAGATGTGGAATGGAAGACATATTGCTTGAGATGGATAGAATTTTGAGGCCAGAAGGAAGTGTAATCTTCCGAGATGACGTGGATACATTGGTGAAGATCAAAAGAATCACAGATGGAATGGAGTGGGATAGTAGAATTGTTGACCATGAAGATGGGCCTCTTGAGAGGGAGAAACTTCTATTTGCTGTCAAGAAGTATTGGACAGCTCCTGCTGCATCTGATCAAGAAACAACCAAAACTTCCTAGATTATTATTATTTTTTATTTAGCACCACAAAATTTGTGTTTAATTATATTCCTTGTCATTTGATTGTAACATTACTTCACTAATTCTTTTTTGTTTTATAAATGTTATGATGCAATTAATGTTATCAACTAGATGTGCAAAAGGGTTTCCCCTGTTTGCCATTTTTCTCTGTTTTTCGGTTGTTGTTTTATTGAATCACCATTTAGCCTCTTATACTTCGATTGAACTGCTCATAATTTTTTAGATCTTTACTTTTCTTCTAATTGAACTTATCTACTTTTGAAATTCCAGTACTTTAGGCTAAGAAATGGCAACTGTAAGTAAATTGGACGAGTAAACAACTAATACGCCCAAAATGTAATGTAACAATCTTCCTCTTCATCCATATGTCCGACAATATATGTAACATTTATTTAGATAAAAGGATGAAATTTATTTATTTATTATTTTCTTTTTTTTTTTTGAAATGGAGAATTTAACATACTGTTCCTTATTTGCCACACAACCAACACAATTGTTATGACCTCAAATCTCTCATTAGGTGACTCACGCAAAACCCCGCCTATTCTATGCCAAGCGACCCTATAAAAAAAGGCACTCAAAAGCCATAAGAGAATATCATCAACAGCATACACTGTAAGAGATCTGTTGGTTAAAATAGTCACAACTAAAACAACTAGACTACATCCTTTCAAAAAAAAAAAAAAAAACAACTAGATTACGTACTCATATCATGGCAGGCCTCAAGTCTCCCACATTCTTCCATGTTGTGTTGGTCATTGTAGTAGTAGTGATGGCGCAGACTGCGGAAGCTCAGGTATGCTCCTCTCAGCTGAGCAACCTAAACGTGTGCGCGCCGTTCGTGGTGCCCGGCTCAGCCAACCCGCAGCCCAGCTCCAACTGCTGCGCCGCACTCGGGGCCGTTAACCACGACTGCCTTTGCAACACTCTCCGCATTGCCTCTCGTCTTCCCGCCCTTTGCAACATCCCAGCGCTCGCTTGTGGTACGTTGTTTTTACCTTTTTTTTCTTTAATATTCACTATAGTCTATTCATTACATAGTACATGTTTATTTTATTTTGATTTTTTTTTTGCTGATAATTTTTTGTATGATTGCAGATGCAAATTGAGGAGAGAATAGATATGGTATTGCTCGATGAATAACAAGTTTTATAATAGTTTTCCTAGTTTTTCTTTTTTTTTTCAATGTCTTATGACCTCTGACTAGGGGATGTTATGGAGATCAAGAAGAGAAGTTATGTTATTGAATAAAATGTTTGTCCTTCATTAGGCAACATTATACAACCAATTTTATTAATCCCATGGCTTTGTCTAATTGATAATGAATATTTCACTAACATTTTTAAGAAAAATGACCAATTAATCATGATACGGGGTCTCAACTTTCACCAGTATTATTGTCACACAGCGCATATAGCACGTTGCCATTTCCCAATAGCCCAATTACCTATTTCTACCAAACGACGACTTTTTATAACCCAAACGACAGCAATACGGCATGTCGTTATTATACTTGAGGACAGCTACGTTACAGGACAACGACACTACAAGACTAAAACGACATGTCTTCTTATGATCATCCCGACGTATCGTTTTATACTGAAACGACAGTAATGCGTCATTGTTTTTTGAGAAACATTTTTTTTCCTAAAAAGATATTTTAATGCGTTTCTCAATTGACAATTGGATTACATCCAATAATTTGAACAATTCGTACAATCATATCACAAACCGGTTGGGGACCTCTAGCGAAAACGAAAAAATACAAGTAGATTGTGACGTTTGAAAAGCTAGACCAAAATGTTCCTCAAAAAAAAAAAAAAAAAAAAAAGGCTAGACCAAAATGACAAAGGGGTGTAATTAAGACACTAAGTACGAGGCTTTTTAAACTAATATTTTTATATTTTTATATTAGTGTTAAGTTCTTAATTTTTTAGATTAGAGTTAAGTAATTTTTTAATGACTAATAATAGGATTAAACCTTTCCCTTGAAAAAATAAAAATAAGAATTAAGCATTACGATCTTTGATACTAATTAGTAGCCCCCTATAACCCCGAAGTTTTTCTTTATTATCACCCAAAAAAATAAAAATAAAAAATAGAAGGAAAATAAAAAAACGTGAAGTCTTTCTATTCCGGAGTCTTGGTGTCTGTTCCTCAGTAACAAGGAGGACAAAGCTGCCATGGCTACGAGCTTCGCTGTTCAAAAACTGAAACCCTAGTTCACTTCCAAGATCAAATGTTCCAGGTACTCCACCCCAATTCTACACTTTTCCGCTTTTTTGCCTGTTTGGGGTTTTTATGGCTCATATTCTTATGCAAAAACATAACCAGTCTTTGAGTTTAGGGCAATTTCCTTTCGCATTGTCAGGTTTTGTGTCTCAATTCATGCTTTGAAAATGGCTCTTTCTGCTAGGAATATGAATATGCTGAAGCCCAAGCTCAGAGCTTGTGTTATAGAGAGGCAATTTAATTCTATTTTCCCTCTTTTTTTTTTTATCTGAAATTATTTGAAAATGGTTTCTCTATGAATTATTATAGCTATAGCTTTACTAATTACTTGAGGTATTATTGAGAATTAAGGTAGTTTAATGCCTGTATGAATTAACATATTTTAACCAAGAATTTGATTTTTGGGAGTTATTATTGTTGTGATAAGTCTGAGTCACTTGCTCAAACTGATGTTGATAATATGAATTCAGCAAAAATTTGGATGCTAAAATGAGAGGAATACAAATGGGTTCCCTGAAAATTTTTTGGACAGCAAAGCGGTTTATAATATTGCTTTGACCAGGTTTCTTTCTTCTGTTAAATGAAAATATCTGAAGGATATGTTCCTTCTTCAGTTGTTGTCAGGATAATTATAGGCATTTTTATTTTTCTACATCATTGTTAAGTTTTTGTGCATTCTTCGGCAAATAATCATTTGTTTAGCAAGAAGAAATATCGCATAAGAGGATACAAAACTTTCGTTTCTGCATCTAAACTCTTAGCCTGAATTACTTAATTCTCTTTACAAAATTAGTGAATTCTGGCTTGAATAATGTCTTTGCTGTACATGGAAGTGACTGAAATTTAACTTTTTTGCTTATTGATTTCATTTTGATCTTCTTGCCCTACCAAGATAATATGCATTTAGGCTTTATAAGTAGAAAAGTACCATTATGATTAATATCATATTTCTCTTGAAAAACTAGAAAACGTTTATGACCCTGTTGAATGGACACGGTGTTTTGAATACTTTATTCCCCTTCAAACGGGTATTGTTTAACATTGAGTTGTTTTCACTGAAGGTTAATGGACAATGACGATGATGATTTTGGTACTCTTCATCAAGAAAACATGGATGTCCAACTTAAAACGTCAAATGATTTGGACTTGAATGTGGAGCAGGACTGTCGCAGCCAAAAAGTGATCCATGCTAATGGAGGTACTCACTCCACTTTTTCCTCAAAAGATGAAGTTGGTGTAGATTCAATATTACAAATTGGCACGGAGTTCGAATCTGATGAACATGCGTACAAATTCTACAACAAATATGCTCGGTTGGTTGGCTTTAGTGTTAGAAAAGACTGGGTAAATAGGAGTAAGGTACACGGTCAAGTGGTGTCTAGGAAGTTCACTTGTTCTAAGGAGGGTTATCGGAGAAAAGACAAAAGAGATGGTAATGTGAAGAAACACCGGAAGGAAACAAGAACTGGTTGCTTAGCGCATATGATCATTACTCGTCAACCTGATGGTAAATACCGTGTCACACATTTCGAACCACAACACAATCATGATAATGTGAATCCAAGTAATGTCCAAACATTACCACTGCAAAGGGCATTAAGTGTAGATCAGTATGCTGAAGCTGACTTGGTAGAAGATTTAGGCCCTCAGTCAAAAGCAGCATTTGAATCAATGAATAGGCAGTTTAGAGTCCGGGATTCTCTTGATGATTTTTCTCTAAGTTTTGATAATTATCTTCGAACTGAAAGGATCCGAGATATGAAGGAGGGAGAGGCAGGACGTTTGATGCATTATTTTCAAAGGCAGCATTTTGAAAACCCATCATTCTTTTATGCATTACAGCTTGATATTGATGATAAGGTGAGTAATATCTTTTGGGCTGATGATAATATGGTATCAGATTATGATCATTTTGGCGATGTGGTTTGTTTGGACACAGTTTGCAGAACAAAGAAGGACTATTTTCCATTTGTACAGTTTTTAGGTGTGAATCATCACAAACAAGTGGTAATCTTTGCTGCTGCACTTTTATACGATGACACCGTGGAATCTTTTAAATGGCTTTTTCGAACTTTCCTGGAGGCAATGTCTGGGAAGACTCCGAAGGCTATACACACTGATCAGGATGCAGCAATTATTGAGGCAATCCATTCAGTCTTACCGGAAGCAGACCATCGTATTTGCGTGTGGCAGATGTACGAGAATGCTGTCAAACACCTAAGACATGTTGCAAAAGATACTCAATCTTTTGCTAATGATTTAAAGAGCTGTATTTACGATTCAAAGGATGAGGAGGACTTAGTTCATGCTTGGGAGGACATGCTGGAAAAGCATAGTCTTCAGCAAAATGAGTGGCTAAAATGGATGTTTAGAGAACAAGAGAAATGGGCTGTGGTATATGGTAGGAATTCCTTTTTTGTTGACGTGAAGGCCTCACATCTTGGTGAAAGTTTATTTAACAATTTGAGAGACTATCTAAATTCTGGCCTTGATGTGCTTCAATTTTTTAAGCATTTTGAGAGGGTGGTAGATGAGCAACGGTACAAAGAAATAGAAGCTAGTGATGAAATGGATAGATGTATGCCAAGACTAATGGGCAATGTGGTTTTACTAAAGTATGCGAGTGATGTTTACACCCCAAGAGCATTTGAAGTGTTTCAGCAAGGATATGAGAGGTGTTTAAATGTAGTTGTTAACCAGTATAGCAAGAATGGGCCATTCTCTGAGTACAAAGCTAACAAATTTGGGCAAACCCGAGAACACAATGTTTCATTCAACTCTTTGGATGATACAGTTATATGTAGTTGTAAGAAGTTTGAGTCTGTTGGTTTCCTTTGTAGCCATGCACTGAAAGTTCTCGACCACAGAAATATAAAGGTGGTCCCATCCAGATATATCCTGAAGAGATGGACAAAAGATGCAAGGGTAGGTGGTGTGAGAGAAGGCAAGGAGGTCACCATGCTTGATAACCCTAAGACGAATGTGGCGATCCGTTACAAAGATCTGTGCCACAAAATTTTAACTTTGTCAGCAAGGGCT
This sequence comes from Trema orientale, assembly GCA_002914845.1. NCBI lineage: Eukaryota > Viridiplantae > Streptophyta > Magnoliopsida > Rosales > Cannabaceae > Trema > Trema orientale. The sequence goes on along the minus strand of JXTC01000312.1, from coordinate 355,034 downwards.
TCTGAATCTGAGGAAGCATACGTATATGCTTCCAGACAACTTGATGAAGTGATGGAAGGGGTGGAGAAAATATTGAGATTAAAACCTGAAGAAGCTCAAGCTGTAACCTCAAGTAGCACAGGTGCGAATGCTTCTGAAAGTGAACACACACACATTTATCTAGATGGAAATGCAATTGAGGATCAGGATGACAACAGAGTAAACCAGAGGGAGAGAGCTATCTTGGATAGAGGTCAACCAACTAATCTACACGAAAAAGGCTCTACTACGAATGGAATTCCAAATGTGGAGGCACTTCCACAAAGTACCGCTACCTGCATTTCTAGTTCCCCACCTATTTATGTTTCACCTCAAGCCACAACAGGAAATCCCATTATGCAGGTACTGCTAACACTTTTCTGTTTACACTTTCAAATAATGGTCACAAAATTTTTTGTATTGGTTCTGATCTTCTGTGTGAACACATAGGGTTTATACAATTTTGAAGCGAATCAGGTGGTTAAGTGCATGTACCAACAACCTAATATGGTTATGGACCAGCAAACCAATGCTAACATATACCAACAACCGAACTTCTTTACTAACCAACATGATTCACCTAGCCATTCCCAATTATTACAGGTAGCTAGTAGTTTGTTCACACCTATTTTGAGTATAATTGGATGTATTGTTGTTATATTTTGAGTATAATTAGATGTATTGTTGTTGTATGTGACTTGAGTATTCCACCTGCAGGAACCACTAATCCATAGCGCTTATCCTGAATCTGTATCAAACACAACGCAGTTGAGGCAGGTAATCAAAAGATTTCCCTTCAAATAATGTCAACAAGTGAGCCAATAATTTTTTGTTTTGCATCAAAACCCTCTATTCAAATACACTTGATTTTCTTAAATTGTTTTACTGCAGGAAATGGATCTTGATATCCAACATCCACATTCGGCTTCCTTCTTGCTTTTTGATCAAAGATACAGAGCTTCGGACACTCCATATCTTGGTAACAAGTGAAGGGAAAGATGGGGAAATCAGATGTATATGTTAGCAACAGCACAGCCTTAATCATCATCAGATGCGAAAATTTTGTTAATCTAGTAAGTAGAGTCATGAATGACGAGCCATATTTTATAGTCGAACGATACTTGCAAATTATTTTGTCAACCAAAAAAATAAAATGATTAGATTTACTTGTAGGATTTACTCTCTCCATTCTTTATTTATTCTCTTTTGGTTAGAGTGGAGGCTAGAAGATATACAAGTTTAGATACAATTTCCAAGTTCGTGTAATTTCTCCCAAAAATAATAAAAATAACACTAAAAATGAGAAATGACACAATTGTCTTATTTTGCAGTAACGGATTGGGCTCCGGGTAATATGTTATTAGGGGCTTATAGATATATGACCAAATTTTAGGCATTTAAGTAAATATCTATTTGTCAAATGTTATAGCAAAATATCCAGTATATATATGCTTATATACCAAGTGTAAAATTTTATATACTAAGTATAAAAGATTATATACCTAGTACATTTCAGAACAGTAACTAAAATTAGTAGATAAACATATCTACTAAGTGTAAAAATATATATACCTAGATATTTAGCAATAAAATTTGAAAAATGGACATCTACTTAAGCAAATTTAAAATATTGGTCATCCACCTAAATTTCTCATGTTATTAATTGGTCTAAATGGATCTTGAACATCTATTTGGACTTTGAACATATACTAGGATGATGGGCCTACACTTTTGCTGAAACAATCATGGGAAATTCAGTACTGATATTACCGTCACTAATATTATGACATTCCGAAAAATACTAAGAAAAATTATCAAGTATAACATTCTGAAAAATACTAAGAAAAATTATCAAGTAGCATTAAGACTAATCTTTTTTCGACTTCAATTTTACTGTTTGACACGTGGATTATACTAAAATATTTTGTTTTATAATAATTTTATAAAATGTAATGAAGTCTGTATATCGACGACCAGGAGACAAAAAAGTGGGGGAAAAAAATTCACATATCAAATTGTGAGGGGTTGGACAAACAATCTTCCGGCGTGGTAACTAGTAACCTATGAATCCAAGCAGATGATATACCTATTTTTTATTTATTTATTTTGGGCTTGGAAGATTGAAGATGATAGTGCAACTACAAGTAACAAACATGACCAGATGATAGTGTAGAATTGAGCAAGGCTTGGCCCTAGCTTAGAGTCTTAGGACTACGCGTTGCCACCAAAAAAGATCTTTCTGCCCGCAAATTGCATTCAAATTGCGTGGGTCCTACTCACCAACCACTTAATAGCCTCACATTGTCCACACTTGTTATAAAGGATGGAGCTTTCTTTTCTCTCTCTATTTTTTTTTTTCAATTTATATTTACATTTACTTTTTCTAAGCCTCCTCCCTGTGACAAATTACTAGTTAGGTACTCTTGCCTAGTTCCCTATTCTGTTGACATTGTAAAACTGGCCAGAATTCTACGACATATAACTGTAAAAACCGATGTGATGTGGAAAATGAATTTATGTGTCATTTAAGTCTTCATCTCTTTTTTCAAAAAAGTAAAAAAAAAAAGTCTTCATCTCGGAAATGCTACCTCTTTTTAGGCGTATATTAGGGGGATGGCTACGTAGGGACGATGCTACCTCTTTTTAGGCGTATATTAGGGGGGGATGGCTACGGTAGGGGCGTCCCTACGTAGGGTCATACTTTAATTATCGTTGGATAGGAATCTGTGGGGAATAATGGGAATCTGTGGAGAATCTATTTATATACAGATTCTCATCTAACGGTGAATAGACAGGGCCCTACGTAGGGGCGCCCCTACTGTAGACGCGCCTATTATAGATTACACGAATTAGGAATACGTTTTTTAAATTTATAGCCTAAAGGAATTAGGGATGTCATTTTTGCAAGATTGACCGGTTTGAGAGACCTAAATGAGAAACGGGGCAGGTTTGTAGAAAATTTCTCCTACCCGAGTCGGGGATTACCCACCCGCAAGCCCAATCCATCTTTAAAATCTTTTAAACATAAATTTAAAATAAAATATTAGGGATCAGAAACGAGGGCAGCCTTTCAGGAAAAAAAAAACGAGGGCGGCAAATCTCCGACCCTTCTTTCCAAACGGAAAACACTCCTAATTAAAAATAAAATATTCACATTTTTGGACTGGGAAAAGAGTAACAGAAGTACAACAACGTTAGAAAAATCAAAATGTTGACGCTTTTTTACTTTATTTGTCAAAACTCTTCTACCCATGGTTGGCCTTGGCCAAGAAATAATTTTTACACTAGTTTTGTCAGAATTAAATTTTGAAAAAAAAGAGGAAGAAAAGTAGAGCGTGTGAGTTACACTCTCCTGCAACAGCGCGTATACATGGAACTACCAAAGTCCTCATATTCCCTAAATCCGAAGTCTTGACTACATAATCCCCCCCCGAGTCTGTCTCTCTCTTCTTCAGTTCTCACTTCTCAGTTTCTCGCTTCACATATGCTCAGCCTTGAGCCTCGCATAAGTGGAGAAAATCCCATTAGCGGCCCATCTCAGCAATGAAACATGGGCTTTCTCCGGCGACTCTTCGGCCCAAAAAGGCCCACCACTTCGCCGCCGGTTAAGGACAAGAAGAGGTGGGGCTTCGCCAAGGCCCATGCCCATCACAGCAACTCCCACCCCTGGCCCACCACCTCCGCCTCCGAATCTCCCTACTCCGCCGCGGCCGCTTTAGACGCTAACAAGCACGCCATAGCTGTAGCCGCCGCCACCGCAGCCGTAGCTGAAGCCGCCCTCGCCGCGGCTCACGCGGCCGCCGAGGTCGTCCGGCTCACCAATACCGGCGCCGGAAGCTCTGCCACCGCCGCGCTAGCTAGCAGGAACCACTACTTTGCTGCTGTTAAGATACAATCCGCTTTTCGGGGATATTTGGTTAGTTTTTNTTTTCCTTTTGAAGTTTTATAAAATTTTCTAAACTTTTTAGTTTAATATAAACTGTTTGGTTATTAGTGCTTAGAAGTTAGAATTACTTGGGATTTTGCAAGTTCTGCTTTTAAAAACATTTTCCGTTTGGTCGCATTATTTCGAGGAGCTTTTTATTTTTATTTTTCTTGGGAAACAAACACTGGTTGAGGAAATTCATGGGCAACTAGATATCTCCTTTTAAAAAAAAAAAAAAACAAAATTTAAGAAAAATTAATAATAATACTAATGGCGCCGACACTTGTGGACGTGTGTCAGAGATGAGAGAGTAATTATCCATAAGATGAGGTCTCACTACCTGTAAATTCGTAAATGAAATCAAAGGAGTATTTTTGGGTGATTTTTCGGTACTTCGGGTTCAGGAGTCAGAATCGAACAACGACTGACGTGTCGTCATGTGGTTGGTTAGTTCTTGGTATCGAAGTTAGGAGAGGTGACGTATTTGGACTATAGTACAGGAGTTGCCCTTGTCTGTTTGGTCACCACATTTTGCGTTTGCCGAGTTTGGATTTTTATGTATAGGAATGGGCAACGCGGCAGTAAGCAGTAAGCAGTAAGTTGTGAGACTTGTCTTGTCGAGTGCCCCCCCTTTAGCCCCAACCCATACCCATTTGGCACAATCCACTTATTGCAAAAATTTAATCACTATTCCTATACTGGTTTTTTTTTTTTTTTTTCCTTCTTCTTGTAACAAATTCTGGGCCCAAAAAAAAAAAAATCTAAGTTACTAAGTTGAAATCCATATTATGGTATTTTTCAATTCTGTGAATAATGTTCATATACTATGTTTGAATTTGAAATCTGATAAGTTGAACAACTCCCCCTAAAGCAAAAGTAAACTTGTACAAAGCCGGCTGCTGCCCTGTCTTTTTTTTTTTTTTTTTCCATCAGTGTATTGTGTCTGCTATTTGGGCACTTGTTAGACTTTGTGTAAAACATTTTTTTTTCTTTTCTTTTTCACTTTTTTTTTTTTATATATATTTGTTTATTCCGGATTCCTTTGCGTGATGAGAGATAATGATTTCGTCAACAAGTTACAGACTCTACCTTTACTAAAGTCAATACCAGTCTAAGCCAATCCTTTTTAAACTCTTGAGCTGTATCCTGTACTGTAGTGCGACCAGAAGGCATTATTATTGCTTTTTTAAATTTCTAAAATGTTAGGTATAAAGTAGCTATAGTAATTTAAGTGGTCATGGTTATATTGATGAATGTTTTTATTGGCTTGGCCCCTTTTGGAGAGAAAATCTAATCAAAATTCATTGACATTTAATTGGGAAAATTTTCAAGGCAAGGAGAGCCTTGAGGGCACTTAAAGCACTGGTGAAGCTTCAGGCATTGGTCAGAGGCCACATTGTGAGAAAACAAACAGCAGACATGCTTAGGCGGATGCAGACACTTGTGCGAGTCCAAGCCCGAGTACGTGCGACTCGCACGCACGTGCCGGAATCCTTAAATTCTTCCAGCAAGTCATCCCTGCCTAATCACCCAGTAAGCAAAAATTCGTGCCAGAATTACGTGTCTCTCTAGTTTTTCTTGTGCTCATTTGTCTCTTGGAGTTGGAGGATGTAAGGTTACATTAGCATTGACTTTAACATTAACTTTAACATATGAGGATTCTTCTGACACGCCTACTTGAAAAAATTATAAGATTAGTATGTTTTTAGGATATAAATTTCTTATTCCAATTTGATAGGCGATCTTGATGTGTTGTGTTAGGAAACTATGTGCTTGTTCTGTATTTACATTTGAGTAGTCCCCTCCAGCTTATGGTATTTGCTTAACTTGCAGTTCCCCGACAATCCCAGTAGAAATGGATATCAACAACGTGCTTACAGTAGTAAATATGATGGGCCCTCAATCCTCAAGGTATTAATTACTCCAGGATTGTTTACAATTTCGATAACACGTATTTCTGTTGCATTTGTGTATAATGGTTTAAACATGTTGCTTTTGAAACTTCAATCTAAAAAGGCATTCTTAAACTTGATTGATGCAATCATGAAGTTCAGATAGTCTCATTATTCTTCCTCAACATTCGTATGCAGAGGTGTGGTTCGAATTCAAACTTCAGGGATGTCCTGAACCTAGATAAAACGCGGACAGGATCAAACTGGTTAGACCGTTGGATGGAGGAAAGTGTATTGAACAACTGCCGAGGCACTTCCATGAGATATGGTCGCGCAGACGATGAAAAGAGCGACAAGATCCTAGAAGTTGATACTTGGAAGCCCCACTTGGATCCGCAACGAAGTAGTACTCGGAACTTTCAAACGTCAAGGCATGTTTTGGCCTCAGATTATCAAAACCGGAGCTTCACTCCATTCGACTCCCCATCAAAACGCTCGATAAAAGCTCCAATTCTAGTTCCAAATCTGTCTACCGTGGACGCCTCGGCATTTGGCCATTTGAAATATCCAATAGAGAAAGATGAAGCAGCTGTGAGGACAGCAGGGAACAGTCCTCAAGCCTTTTCTGCCTCATCGAGGCCTGGAAGCAGTGCTAGGAGGGGCGCCGCCTTCACACCCGCGAAGAGCGAGCGCTCATGGGGTTACTTCAGTGGGTACTCAGGCCACCCAAACTACATGGCTAACACAGAATCGTCTCGCGCTAAGGTCCGGTCGCAGAGTGCCCCGAGGCAGAGGCTTGAATTCGAGAAACATGGCTCAACCAGAAGGTCCAGTCAAGGATTTTGGGATGGATGGACACATTCAGATACGAATATGGTCCAGGATGCTGACTTCAGAAGCAGTGCTTATCCTTCTTTTAACCACTTTGATAGAGTTGGGAGTGCTAGCTTAAGATGATACTGCATGTTCTGTTGTATTTTTCCTTTTTCAAACCTTTTTTTTTTCTTTTTCTTTTTACTGTCGGGAAGCAGGAAAAGGAGTTTGTCCGGAATGCTGACTCAACAAACTTTGTTCTTACAAAATGAACTTCAAACAGTGTGGATAGTTTAACTAAATGTTCATCTATTTGACTTGCTTTAGGTGTAAGTTCAGTTGTGATCTTTATGTGTTGCTGAATGTTACAAAATTACAAATTTGGTGTTAGTATATTGCTTGTAATCTGGATTCCTCTTTATAAAGACATGTTTGGATTTCATCACTTCATTTCCAATTTCCAACCGCTACTCATTTTCGCAGCACACGTACTGTGACCATTTTTCACTTAAGGTCCCCTCAGAGGCTCAGATTATGCTCCTGAATTCGCATTTTATTTTAATGTCAATTCGTGTCTCCATACTTTTCGGCTAAATTTTGCGCAATGTAGCTTACGTGATACGAAATAAACAATCAAGGACACTTTGTCTTCTAATAGAAGCGAAAGAACGCTATAACACCACCGTAGGATTGATCATACAATTTCCATTTCTCTGTTAGGTAAGGTAGAAATTCAAAGTTCAAACTATCAACCAAAACTGGCATTATCCTACAAAGTAGATGGAATATTTAGATAGAACTATATTGTAGAAAAGCTAAAGGAAAGACTAATTATAGATAACTTGAGATAATGAGAGGAAGATAAAGGAAAAAGGGTTTGTGGGGCTCAGAAGAAAAGTGGCCGAAAACGTGGACAAGTTGAATACAAGCAAATGCAAATCTATTATGTTACTGCAGCTTGATTCAGAGTCACTATGAGTTTGAATTCAAATCCATTACAGTAATCTTTTGATAAACTCTTCCAAATTTGTGATCATATAGACATTTTTCTCTGTACATTCACGGAGACTAGATCTTTTTAACTGTGTTACTGGCCCACACTAATCCCTAGCTTATACTAATTAACTTTTATGACGAAATGACAAGAAAAAATCTGGTAATTCCTAGCACTAACGTGACTCCATGATCAAACAAAATGCACACACATTGGATCCTAACACCCGTCATTGAGAACATGGGTTGCCATTTGCCAGAAGGAATGTGATACAAGTCAATTCAGTGCATGTTGTCCCTGGTGAAAACTTTTCATCAGATGATGGAACAAATGCTTCTCTTTTTTGATCATTCCATCTCTTAATTCTGGCTTCTAGCTGTTAAATTTAATGACAAGGGTAGCAAATCTTTAAAGGGCAATCTAAGATTTCATTTATTATGACTACTTTATAAAAAAAGTCTGATATCATTGTGGCCGTCAATCATATTTTGGGTGGAATTAAACTATGGTACTTTTTCACCATTTTCACTTGAAGGAAAAATATAAATTGCTTTTGTAAATAATACCGTGATGGGTCCAAAATAACTGTTGCCACCAGTTTCTTTGTTATTATTATTATGGTTGTTCAAACTTAGATCAACCGCCCATAAAAGAGAATTGCTCACTTATGGCATATACTCATCTATCTGATCAGTGATCCCCACGCGCACAAATCTAGTGTTTAATATAAACATAAGTAATAACTGTGAGGATTACTATGTTAAAAATTGGGATAATTACATTTTTATATTTTATATATTGACTATTTTATATATTGTGTTTTGGTTATTATCAATATTGACTTTCAGATTTAGAATTTGTTATAAATTTATATCATCTCTAGGTCAAACATCAATTTTGACGATTATGTCTACAAAAATACCTTTAAAAGTTTTTTTTTAAAAATATTTTAAAAGAAGTCAAATTTAAGACATAAAAAATTGATAAAGTTTTCTTTTAATAATATTTAATTTTTATAGGTTTTTACATTTTTTAAACTATTTTTTTAATATTTGTTCTTTTAGTTATTAATTTTAATTAGTTTTAAATTTAAATTAAGTGTTAAAATATATATTCTTAAAGTTTAAAAGGGTATTTTTGTAAACTCAATGGTCAAAATTGGTGATTGACCCAAAGAAGGTATAAATTTGTTATAAGTTTCAAATCTAAAAGTCAATGTTGATAATAACTAAAACGCAATGTATAAATTGATCAAACAGTCAAAACAAAAGGTATAAAAAAAAATATAATTAACCCTTAAAAATACATCAATTTGACCAAAAGAAAATAAAAATATTTAGATAATTAATATTAAAGCCGTAAACTATCTAAACTCTTCCCGAAATCTTCAGTCTAGTCCTTGAGCTTTTTCTTTCTCTTTTCTTTTTTGCAGCTTACGACTAGCTCTTTGGTTGTTTGTTGTTTGTTTGTTTGTCTTTTTTTTTTTTCCTTGTCTTGTAAAGTAGAGCTTGCATCATCGCGTAAATGTTATTAGGAAAGCAAAGAAAGTAGAAATTATAGCAAGTCAAAACCTAAAAAGTCATTTCATAACCCAAATAGGAATGGTAACGATGTAATAGGGCACGTTTTTCAATTATAATCCTCATTCTTGAAGATTAATCACAATACTATACCCGTCCTCTTAACCATTTAAGATGCAAAGACAGTGCATGGAATAACTAATGGATAATGAGAAAATATTGGTTACCAATTATCCATTGAAAATAAAAAATATAAAAAAATTATAAGATAAAAATACTATAGCTACCAATTATCCATTGAAAAAAAATATATAAAAAAAAATTATAAGATAAAAATACTAAATAACTATAACTGTGTTATATATATATACACAATAGTATACTAGATAGTTTTGAAACTCTAAAAGTTAAATATATAAGCACATATGTCTCTAAACTCTTTATTTTTCAAAAGTTATATAGATATGAGTAGTGTAAAACTAAATATATACACTTACAGGGCCATAATCCAATATATTTTTTGTTACCTATGTATATGTATTTTTTTAGTCATTGAATTATTATCTAATAGCTAACATAATTTGAATAATTAGAAAAAATAATAACAATGAACACATATTATTTAATACTTTTCTCTCTCTACCTTTTACCATAAAAAGATTTACATAATAAATTTTAATTGAGCAAAATAATACATATAGATAGGTAAAAAATATATATATCTACGTACTTATTCCCACTCCAATCATTTTTCGTGCTCGAATGATTTTTCTTCTCCCATAATCGTGAGAAATCACTGCCAAAATAAACACTTCAAGCACTAAAAGTGACACTCAGACCTAATTTTCTCGATTGGGTTGAGAGTCACTTTTGCCGTTTGAGTTTTGTATATTGGTTGTTACTCCTAAATCACAAACACCTTAGAATATGCTATTTATGAAAATGTTCCTCGAGTTTAGCATATGTGAGTGTATTATGTTTAGCATATGAGAAGAGCGAGGGTGTTACATTACATATTATTCAGAGAGAGAAAGCCTCCACCTCATAAGTTGCAATCAGTATTTAGATCAATGGTGAAGCCCAGTGAAACACCACAAAAGCCCGGTAAGGAAGAAAGGGTATTGGAATTGGGCTTATAAATGGAAATGAGGCCCGTTAAGCACCTACAAACAAATCTCCGATTTGCAACCGTGTCAGCAATAACAGTCAGGCTCTTCATGGCGTAACAGCAGGGAGATTCGGGAAAAGGGTCCGGAGAACCGTAGGTAACGAAGGTGGAGCACGAAGAGAAGAGTGCTGCCACCGTGGAACATTCTTGTACACCAGATACTACTGAGGCCCATGACAATAACACCATCGCTCCAATCATAATCATTTTCTGGCTCCCCATTTTGCCAAAAATAAGAATTATAATAACTATTTTTTTTTTTTTGAAAAAAAAAGTTTTATTGCTTAAGAATATACAAGTAAAGAAACTGTTTTATAGTGCCTAAAAAGGTTGAGTTGGTGTGTAATGAAGAATGCATGGTCTTCATGAAGGTTGAATGAACTATAGATATAGCTGGTTGAGTATTGTATGGCTTTACTAGTTTTTGGTTTGTGGGTCTTAGTGTTTTTATTTTACTAGAAGTTTAGATTTGAAGAGCAGATGAGGTGTCGTGGTGTAGTTGGTTATCACGTCAGTCTAACACACTGAAGGTCTCCGGTTCGAGTCCGGGCGACGCCAATTAACTTTCTTATTTTTTAGGATTTGAATAGTGTAATGGGTTTTTCCTTTGTGTAACATTTGCAGAGTTTTAGGATCTGATGTAGTGTAATGGCGAATGGGTGGGTTTTTCGTACACAATTGCCACTGAAAAAGCTCAACTATTAATAAGAAATACAAAGAAAAAATTATATAACATATACATACAATACTAGTGAGGAGTCCTGTAAGCTACATATTCAATTTGAATGAAAAGGAAAGCTATAAATGTAGATTTACAACAGAGGAGAATAGAAAAAGCTCTCATAATTAAATGTCATCACAATCCCATTTAGAGGTGGGAACACAGCTGAGATAATGACACCAATGGCAGTGATCGTTTCCATTCTCTCCACGGAAGAGCATCACCAATGCAACTACAAACCTGGACATTCATCGTCACAAAACTTGGTTTAGGCGCCTCTTTTTTTATGTGCAAGTAAATAGGCTATGAAAATTGAACTTACCCAATAATTAGCAAAACAAGAGAAATAAGCCACAACACATATTGGTAAGGCTTGTACTTGGATTTGATGAGAGTAACACTAGAAGGAACGTTACGCTGCTCCAACCATCCAAACTGAGGACGGGGCAGCAGAACAAATCCGAGCAGGAAACCCGTTAGGAACCCGCCGATGTGCGCAAAGTTATCGATGCGTGGTAAAATTCCAATTCCAAGGTTGATCATAATGACGACCAGAAGAGTAATCAGAGCTGCAGCCTATGCAAACAAACATGTAAAGGAAGATTAAGCTGAAATATCACCACTGACGTATAAAAGAAGGTATTATGTATGTGACATATGAAGTAGTCCTGTTCACCTTGTTGGTATAAATAGTCCAGTTTGTGAGAAGTTCAGACAGCATTGCTCCAAGAAGCCCAAAAAGAGCACCAGAGGCACCCACAGAAATGTTATTTCGGATAAATAGTGAGGAAAGTATGCTCCCTCCAAAGCCTGATAATAGGTATACAATTCCTATTCGCACTGCCAAATTGTCAAATTTCCACACCCATAAACAAAAACAATTAGACCCTTTTGAAGACTTTGCATATACATTCAATCAAAGCTATCTACAATTCATGTTTAACTTCAGTTAGTTATCAAATCACTGAAGCTTTTATGTAGAACTAGCTTTAGAAACAGCGGAAACAAGCAGAGCATACCAAAGCCGAACTGCTGCTCTAAGCGAATTCCGATGAAGACTAGGCTAAGCATGTTAACAAGAAGATGAATGACACCAGCGTGTAACCATATACAAGTGACAAGCCTCCATCCTTGATGCCTGTGAACCACTTTGTTCCACTCAAGAGCTCCCAACTTCTCCAATCTTCAAAAGTAAGTAAAAAGATTCAATTCTACTTATGTTTGAGGTTGTGTTGAATACAAAAAAGCAAAACTTTTTCCATGCTTGACTCATTAGTCATTACCTCAAAACCACCAAGTCAATACAAGTCATTAGCCATAAAAAAGTCAATATATGCCAGATGAGGAAATAATTTTCAATTTTTAAACTAATATAGAGACCAAAATCAACAAGTTAAACTTAAAATCAAGTCGATTATGGTGACTATAATTACAAATTGGATATGCAATTATGTACTAGCTTTCACAGGCATAAGGCTTTATGCCAAATTTGCTACCTTTTGAGACGAAACTTCAAAGAGAAGAAGAGACTAAAATCAGAATTTCCTTTTTTTTTTTTTTTAAACTACCAAATAAGTTGATCAAACAGACCCAAAGAGAAAAATAGAGCTAGCTATCATAGCTATCGAAGTGAATTTTGAAATTGCAATCTTTTGAAGAAAAAGATTTTCTTCCTAATTTCATTCCACTAGAGATCGTTTCTAAAATAAAAACCAATCAATTCTAACATACGATTTTTTGTTTTCTACCTTTCTTTTACAAGAAAACGAAGTATTTTGGGATTATAGTACTTCTACTCCGTTCCTAAATTAAAACAAGAGAATAAAAAAATAAGATTAAAATTCAAAATCAAATTATAAACCGGATAATACCAAACCTATTGCCAATACTGGAAATAAGCAAATTTATTCACCAACCATAAAATAAAATAAAAGTAGAGAGAGTGCTTGTTATTCAGTGAAGGCTATTGAAAAACGACTAATTTGGAAGATCGGTAGAGACCCAGATGATTCAGTAAGAAACCATAGAATAAGCTTGAAAAAGTGACTCAAAACAATCAAGTCCCCTACATAATACCATAAATACCAAAATCAAAATAGCAATAAGACAGAGAAAAAGATAATAATAAAACATAAAAAACAGAGACAGAAGGAGCCAAAAATTAGATATTATGTCAAAATAATATTTTTATAAAAAAAAAAAACTAAATCATATATATATATATATATATATTTAAATTACGTTGAAGAAGAAGCGCCAAGGAGAGGATTCTCCTTGAGAGGCTGGAACGAGAACTTCCCAAGGAACCTGGCCACACAGCTGCCCTGATACCCAGAATTGTTTTTTGGGCAGTCGTTGACGTACATGACGACTATAAACATGGCTATGTTGAATACCACAAACATGGGCACCAACCAAGATGTCCATTGGCTCTCTGAATCAGCTTCCACTTGATATGAAGAAGACGATGTGTACCCATTACTGACTCCGCTTTTCTCTCCTCTGTTTTCCAGATCTTCACCTGCCATTCTCTCTCTCTCTCTCTCTCTCTCTCGTAACTCTCTCTCTCTCCTCTTGGAATGGATGGAGTTGGTGAAGGGTTTAATGGGATAGTGAAAGAGGAGATGGTGAGCTCTTTCAGGTTTCTAACTTCCACAGTGAGCTTGGAAGTGTTTGGTAAAAATTATCAAAGAAAGAGTGGCCAATAGTAATTGAACACGTGGAGAAAAGCACGTGATAGTGTCACGTGGTGAGTGCTTTATGGTAATTTGAAAAAGGGTGGTGCTGATGTGGCGAATTGTTATTGGGTTTGCTGTTGGCTTCGTGGGGGTGATTGGTGAATCGTAGTGAGGGTTAACAGTAACAGATGCTCCGTCGGGGGACGTGGACCGTGGTTCTGTTGTTTTTCCCACGAACTGGAAGTTACCGTTCCTTGGGTCTTTTTTTAAAACTGACTTAATCTGACATTATGGCGCTCTGTCTGGTAAGTTTAATTTATTTTAATTCTTTCTAAGCGTTTTCCTCCTCCCAAAAAAGACAAAAACAGATGAAAAAACAAACAAAAAATCTTTTTTTTCGGACCAGAAGTCAGGTAACCATCAGTTCATTATTTTAAAACTTATTAGATTAAAATTAGATTCACAATTTATGGAGAAATATTATTCACATGGGTGATTTCATCAACATTATTTAGTTTTATTCAAACAGAAAACAGAGAAGCTTATATGGGTGCATTTCATTGTTTAATTTCTTTAATTAGGAGAAGGAGAAGATTTATAATTATATTTCTTTGGTTTTAATTACCCTTCAATTACATTTTTTTTGTTTATACTTTTTATGCTTAGTGGGCTAATTGTTATAAAAATAAACCTATTTGACCATTAAGATAATACATATATTTGTTATGCAATATCGTGAGATGTACAAATATATTATAGCATGCTTTATGCTTGTTTTACCTTTCCATTTTTCTTTTTCTTCAATCATTGTGATAAATCATTAAGTTGATATTTGTTATTTTAAAACTTATTGTATGCCACAACTTCCTATGATCCTATCCATAATGTATAGGACAAAGTGAGGAGAGTAAAAAAGCTGATGGAAATGATAAATGATGACGGCCCATTTGGTTCGTCTATTTGAATATGTGTATTTGAATGAAAATTGTGGAATGTATTATAATTGGAATGGGAGACATTTGAATGAAAAAAATAGTGGAATGTGTTGTAATTAGAATGGGAGTATTGGAATGGACCATTCAAAAACACCTCCCTCCCTTCTCATTCAAGACATAAAAAAACTATTTCAATGGTTGATTTTTCGGATGGACCATTTGAATAGAAAAACTGAATTGTTGAAACAAACAAACATTCTAAAAGATCATTTGAATGGAAAAACTGAATTGTTGAAACAAACAAACATTCTAAAAGATCATTTGAATGGAAAAACTGAATTGTTGAAACAAACACATATTCAAATGGATTTTTCATTCCAATGGAATGGAATGGTTGAAATAAACGGGGCTGACTTGTTCTCGCATACCATTTCAAGGTGTGTGCGTATGAAGTAACAGAATGATATTCCATCGACAACCATAAATATAGATAAGTAACGTCAAATTTCTTGAATCACTGTACATTTGTACTACAAGGGTAAAATAAACATTAGTTTTAGTACATGATTTTTTTTAGTATATTCCTCCATAGGAGAAGTCCTAGTTACACTATTTTTTTTTTTTCATTCTCATAATTTATTGTTAGACATATGAACTCCACTAATATATCATATTTTGACAATATATATACATATCTTTTAAGGAAATGAGGATGTTTTGATAATAATAAGAAATATGATAAAATCTATATGTCAAACAATAAGACATGTGCATAAAATAGAATACTTGACATAATTCAATACTTCAATTGAACTAAATAGATAAAATAAAGATTAATATACTACAATGGGGGGATTTTAGTTGGTTAAGAAATTATATATTTATAATAATATACTTACCAATTGAATTAATCTAAAACTATTTTCCACCTCTAATATTGAAAACTAGTACTAAGTTTAATACGAAAAAAAAAAGAAGAAAAAATTAAGAAACCAGTACTGAGTGAAAGCAAATTCAATGATATATAAGCATACAGTTTTGGACATAATTATTAATTCACATATCCTTGATTTAAATGAAAAGCAACCCCTTTTGGCCCGTTTTCATGGACACTAGCAAATGCACTGAAAAATCGGTATTTATTATGAATTTGTGCAACTAGGTTACAAATCCCACTTCGAGTATTTTCCTTTATTTTTGCTTCATGTACCCCACATGTTCCTTCATTGGCTGGTCTCATTGGACAAATGTATCTGCTTATATGTGTTTCGATTTATTCCTTACTTTTACAATCCTAACTAGTGCCTCTCCCTTTGTAATTTTCTATTCGATGAAAGCTACAGCACTCTAATATCTGTTGCGTATTACATAAAAAGAGAATGTAATTATAATGATATCTCGTGTGCACGATTTTCTTATTTATTCAGAAAGCAATCAACTAATATGACTTTCACGAGTATAAATCAATTCAAGGGTCTTTCTAACCAAAAAAGAAAAAGTCCATATCCATTAAAATAAGGGGTCCAAATTATAAATCCATTAATACTAATAATAATAAAAAGTCCATATATTTAGTGCAATGTTGTTTTCCTTGTAACATTTTCTTCTTCCTCTTCATTGTGGATTGGCGGAATTAGTTGGTTGGTCAGGCATATGGGACTGTTCTATAACTTCCATTGCTTGCAAGGCACACTAGTTGAGCCAGCCTCCTACCTTACCATCAAATCATCATCACATCATATATATGATATATGGTCCATTTTAATTCAAGCTATAATATAGAATCTTTCAGGTTCAAAATGTTTATTATTATCAATGTGAATTTGTATTATTGTTTTATTTTTAAAAATAAAAACACGAATTAAGAGCAATCAGTGTGTTACAACTTTCCGTTGGCGTTAATATGGTCTTACACAAGGTGGTCAATGATCATAAGTTATTAGTATTTAATCTATGATTAAACTGTACGTATCCTATCTCATTTACAAGCGAAATCTTCTTACCACTATCCCACTCCACTATCAAGTGATCGATTTTATTGCTAGTGTGCAAGAATAAGCGTTAGCTATAGCCTATAAGATAACCAATGAATCGTTTGTCCCATTTACTCGTGAATTAAGGCTTTTTCCTTGTATTTCTTATTCTATTCTTAAGACTGAGCTCCGTGCGTGTCTAATTTAATAAGAAATAATTGGAAACTGAATTTTTCTAGATGAGGAACTTTTTTGTCACTATAAATGTTGGGGGAAAAAAAAAACTTCAAGCACTATTGCATCAGCAAGCATATAACAACATTTTTTTTCCAGCTCAAATAATACTCATCACTTCCTACAAACTAAACTAGCTAGTCAACTTGTCAACATCCATGAAGGAACATTCACCCACTGCCACCAACATTATCTTGTACCCTCTTGTTTGTCCTTTTTCATCTGAATTCTGAGAATTGGCCAATTTTGTGTAGAGAGGGCCAGGTAGTGGCCCGTTTAACGTGTATTGGGCCGAATGAAGATTTGGGTCAAACTGCATCATTTGAATAGAATAGGGGATGCAACGAACTCGAGTTACTTTACTGTGAAAACTAATAAGAACACGAAGTATATAAATTAGAGCAACATTTAAAAACTAATTTGATATATTTTCTTTCCGGGTATTTTTTTTTTGTAACTACACGTTCTCTTCATGCGAATGCTACCAAGTTAAAATTACCTCCCTTCAAGTTTGAAAAAAGAAAAAATTGCTTTTAAAAAAAAAAATTCAACAGTTTTAAGTTGATCTTGAGTACTTGACCAAGTAAAGCTTCTCGGGATTGTTAGTATGGTTTTGTACGTTCTACATACTTTCCCTTCCTCTGTACCATACACGTCTATCCAATAGCCAAGTTTTACTTGCATATGACTCTCTTTACAAGTTCAATTATTTGACCTTAAGTTATAGTAACAACAATCATATTTGTGACGATTGTTGCATCACAACTATCTGTGAATCCTATTCAATAGCTAAATTTTACTTGCATATGACTCTCTTTACAAGTTCAATTATTTGACCTTAAGTTATAGTAGCAACAATCATATGTGTGATGATTGTTGTATCACAACTATCAATGTCTGTGAGTCCTCAATAATAAGACTCGTATAAAGTCTACAAAAATGGGTGGTTATAATTGGTAAGATGTGTCTAACCGAAAGCATAAGTCCATGAACTCACCTTTGTATGACTTTAATGTCAAAGTCCTATTCGATGATAAGACAATTATTTTCGACTGATTGGTTAATGTAAAAGGTTTAAGCATATTTTTATTTTGGTCAAAGATTATTATTTTCTAAGATCGATAATACTCATATATGGTTGTTAATTACACTTGAATCTATCACCTTATCTATAATCTTGAGTTAAAAAAAGTTATAAATGCTCAAAGATAAACGGTGAAAACATGATTTTGATGTTAAGTCGCTATTGCTTCTTTTTCTCCTAAAGTTAATGGGGAAAACCAAAGAACTCTCTGTTCTCCTAAAAGAAAAAAAAAAATAATAATAAAAAAATAAAATAAAATAAATTAGAGCGAAAAAAGAAATAACTGTCTTTCATATCTAGTATTTACATTCTAACTAATAAATTATAATGCTTATAAAAAATGCCAATATGTAGATATATATATTATATTGCTAATAACTTTAATGTGTATTTATTGTTATTAATTTTTTTTTAACTACTCAAGTTATGATAGTCGTTAGATAATGATTCAATGGCTAAAAAAAAAATCTACTAAATTATGTCCTATATATGCTATTGGCTTTGTAAGGCCTATATATATATACTATTGGCTGTGCAAGGATCTCGTAAACTCGATTGTAAGATAATTTTCGCATGGGTCCTTTTTTTTTTTTGTTTTTTGTTCTTTGGCTATTCCATTTATAGAAAATGACTCTATTCTATTTCTACCGCGCATTTCAATGTACTCATATAATCATAAGAATGCGTAATCATTTTTTTGTGAATCACATTAGATAGAGGAAAATAATTTAAAGGATAGATTGTCGCATTTTCTTTAAATAGGATCTCCTTAGCTATTATTAGTAGTAGTGTAGATTTCTAACTCTCTTAATCTTCATAATATTTAGAGAGTTTAGTAAGCCACCCACATTATTTTCAACAAAAAGAAAAAAGACGATTACTTTAAGTATGCAAGTTTTGCCTTATCCATAACAACATTGATGAAAAAAAATTAAATTAATTTGTCCTATCTAAACTTCTAGCACCGCCGGTAAGCAAGAGGTAGGGTGTAAGACTAATTGTCCACTTCGACAAGAATTTGAGTTCAAATCAGTCCTACTACTGTAGTAGTATCCGTTTATTATGCACAATTACACGATACACAATTATACGTGTCACAAATTTAATACGCCATGGCACAATTTTTGGCACAAGTATGGTACCACCCATAAAACATGATATTAGGTATTTAAAATAGATTATTACTAAAACAAATATTACTAAATAGCCAACAGTTAAATGAAAATTAATGTTGAATCTCACACATAAAATTAATATCAAAAGACTTGTTCTATTATTGAAATGTGTGCTAATTGGCAATTAATTATAGTTTTTGGCTCATTATGTATGCTTTACATGGTATAAACTATAAGAAACACAAGTATAACATAAAATGTGTCCGTATTCGTTAACTATGTTAGACTTATAGTTTTTAAGCGTAGGTTGGCACGAGCATAACATGAGATTTTGTTAAGCCATACAAAACACAAGTTGAAGCACAGGTCACGACATAACTATTTTACATCTCTATACATGGACAATTCATATTGTGATGGAATTCCATTTGAGGATACACACTCAAAATATAATTGCGTTTTAATCATAAGTCCAAGGTTTATGTATATGCAGTAATAAAAACAATAGCATTTCATGAGAAATAGAGCAATCAACAATCAAATCAAACACTTAAAACATAATTAAGAATTTTTTCTCCTTTGTATTAGGAGAATAAGAATTCGAATTCGAATTTAGGACATTCTACATTAGAAAGATGTGTGGTTGCTATAAAACCAAAAAAAGAAACTTACTTGGTTGTCACTATTATTTGCAAATTTTCCAATAGTAAATTTATGTACAGTTACCTTGTTTAGATGAACCATAATGGTCAAAACAATCAAAATATAAACGAATGAAACTGGTGAATAAAGAACCAAAATACAAAACTAATGAAATTGAATAGATAATTGGCAAATATATTTGCCATATTGGTTCATTCAACCCCCAATGGCATACTTTCCAGGGGGGAAAAAACAATAATGGCATACTTGAAATCTAGTTGATAGCTTGGTCAAACAAATCTTAGATTACTGAAATCATGATCATGCAGTGAGATGCCTCGGTGAAAATAATATCATCCTTAGTTTCTAATCATCCATGACCATGATAATTGATAGTAACCATAAACTTGACACGTGGTCGAGCTAACTGAGGTTGTAATTCTCAGGGGGAAAGAAAAAGAAAAAAATCTACGATCCATACAACTTAGCATCCATAATAATATTTTCCTTTCTCCTTTTCTAATTTTTTCGGAAAACAGAACATTACGTTTTTATTATTATGTTAATTATTTTCAGTTGTATCTTGTTTCCTTCCTTTAAAAAAAAAATAAAAATAATAAATCCAGTTGTACGGACAAGAACCGACATAAATTTATAAAGTAAATATGGACTTTCTTGGGGAAGAAGAAAAGGGAAACAGTAGGAAGCCAAGAGAGTGATTGTCAGATGAGGCCAAACCGCCAAACTCTACGACTCTGGATTCACCAACTGGGATTGGCTCGTTTGTCGACTTACAAATCTACCCCTATGCTAGTTTCCGAAATGACCGTATTACCCCTAGCCTCGCCTCCAGTTAGCCATCTTAGCTGGGCAATCCCCAGTCAAAATACACCAATTATTATCCTTGTGTACAAAAGGCCAGAATGGACAGCGAGCGGAGCCCACGCGCGCGTGACTCCGCGTGAAGTACAAGTTGGGCGGATTTCCCGAACCGGGCTTCGGGTCTAGTGGGTCCCACCTCGCAACCTCTCTGATCTTCTCTCAAATTATAAAATATTTTGTCAATGTGGGCTATAATTAGAAAAAGAGATTTGAGAATTTTAGTGCATTGAGGATCTGCCATCTGGGTTTGATTCAATTTGGGCTTTGGTAGAAAGAATTTGATCATTAATATAAAAAGCACCCAAAAAACAAAAGACATAATATTTGACTCTAATGATTTTTTCTCAGTGGGTCCTTACTAAGTCAGCTCCAAACCTTGAAGAATTCTTAGTTCTCTTCTGGTTATATTATTAATGAAATTTATTATAAACCCAATGAAATAATTTAATAATTTTTGTTTTTTCTATTGCTCAGATCCCAGAGAGAGAAAGTGGAGAGAGAGGGATCAGAAAAGTCCATAACTTTCTTTGCTGTGTGACAGAAGCAGACCTTTCTTTAGCCTTTACTATTCCTTACTGTCAAATTAAAAGGTATCCCTTTTCTCCGTACTTGGGTTGGGTTGGTTTGGTTTTGTATTGCATTGTATGACAACTAACCATGTAAGAGAGAGAGAAAGAGAGAAGAAGAGATAGAGAAAAAGGTCAACTGGGTCTTTTTGCCTGGATTTGGTATTATATGCATTAGAAAAGTCAGTGGGGAATGGTGTGAACATGAATACATGGTGGTTTTGTAGAGCTTTTAAAGCCCTTTTTGTGTATGTCTCTTCCTTTTTCTCAGCCGAAGTTTTAGAGACCCTTTTTTCTGTTTTCTGACTATCACCCAATTCGGGTCTGTTTCGATACTTCCAAACTATTAGTCAAGCAATGCCACGATGATGGATCAAAAGTTTTGAAATTTAGGCCTCTAGGATTCTCGCATTCATATTTGTTACACATCCTTTTCCAAAGACTTTGTTTTTTTTTTTTTTTTTTCAAATGTTGTTTTTTTGAGGTCACTTTCTTAGTTTCTTATGGGGTTTAGAGACTTAATAGAGTGGAGCAAGAGAAATTAGGGAGGTGTGAACTGTACAAAGATTATTTAAAAAGTTCTTTTCTTGTCCTGTTCCTCTTTTTCCTCTCTCTATCTCTATGTCCTAAACAGATTTCTGGAGAGAGTTTTCTAGAGAGAGAGAGAGAGAGAGAGAGGGTCTTGCTTGACTGTCATGCATGGGCGTTGACAAGTGAACAACTTTGTCTTTCTTCTGTTTCTACTGGAGAATGCAATTTTCAGTCTTACCTGAATCTGGGACTCGCTGGGTAAGGTCAAATATTTAATAATAAACTCCATAAATTGATACTACACTTGTAAAAAACTGATGGAGACTTCTCCTTCTTAGTTCATATAGACAAAGAAAGACAAAGAATTTGAACAATATATAATAAAATCTTTTACTTCTCAAAAAAGAAGAAGAAAAGAAAAAGTTTTCCTTTTGGTGTGAGAGATTTGAGGGTTTTGATCAGCAGCAGTGGTACTTTGAAAACAGTGGCTTTGGGGGTTGATAGAGTTGTGGCTGTTATTGCTCCACAAAGGCCCCCTTACATGCCCCAAAGTGCCATTGTTGGACCATACTTTGTTGCCAAAACTCAATGAAAACCTCCTCTGTTCTCTCTCTTTGCTTAGTATGCTTTGGGGCTTTTTTTTTTGATGGGAAATTTCTTTTGAGTTAAAGGGCTTTTATTTTTGTTATTACTTTTTTCTAAAGATTTTTCTTGGGTGCAGAGGAAGATGGATAATCATGGTGAAATGGGTCTGCTTGGGGAGAATTTTGATCTTGGTATGATTGGACGGATTAGGGATGAAGGGTATGAGAGCAGGTCGGGAAGTGATAACTTGGAAGGTGCCTCTGGAGATGATCAAGACGCCGGCGACGACCAGCCACCGAGGAAGAAGAAGTACCATAGGCACACTCCTAATCAAATCCAAGAACTTGAAGCGTATGATGTTTCTAACACTCTTTATCTTTTGCTACTTTGCTATGTTATAGAAATTTTGGTAATGTGAGTTTTTGTCTTTGTTTGGTTTAGTTTCTTTAAGGAGTGTCCACACCCGGATGAGAAGCAAAGGTTGGAGCTCAGCAGGAGGCTTGCTTTGGAGACAAAGCAAGTGAAATTCTGGTTCCAAAATAGACGAACCCAAATGAAGGTAAAACTTGTCAAATTTATGTGCTCTCTAGATTGATGTCAACTGTTTTAGTAATGGGAAAATGGTGAATTTGAATCAGACCCAACTCGAACGTCACGAAAATATAATTCTCAGACAAGAGAATGATAAGCTCCGAGCTGAGAACAATATGATGAAGGATGCCATGTCAAACCCGATGTGTAACCAATGCGGTGGCCCAGCTATTCCTGGTCAAATATCTTTTGAGGAACACCAACTTAGGATTGAGAATGCGCGATTGAAGGACGAGCTGAATCGGATTTGCGCTTTGGCGAACAAATTCTTGGGCAGGCCGCTATCGTCCTTGGCTGCCCCCATCACTCTTCCGAGCTTGACTGCTGGTTTGGAACTCGCAGTTGGAAGAAATGGGATTGGAGGTTTAAATGCTGTTGGTCCTCCATTGCCAATGGGACTTGATTTGGGAGATGGGGTTTCTAGTACTGCGCATATGATTCCTTTAGTGAAACCTTCAATGGGAATGAACATGATGGGAAATGAAATACCTTTTGAGAGATCAATGTTTATAGATCTCGCATTGGCAGCTATGGATGAATTGATGAAGTTGGCTCAGGCTGAGGGTCCTTTGTGGATCAGGAGTGCTAATGGAGGGAAAGAAACGTTGAACCATGAAGAGTATGCCAGAACATTTCTTCCTTGTATTGGAACGAAACCCAGCGGTTATGTATCTGAGGCCACTAGGGACACCTCTGTGGTGATCATCAACAGTTTGGCTCTTGTAGAGACACTGATGGATGCGGTACTCATTTCCATGTCTATTTCATCTTTTTTTGGTTGAGTTTTATAGAAATTATCTTTTTACTATACTGTCCATCATTTTTCTTTTAGTAATATTTATTGACTTTCGATCCTCCGGCCTTTTTTAAAAAAGCAAAGGGTGTTTGGTGCTTTCCATTTTTGTAGTGATTTCTGATGTTGTTGAAAGATCATTGGTCTCTTGTCTTTTTGTAAGCTTGACTTTTATTTTCTACACTTTTCAAATGCTAGAAGTTTAGAATTATTGATTGTATAGTGTTTTTACTTTCCTGTTATTAGAATCGATGGGCGGAAATGTTTCCTTGTTTGGTCTCTAGAGCCTCCACCATTGATATGATATCCGCTGGGGTGGGAGGAACCAGAAATGGCGCACTCCAAGTGGTATGTTACTGCTATCCATTTCACATTCTTCTGCTCCCTTAAAAACAGAACTAGTGAATATCTTTTCTCACAGATGCATGCTGAGCTTCAAGTGCTTTCTCCTTTGGTCCCTGTTCGTCCGCTGAAGTTCCTCCGCTTCTGCAAACAACACGCTGATGGTGTCTGGGCTGTGGTCGATGTTTCCACCGACATCAACCGAGAAGCTTTGAATGCAGACTCATATTTCCGTTGTAGGAGGCTTCCTTCTGGGTGCCTTGTGCAAGATATGCCAGATGGCTACTCCAAGGTAATAGCTTAGTGAAAACTTTATTTGTTCTCTTTGTTCTTTTACACTCAATTCGTAATTGCATTGCCGAGCTTTATCGAGTTTGCCTATCTTGGTATATTTACCTTTGTTGCTATTTAATGAGGTAGTTGAAATAACTGCTGTAAGTGTGAGATTAGTTGAGACTACAACTAGGTGAAATTATGGTGTGCTTGGACTCTCCATCTTGACTTGTGCTTCTAAGAATTTATTTTATTGTTATTGTTCACCAAAAACGCTCTCTCTTTTATGGGATTGCTCTAAATGTAACACAGTAGGACTTTACCTAAAAATGTGAACCCTTTATTATTATTTTACTCAAGAAGATGCCTTTTGGTTTTGATCATTATATAATCTTCAAATTTCGAAGCAAGGTTGCTTATTGTCTGTCATCTATTAGTCCACAGCCACTCTAAACGATGAGAAAATCAGGGGTCCTCACAGTTTCTATTGTTTTTTATGTTCATGTCGATTTCCGTAGCCTTAGTATATAATTTTCACAATTTTATATTCAGAAAAAGAGTAAGAAAATTGAGAAAGAAACCTCGGTACTCTAAATCTTTGTTGTTAAACTATATATTTCATGCTTCTATTCCTATCTCTCCTTCTCTCTTGCTCATTTCTTTATTGTCTACGAGACTGAATGACCTGGATCCAGTCTTTCATAGTATTATATTAAAAAAAACCTACGTGTAATGTGCTCATATCATTATATTAGCTGCGCCATAAATTGATATTCCTGAATCTCTTTGTCGAACTTTAAATATGACTATATTTTGTGATTGTGTGCTACATAATCTGACCTGAGATATCTTGCTGAAAGTGCCACTTGAACTTTGACTTTTCCCTTCCGTCTTTTTCTTGAGTCTGTATGCTGCTATTATTTTATAATTGTCTTGGGTTTCATGTCAACTCATCTCTAAGTGATATTATCTTGGCTCTATTTGTCTATTCTCTTAGGGCAACATTTTGTCCCTTTAGTAGACGTTTCCTCTAAAAAATTTCTTTTCCTGTTTGGGTTCTCAATATAGTATTTTATAACACTAAGGTCTGGATGGTAAATTAACAAAGTGACAGCTGAGTGTTTTGACCTAGCTGACTAGAATATTAAGAACTAACTCTCAAACTTTATTTGCTGATATGCAAACTATGTGAAGATTATGATCAGGTTTATCTAGGGCTGACCAGATCTTATGCTGTCCAGCAAAGTCTTGTTCCCTGAAATTCATAAAGGGTTTAGTGATATTGTTACACGTGGTGATACTTTTTGACTTGTTGCCTAGTTTGGTCTCCCAAATCAAGGAGCATCTTGACTTGGTATTTCTGTCTCCCGGTTACCTAAACATTATTAGGAAATAATAGTATTAGCTCGGAAAGGAATGAACCTTTGGGCTTTTGTTTAGGACTACTAATCTAATTAACTCATGTAACACTAAGATATTTCAAGCTTAAGGTAGTTAAATATCAAAATGCAGCTGTAAGGTATTATATTGTTTCGTGAACAACTTCTATTCCACCCTTCCACAGAATGAGACATTGGAGCTTAAGGATTTGTTTGGTACATTACAATGTATTTAGATAATGGTGACACTAATGAAGTCTAGATCACAATTAACTATTTACTAATATAATTTAGCAATGTGTAACATATATATATATATATAGGTTGTCAATCCAGTAGGTATTTTTTTTTTTACCTATGTGTAGGTATTTTTTTTCTAGCCATTGGATCATCATCTAACAATGATCTAACGGTTATAATGATGTGCATGAAAAGACGTGCATAATTAATGCTATTTTTCTCTTATTTTTTAATATAAAAAAATATACATAGTAAGTTTTCATTGGTCAAATTGATACCTATGCATAGGTAAAAAAAAAAATACCTACCGGATGCCCATATACATATATATATATATGCATGGTACGTACTACGTGTTAATGGATGATAATTTGCAGGTTACGTGGGTCGAACATTCAGAATATGATGATAGTGGTGTTCATCAAATTTTCCGCTCATTTCTCAGTTCTGGCATGGGCTTTGGTGCACAACGATGGCTGGCCACCCTCCAAAGACAATGCGAGTGTTTGGCTACTCTCATGTCCCCTTCCGTTGCTAACAACGATCAAATAGGTTATTTCTGTGCCCATTTCTTAAATTATTGTGGCTATATAATTTTCGTATCCTCACGAAATACCAGTACTCAACAGCCATAAGTCCCGGCGGTAGGAGGAGCTTGCTAAAGCTGGCGAAGCGTATGGTGGATAACTTCTGTGCTGGAGTCTGCGCCTCTACTGTGCGCAAGTGGGACAAACTCCGTGTTGACAACGTTGGGGAAGATGTGCGAGTGATGACCCGGAAAAGTATGGATGACCCTGGAGAGCCACCTGGTATCATTCTGAGCGCGGCAACTTCTGTTTGGATTCCGGTATCACAGAAAAGGCTGTTTGAATTCTTGCGGGATGAACGGATGAGGAGCGAGTGGGATATTTTGTCGCATGGTGGACCAATGCAGGAGATGGTCCATATCACCAAGGGCCAAAGACACGGCAACCATGTCTCGCTCCTTCGTGCCAGCGTGAGTGATCACTACAGCTCCCCTTTTCTTTTCTAGCTTGTTGCGTCTTACTCTTCCTTTTCTAACGTGTCGGCTTCCTTCCACTGAGACATTTTTCAGTCCATTGGTTCAAACGACAGCACCATGTTGATATTGCAAGAGACATGGACGGATGCCTCGGGCTCCATGGTAGTATACGCGCCAGTTGACACGACAGCCATCAACGTAGTAATGCACGGTGGAGATTCTGCATATGTAGCCCTCCTACCATCGGGGTTCGCGATTCTTCCCGATGGATCATCGCAGTCCAGCTATGTTGCGGCGAACAATGAGGGTGGACCTTCGGTAAAAGGAGAAGCCAATGATGGCAACGGCGACGGCGGTGGATGCCTCCTTACAGTTGGGTTCCAAATCCTCGTTAACAGTCTTCCATCTGCCAAGCTTACAGTCGAGTCGGTTGAGACCGTTAACAACCTCATCTCCTGCACCATTGACAAGATCAAAGCTGCCCTGAATAGATCATCAGCATAGGTTCGCAATGCTAAGGCTGTTTTGTTAATTTGTCCTTTTGTTTTGAGTAAATTAAATATAAGAAGTGAAAAAAGAAAAAAGAGAGTTAATAGGACATAGGAGGAGCTTGAGATGAAAATCGCACAACGAGGGGTTGCGAGTCAAGAACGAACCGCATGTGTGGGGAGATTTCTGTTTAGCCAAGTGATTTTGTGTTTGCTTTTAAGCATTAGCAGCTCGAAGAATTAATGGTGGTTCGGGTATTGACTCGGTCGACCCGCGAGGTAGTCTCAGCGCTTTATTTTGTCAAGAAGGTTGACATTGGTTGGGTTGTTTATTGTTGTGTTATTTTGTTCTAATTTTGTTGTTAATTCTAGTGTTTGTTTTATCAAATTTTATGTTTGTTGCCACTTCTTTTTTGGTGGGAATTGGCCAAGTTACAAATTCCACGTCGTTTAGTTCCTCCACACATGCTTGCAACTCACGTTAGTGTGGTTTTCTCTTTAAATGTCTTAATCACATCAAACAAACGTTTTGAACTTTAGCTCAACTTTGTTTTGATCGTGAAGGCCTCTTTTGTTTTGGAGGGAGTTGAAATTGTATTTTTCATTTTTTTTTTAATTTTTGGATGTAAATGTGATAGCTTTTTTAAAGAAAGAAAATACTAATTTAGGCTCTATTTGGATCTTGTGTTTTGCTTAGGAAAAAAAAAAAAAAGAGAAAACAGAAGGAAAAAGGGTTTCTAAGACATTTTTAGGTACCAAAAAAAATATTTTGGGTCTTTTTTTTTTTCTTTTTTTTTTTCCAAATTCCCATATTGCGTTTTTAGAAAAGTCTCATTTTTTAAAATGGTTCTGCAAAAATATCATTGCTTAAAATAGTAACTAGTAAGTAGGTAACAAGTAACCAAAAATATTTAAAATTTTGAAAAAAAAAGAGATAAGAAAAATATTTTAACTAGTAATAGAAATGGAAAAAATAATAAAAAGTATAAAAAAGAAACAAAAAATAAGGAAAAAAAGAATAAAAAAAAGAAGAATGTATTATTACTGGTAAGTAACTAGTTTCAAACACTAGTAACCAGTAACTAATTAAAAAAGTATAATTTTCTAAAAATAATTTCAAAAAGTGATCTTTAAAAAGTACGGTAACAAAACTGGGAAAAAAACTGATCTACTGTACCTTTCAAAATCTTTTCAAAAGGCTTAATTTCCTCACGGAAAAAATATGAAGAAAATATTTTCATAGAAACCTATAAAATATTTTTTTGAAACTTTTATCGTTCTCAATCTTTTTATAATTATTCTATATTCATTGAACTTACACACAAAAAGTTTCTTCTATTTTTCTACACTTTTTTCCTCCCTCATTTCTTTGTTAAAATCCAAACATAAGAACATGAAATTTCTCCAATTTTTTTTTTTTTCTTTTCTACCTAAAATTTGAGTTCTAAACTGAGCCAAGTGAAATTACAAAATTAGTCAATTTTGAATATATTAGTTTGATTTGACACTGAAGTTAAATATCTAATTGTTTACGACGATAAGTGTAAACTTATTTTTTTCCGCATCTTTTCTTGAGAAATAAAACACGTGGAATCCAGATACATGTTATTCCATCTAATGTTTCTTTTTTTCGTCTTTTTCTCTCATATCAAAACATCCACGTTTCAATTTTTTATCCAATTTTCTCTGCTTTCTTCCACTTTTCTCTCTACCAAACATACCTTATAAACATGTTTTCTATTCTAATATATACTAATGGGGATTTCTAGTATAGGAGGAGCAAAAATCATCTTACTCGTAGGAGGGGTTTTTTTACCCATTGGATCAAAATCAATGGTTGTTAGTTGTTAAAGATAAAGCTTGTCTCCATGTGTTGGTTTACACTTGATTTTATTATGTGGCATTGCCTAAAGCCAATAAAGGGAAGGGGGGGGGGGAAACAAACAAACTTAGATAAAAGAAAGCACGATCTACTCCTTCCAGATAAAAAAAAAAAGAAAAAAAAAGTTATTGTTTTGCTCTCTCTCTTTCTTATTTGTATTCTTTGCTATTTCCCAGCTTATTCGTCTCGTTTTGGTTTTCATATTCTCCCATTTTCTTTTTGATTCTAGGGTTTATATTATTTTTTTCTCTGTAAACAAACAGAGGATATTTTCTGGCATTGTTCATCTCTTTCACTGTTTTTGCATATTCACCCCTTTTCTCTTTGACCTTAGGATTTGTATTATTTTTTCTCTGCAAACATTGGATGCTTTATCTATGGAGTTTTTGTTTATAGATTTTTTTTAATAGAGTTCTAAAAGAAAATAATGCCATGCCAAGGAAGTTCCTCTCTCATGAATCGCCATTGGCAGTGATATGCTGGCCAAGGAACAAGTTTTGGACATAGACTCGATTTTATATTTTTAAAATCTTTAACTTTCCAAAAACATTAGAAATGCTCTTTGGCAGCCACAGGTGAGAAACTTTTGACTCTTGAGAGGAAGGGTGGAAATCTAAGAAAGAATGAGAAGAACATGAAAAGGCATAGGGAAGAGATAATATTTTTTTTTTTGAAAAAAACCATTAAATCCATAATTACTCTATTTACAGATAATTACTCCATTTATAGATGTGTTATTGTGTGGTAAGCTATATGTTATGGCAAAAAATTTTACATTTAGATCCTTTATAAACCGTTTGATTAAAAAGAAAATCCCTCCTACATGTAGGAGGATTTTTAACCCTCCTACACTAGAATTTTTAGTATATGGGAAATATACTAATATATACTAGCACGGCTAAAGAATACTGAAACTAAACGACATTTTGGTTTGTCGGTCTCTAATGTAAAATACATTTTTTTCCTTTTTTTTTTCAAAAAAAAAAAGGAAAACTACATCTTTTATTTTTTCTTTGAAATGAGAAAGGTCGGTGAAGACAAATGCCATGCTATGTCATGGTAAACACGAGTTCCCATATAGTTATATGAAATATGAATGACATCCGCTCTTCACAACATGTAGGGTGCATTACGCAGCACACCATTGTAACATATAGTATTGTAGTATTGCCATACGTTTTTTTTTTTGATAATAGTATTGCCATACATTGTTTATGTATTGTATATACTCTAAAATTAATTTTGATTTTAGTACTCTCAAACTTTAGAAGACGAGAAAGAATCAGTTTGCTGTCCCTTTTAAAATAAGGTCGTCTCTTTTTTTTTTTTTTTTTTTTTAAAATCTTTTATGTCACATATACCGTGTTTTTCGTTTCAATAGTTTCATTATGGTACTCATTTTTAGATATACTTTTTATACATAAAATGTGTACCTCTGAAAAATAACGAGTATCTATCTATGCAAATATGCTCAAAAAATGTGTATTGCCTCTTTTTTTTTTTTTTTTTCTCCCAAAACACTTTTCGGAGAAATGTATGCCACATGTACAAACAATACGTATAAAAAGTATATATAAAAACAAGTATGTATTTTATAAAGTATACTAGAAGTACATGTATACCACATATTTTGAGGAAATCTGATCTTTAATGGTAATTTTTCAAAAAAAATTGAAAATTCCTGGATTTAGAAATCGTTTGAAAAATCCCAGATTTTAATTAGAAAAATGCCATTTTTAAAAGTGTTTAGAAAATATTTCTTTTTGTTTATTGATGAGATACTGATATAACTTGATTGACTACTTTGAGTACTATTGAAAAGACTTAATTTTGAATAATGTTTGGTAATTTTCAAAATATTTATTAGGATGTTATTTTGCAAATTTTAAAAAGTGATATTTTTCAAAATCAATCCAGGATTTCAAGATATTCAGCCCATCCGGAATTTTCAATTTTAAATATATAATGGGAACAAAACGAGTATTGGGCCCAAATTTCACCAGTTTGGGCCCAAACCCACATAGGGACAGCACTAAAAGTTTAGTACGAAAATACCCTTCTGAATTAACGCATAGTTCTTCCCTGCGAGGCGGCGACGAGCTCAACAATTCGAGAGACTTAAACTAAAACTCTGCGCCAAAAATCCCCAAAATCCCGAATGTTGGTAGAGAAACATGAAAATCTTCTTCTCGTTCGCGCACTCAGTCAAGTTTTTCAAAGCCAAACAACGCGAAAGCTTCAGACCCATCCAGTTCATCCTCTACAGACCCATGTCACAGTCCACCTCCATACCCAAAAAGATGCAGAGGGTCCGAGACCATGGCTTTGACAACTACATGGAGGTGGAGAAGAAGACCCGAAAGGTCCTCAAGGTTCAGGGCCTCATTCTCTCCCAACCCAATCAAGCACTCCCGGTCTCACGCCTCGACATGCTCGCTCGCCGCCTCGGCTTCAAACAAGACGAAGCTGGTGCTTTCGTCCTCAAGTTCCCCCACGTCTTCGAGATTTACGAGCACCCAGTTCAACGAATCCTCTATTGCCGCTTGACCCGGAAAGCCCACCTCCAGATTGAGCTCGAGAAGCAAGCCCTTTATGCCCAAATCCCAGAAGCCGTGACCCGGCTCCGAAAGCTCGTGATGATGTCCAGCACTGGCAGGCTCCGGCTCGAACATGTTCGCATTGCGCGGGCCGAATTCGGGTTGCCCGACGACTTCGAATACTCGGTAATTCTCAAGTTCCCTCAGTATTTTCGATTAGTTGATGCTCAAGAAACTAGGAATAAGTATATTGAGTGTGTTGAGAAAGACCCCAGATTAATGGTGTGTGGTATAGAGAAACTTAGGGAGAAGGAGTACAGAGAGAGAGGGGCTAATGCTGAGGATATGAGGTTTTCATTTATTGTGAATTTCCCGCCCGGGTTTAAGATTGGGAAGTATTATAGGATTGCTGTGTGGAAATGGCAGAGGTTTCCTTATTGGTCACCTTATGAGGATATTTCGGGTTATGATTTGAGGTCACTTGAGGCCCAGAGAAGAATGGAGAAGAGGGCAGTTGCCACAGTTCACGAATTGTTGTGTTTGACTGTTGAGAAGAAGATTACGTTGGAGAGGATTGCGCATTTTAGGATGGCGATGAATTTGCCTAAGAAGTTGAAAGAGTTTCTTCTTCAACATCAGGGTATATTTTACATTTCGACTCGAGGTAATTACGGGAAGATTCATACGGTTTTTCTCAGGGAGGCTTACAAGAGGGGCGAGTTGAAAGAGCCGAATGACTTGTATTTGGCCAGAAGAAAGTTGGCCGAATTGGTTCTATTGAGCCCCAGGAAAGCAAAGGTGGATAGGGAATTGGTTAACTTCCAGAGAGAGAGGGAAAATGATCATGAGATGAGATTCCTTGGAACAGACTTTGTGGACGATTGTAGTAAAGTCTCTGGATGTGAGAAGAATGTTGTGCGTTGCGAGGGCGAGGAACCGGAGAATAAATTGAATTCAGGATTGGTTACTGATTTTGGCTCTGATTTTACTGATGAAGATGATGAAGCCGATGAATTTGAGGATGCGGAGGATGTAGATTCAATTGAGTAAATACGGTTTTGTTAGATAATTTATGATTATCTTGATATTTGTTGTTTGCTGATTTTGAAGAACTGTGATATGCTTCACCTAATAGTGGAGACTAGAATATTGTTTAGGAATGTTCAAAGCAATATTTTCTAACTGTTGAGCCAATTTTGTATCTGGTAAGCACAATGTAGTTTTCTTTGTTTCAAATTTAAACTGATGAAATACTGGAAGTACTGATTTGTATTAGGGATTGATGGAAGTAAAGGAAAGAAAACATAGCATTCTTGGCTCTTGGGAGTTGGGTATAGGAATGCTTCATTGAATGTTGATTATCTATAATCATCTAATTTGCTTGAGCTCATGTTATGTGCTTTGGTCCCTGAAACTTCTGTTATTTCAGCTTTTCATGATGATTAATCAGCTAATGTTTTGAGAATTTTAGTTCCATACTAAAGCTATTTTCTCAGAGTTACAGTTACGTTATGAGATTAAACTAAATTCTGGAACTCTTGGATGCCAAATTGTTTACATTATTACACAAGTTGAGAAATCAAAATAAATTTAAGCTTTAAATTCTCAATTTCAATTAAACAAATGTCTGATAATTGTACAATTTAAAGTTTTCGGAAATTTTCTTCAAAAACTTATTCATCGACAGTATAATTTTTTTTAATAAAAAAATCAACGTGGCGAATGACGGAGGAAGGGGGACGTGACGTTTACTTGTTAATCAAACCACATGTCTTACGTCAAGGAAGAAAGCCACTACGACATGCCATGTCGTTTGCTTATAAATAAGAACGATATGTCATATTGTTTTTTTTTTTTTCTCCCCTACCCCCAAAAAATGGCAATTTGCATACCCTTTCCTCGTTAAAGACTTGGGGTAAAAAGACGTCATTTTCATTGGAGATGAGGAACGAAGCTAAATCAAAATGTGTCCACAAAATCATGTCGCCATTTTTCGTGCAAGAGAATGAAAGTACATTTGTCGAATCCAAGCCATATATATATAACTAAAAAAATGCAAAACACCCAAGGTAACTAGCTTTGGAAATAACAATGAATAAAGAGGAAAAAAAGTACTCACTAGAGTGCAACCAAGTTGACCCATAGGATTGAAGTAAATCTGTTTTGTTGACCAGATTTGAGAGCTATAGGTATCGAGATAATGGTCTGGGAAGATGAAACTCAAAATCGGCGAGTTCAAGTGGTTGCAACTTAATGGGGCAAGGAAATCGGCGAAGAACTCGGCTGAGATGTGAGGAATTCGGCCGAAATAGTGGCCGGAACTCATGAATTGGTGACTGGAAATGTCAAATCCGGTGGCGGAAAAAAACTCGGGCGAAGATCAATGACTAGCGCGAAGAATCTGGCTGGAAAAAAAAAAAAAACAAAAACTGAAAAATTTGTTGGAGGAGGCGAAGGAAAGTTTGGCTGGGTTCTTATTCTCCTCAAGGTATTTTGGTTTTTTTGGCTTCTTTGGGACTTCTAGAAAAGAAATTCTAAAAAACACTCCTAGAAAAATAAAGTGGAGGCAAAACATTACTAATCCCCCCTAAATTCCCTAGAATTTTAAATGACATGTCAAAATTTGAATGTTGGACACAAGTTAAGATATGGTCATTTGACAAGTAATCTTGATTCCTAATTACGATTAATAATTCTCAAAATGCAGTGTAGTCCTTTGTAAATTACATTACATGTTGTTTAGCAGGAATATGATGGAGGCCAAGAGAAAGGTGTAATGTTGTGTGTTTTTGAAATGACAGTTTTATGTGTGTTAGATCGTCACAAAATGTGATTTTAAATTATACGATAAATTATGACAATTTTTGTAAGACAAACACAAATTTTGTGACAAATCAGATTTACATGGTACAAAATTATGAATGTCATGAATCATATATGTTAGTATCACATATATATAAAACCATTGAATTTGTTATCCAATGTGAATACTTATTTTGCTTCTGTAAGACATGTACAAAATTATGACTGTCATAAATTATGTAACTGTTAGTATCATATATATTGACTACTAATAGAGAAAATATCATAGTTTTTCTTATAAAATTATATTTGTATTAAACAAATATTACTAAGCTATTGTTGGTCAATAGGGAATACTTATCTTACTTTTGTAAGGTTGGTGTAAATTTTATGACTAAGAGTCACAAATCACGATAATAGGTCAAGATTGTACAAATTATGGTAACATAATCTCATCGTAATGATGTAAAACATATTGTAACCTTGAGTCCCAAAATTGTAACCACAAGTTACAAATTGTGCCTACTTCTAATCACGAAATTAGTAACAATGGAAAACAAAATTTCCTTAAAACAAATTGAGATAACAAGCTTTCAAAAAATTGTGACAGGTGGTCACACAATTTGGTATCCATAAGGGCATTTTTAGAATGAGTATTTTCTCTCTCTCCAAAAGTTGCTAAAAATGTAATTTTTTGCTCCTAAAAATAAAATTCTAAAAAATCCTCATAGAAAAGTAAAATAGAGACAAAATACTCCTAGTTCCCTTAAATTCCCATGCAATATGGCCCCCGCAAAATGGAGCTCCGCGGGAGATCCAATCTTGTACTTGAGAAGAAGAAAGAAAGAGAGTTGTTGAAGAATGTTGCATCCACCGTCGAGAAAGTATTGAGAAAGTTGTGGAGTGTGGAGAAGATATATTGCGAGTATTAACCGCTTGATCATCCAGCGACTGGTGTAGACAAAAAATAAAAATAAAGAGGCAAAACTAGAGGAATGACCATGTGATTGTTCGGGAGCCAGCTGAAGGTCAATTGTTGTAAGCAAAAAATAAATAAATAAATAGGAAAAACTGTTGAAAGAACTGCATCTAGGAAAAACAAGGACTCTCTCTCTCTCTCTCTTCTTTTTTTTTTTTTTTTTTTTTCAAACAAAAAATCTAAAAGGAAATAAGGTTTTTTTTTTTGAACCCTAAACGTGAAACGAGTCTTCTTACCGATACCTGATTAGCAGATTAGCCTAAGCTATTCTTTTTGTTTTTGGGTCCCAATTAACTCCAGCTTTTTCGAAACCAAGTCTAAAAAGTGTTTCGGCAAACTTGCCCAATCTGAAAAGATTAATGTGTATAAATATATATTGCTGAAGAATTAAAAATAATATGTTGACCAAGTATGAAAACAAAAAAGAATAGAAGCACAATCTTCAATTTCATAGAATTACAATGTCAGGCTTGATTTAAAAAAAAATAAATAAAGGAAGATCATATCCTACTGCTCATGAATTTTTCATGAATAATTGGCCTATGTACAAAAGAAAAATCTTCATTGTCGCAAGTTATGTCCAATCAGTAGTTAATGACTTATTATACAAAAAAATCAATAAAATGACAAAATTGAAAACTTAATAAACGTAGTTTCAAATTTGGGATAATTTGTCATCAATTTATTAGTTAGACATGAATTTCGACAACTAAATTTGTGTAAAAGCCATTAAAATAAATAAATAAATAAAACGAAGAAAGAACTGCACAAAGTAAAACTTTTGTTTTGGTTTTCAATTTTTATAAATAAGAAACATACTTGGCAAAATTTATTTTGCTACTTGTTTCTAAAAATAATAAAGTGCAAAAAATGAGAGAAAAATCATATAAACTTATATTTGTATATGTATATACTTATACGTACTTGTGTACAAATATTTGTATGTTTTTTTATTTTTGAAATTTGTTTTAAAAATATTAAAAATTTTTGTTACCACTTTTTTTGAAATTTTTGTTAACAATTTTTAAAAACAAAAAACAAAAACAAGGTTGCCAAGCAAACTTCCAAAAAAATTTTCCAATCTTCTATTTGAAAAAACAAAAAACAAAAAATAAAATGAATCCAAAGCAAGCCCTATAATTTTCCTTCATTTTCCTACCGAACAAACAGACAAAACAATAAATTAATAAGAAACGTTTTCACATAGAAAAAGCTAATAATCCAACATTATCTGGTTTTAGTATATATTGCATAGATCTGGGACATTTTTCTCTACTAGAAGATGAGTAATCGCTTAGTAGTAACTTAGAACACGTTTATAAGTAATCGCTTAGTATTTCTAAACACTTGAAAACAAAATTTACCTCTCTAAGGCCATGTTTAGTACGCTGTATTATATTGTATTGTATTGTGATGTATTATATTGAGTTGTATTATATTGTATTGTATTATTCTATTACAGTACTGTGTTTGGTTTTGCATTTGTATTAAGATGTTGTATTAAAAGATTAATTTTGACAAATACCATTTTATAAAGCTTACTTAGAAAAATACCATTTTCAAAAAGCTCTGAGCCATGGCCAAACACACTAACGGAAAGGGAAACCAAAAGAAGAAGCAAGTTAACGACGATGATTGTGGTACGTTTTCACTCTGATTTTTCTTTTCTTATTTAGAAAGAAAGGTTTAAATCGAATTTATTCGATTAAAATGGATATATATATATACACATATAGAGAGAGAAAATATGGACTGCTTTTGGGATTTGCACTATTCAAGAATGTAGGATTAACTCTGTTTTGGCCCAAAATTATTGTAAAAATTCTATTTTAACTATAGCTGTTCAGTATGGCTAAAATTATGATACGGCTATAATCCTAAAATTATGGCCTAAAGCTCTATGGTTGTTCAGTATGGCTAAAAGTGATGGAGAATGGAAATTATCCATGTGCTAGTGAGGCTTTAATGAGGCCAAAAAGGTCATTTTAATAATCAATAGTTGTTACTATTTGTATTAAGTTAATTCGAGTTAATTCTTGGCTTAATGCTCTGTTAGAAACTAAATTTATTTGTGACATATTAAGCTATAGTTAAGTAGTTTAGTTATTTGAGTTTATGTTATTAGTTGGGCTTGTTTCGTGTGCGTGTCTAATAGTCTATAATTTAATACTCAAGTTTCTAGAGTATTCTTATATTTGCTAGATTGTATAATTAATTAGGTGGTTTGTGGTTAGTGATTAGATGGAGTATTGTTACACCATCTAGAATCATCTTTGGAGTAGTATAAATATAGTGCTCCTCCCTCCAATTTATATCAAGCAAAAAAGAAACAATTCAAGTAGTAATACAAGTTTTCTTCTTCCACTAAAATTCTTTCTAGTTTCTCAAACTTATTTATGACCCATTAGGCCATAGTTAAGTAGTGTAGTTATTTGGGCTTGTATTGTTAGTTGGGCTTATTTTTGTGTATATGTCTAATAGCCCATAGTTTAATACTCAAGTTTTTAGAATATTTTTGTATTTGCTAGATTATATAATTAATTAGGTAGTTAGAGGTTAGTAGTTATATTGAGCATTGTTACACTATCTAGAATCATCCTTGGAGTAGTATAAATAGAGTGCTCCTCCCCGCCATTTTGTATCAAGCCAAAAGAAAACAATACAAGTAGTAATATAAGTTCTCCTCTTCAATCAAAATTCTCTCTAATTTATCTCTTAGCCTTTCTAGCTTTGAAAATCTCCTATTTCCAACAAAGTGGTATCAAAGCGAGGTAGTGAGTTCTCTTGAAATTCTAAGTATGCTCTGTGGATGCAGCTTTGACTGATCTTCTACATCAGAAAAGAATTCTTCAGATTGAGAGTATTAGAAATTTGTTCCAAACATACCACAATAGACTATCAAATTGAAGAGATTGACGACACAAACACGCGGCCATAAAAATCAGTCCGATCGGAGTCCGAATGAGCAACAAGAAAAAGCCCAACAAGAGGTCATGGAAGAGGTAGCCCACGACATTGGCATGATAAGTCCCAAATCAAGTGTCACAACTGTTAAAGATATGATCATTACGCTTTCGAATATAGTGCTCTAAAGAAGGTGCAAGAGAGAGCCAACTATGCTAAAGATAAAAGATAAGAGGAATATATATTGTTGTTAGCATGTAAGGAGACCAATGGGTGCCAAGAAAATATATAGTACTTTGACAGCGATACAACCAATCATATATGTGGAAGAAAGGATATGTTCATAGAATTTGATGAGTCGGTGACTGGAAATGTTTCATTTGGAGATGATTTCAAGGCAGCAGAAAAAGGTAAAATTCTTATATGCTTGAGAAAAAAAGAACATCAGTTTATTCGAAACGTTTACTATATGCCTAACATGAAGAGTAATATCTTGAGCCTTGGCCATTTCTTAGAAAAAGGCTTTGATATTCACATGAAAGAAAATAGTATTTCTTTAAGAGATAATAGAAACAAGTTAATCACCGAAGTGCAAATGACAAGAAATAGAATTTTCTTGTTCCACATTCAAAATGACGTGGCAAAGTGTCTAAAGGCTTACTACAAAGATTCATCGTGGCTTTGGCACCTAAGGTTTAGACATCTCAATTTTGGCAACCTAGAATTATTAGCAAAGAAGGAGATGGTTTGAGGTCTGCTTTTCATCAGTCAACCAGACCAATTATGTGAAAGATGCTTATTAAGAAAGCAATTCAGAAGAAGTTTTTCAAGAAAATCAATTTCTCGAGCCCATAAATCGCTTGAGCTCATACATACCGATGTATGTGGTCTAATAAGACCAAGTTTTCTCGATAAGAGTAACTACTTTCTCCCTTTATCGATGACTTTTCAAGAAAGTTCTGGGTGTATTTTTCGAAGGAGAAATCAGAGGTGCTCAAAAAATTCAAGAAGTTCAAGACACTTATTGAAAAGAAAAGTGGTCGAAGTATCAAGGCAATGAGATCTAATAAAGAAGGAGAATTTACATCCAACGAGTTTTAGAAGTATTGTAAAGATAATGGCATCCGTCATCCTTTAAACCGAGATCTCCTCAACAGAATGGTATCGTAGAAAGGAAGAGTAGAACAATCCTAGATATGGCCAGAAGCATGCTCAAGAGTAAAGGAATGCCAAAAGAGTTTTGGTTTGAAGTTGTAGCCTGTGCAGTCTATTTGTCAAATCACTCTGCAATAAGAAGTGTATTAGGAAAGACACCACAAGAAACTTAGAGTGAAAAAAAGCTCGGAAACTCTCACCTAAGAGTTTTTGGAAGCATAGCTTATGTTCACATGCCCGATGAAAGCAAAACCAAGCTCGACGATAAAAGTGAGAAGTTTATCTTTATCAGCTACGACTCTAACTCAAAAGGCTATAAGCTCTGTAATCCAAGCAATGGTAAGACCATTATTAGTCACAATGTAGAGTTTGACAAAGAAAGTACTTGGGAATGGCACGCATAAGAGGGAAATTATGACTTCCTACTATATATTGGAGAAAAAAGCGAGCAACAAAGAATGCAGTAAGTAAGAGAAGAATCGCAAGAGCCTGTTACCCCACCTACTTCACCAATGGCAAACGCTCATCAAGAAACAACACCATGATCATCTTTAAGTAGTAGTTCAAGTGAAAGGATACTAAGATTAAGGAGTTTACAAGAGATATATGAGGTTACTAAAAATCAAAATAACTTGACTCTCTTTTGTCTCATTGCTGAGTGTGAACCATTAAACTTTGATGAAGCTATATAAAGTAAGAAGTGGCGAGATGCAATGGATAAAGAAATATAGGCAATCACAAAGAATGATACATAGGAGCTTGCTACACTTGCAAAAAAGCACAAAATAATCGGCATGAAATGGGTTTACAAGGCTAAGAAGAATGCTAAAAGAGAAGTTGAGAGATATAAGGCTAGATTGGTCGTGAAAGAATATAGTCAAAAACCTGACATCGATTATGATGAGGTATTTACTCTTGTCAATTGTCTAGAAAAGGTATGATTGATCATCTCATCGGCTACTCAAAATAAATAGAAAATTCATCAAATGGATGTTAAGTCTACTTTCTTAAATGAAGTCCTTAAAGAGAAAGTCTATATAGAGCAACCATCTGGGTATGAGATTAAAGGATAAGAAAACAAGGTTCTAAAGTAGAAGAAGGACTTTAGAGGTTAAAGCATGCATCGAGAGCATAAAATAGCCACATTAATAAGTACTTCCAAGATAACAACTTCAGTCCTTATGAGTATGAGTTGTACATCAAAGTAAAAGATAGAGATATCTTGAATGTGTGCCTCTATGTCGATGATTTGATCTTCACGGGGAGTAATCCATCTATGTTTAAAGAGTTTTAGAAAGCAATGACAAAGGAGATTGAGATGACCGCCATTGGACTCATGTGTCACTATCTTGGCATAGAAGTGAAGTAAGAAGAAGATGGAATTTTCATTTCACAAGAAGGTTACGCCAAGGAGATTATTAAGAAGTTCAAGATGAATGATTGCAAGGCTATCAATACACCGATCAAATGTGGAGTCAAACTACATGACGAATGAGAAAAGGTGGATCCAACACTCTACAAGAGCTTAGTTAGAAGTTTGTGCTACCTGACTTGTACAAGACCTGACATTATCTATGATGTAGGCTTTGTCAATCGTTACATGGAAACTCCAACAACTACTCACTTGAAGGTTGCCAAGAGAATCCTTTGATATATTAAAGGTATAATATATATGGCTTACGATATTTATAATCCAATAACTATAATCTTATAGGTTATAGCGACATGATTGGAGTTGAGACCTAGATGATCGAAAGAGTATAAGTGGCTTTACATTCTTTATGGGAGATACTGCTTTCACACGGATATCTAAGAAGTAACCAATTGTCACACTCTCAAGCTATAAAGCAAAGTATGTTGCAGCTGTATCATATATCTGTCATGCAATTTGGCTAAGAAACTTATTGAAAGAACTATACATTCCGTGGAATGAACCTATTGAGATTTGTATTGATAATAAATCAACAATTATATTGGCAAAGAATCCTGTCTTCCATGATAGAAGCAAGCATATCGATACCAACTACCATTACATAAGAGAATGTGTTGCAAGAAAGGACGTGTAACTG
This sequence comes from Trema orientale, assembly GCA_002914845.1. Classification (NCBI taxonomy): domain Eukaryota; kingdom Viridiplantae; phylum Streptophyta; class Magnoliopsida; order Rosales; family Cannabaceae; genus Trema; species Trema orientale. The sequence goes on along the minus strand of JXTC01000312.1, from coordinate 313,321 downwards.
AAGTATGTGAAGACTCAAGATAAAGTGGTGGATATCTTCACCAAACCACTCAAGTATGAAGATTTTCTCAAGCTAAGAAATTTACTCAGTGTCACAAATCAAGTTTAATGGGGGCTAAACTTATTTATGACCCATTAGGCTATAGTTAAGTAGTTTAGTTATTTGGACTTGTATTGTTAGTTGTGCTTGTCTTGTGTATATGTCTAATAGCCCATAGATTAATACCCAAATTTCTAGAGTATTCTTATATTTACTAGATTATATAATTAATTAAGTGGTTGGATGGAGCATTGTTATACTATCTAGAATCATCACTGGAGTAGTATAAATAGAGTTCTCTTCCCCCTATTTTGTATCAGGCCAAAAAGAAACAATTCAAGTAGTAATACAAGTTCTCCGTTTCTACCAAAATTCTCTCTAGTTTCTCCCATAGTCTTTCTAGCCTTAAAAATCTCTTATTTCCAATATGCTCTACTATCAAAGCTTTATAAATTGGCTGATACAATCGGTCTTTGTATAGTAGAACTCACCCCAAAAGAAAAGGCAGTGCAACAAAGGTTAAAGCACCATGACTATGAGGCTAAAAGAGATACGTATTATGGATTTCTTACCTGCATGGGGACAGTGCTCGGGGGAAAATTGGCCTCAAGATTCACCAGGCTATGCTGCATCATAATGAGAAAATTATTTGTGATAGCTGTGGCGTGAAATTTCCTACGGAAAATCTTAAAGAGGAACATAATTGCACACCACCAAAGCCTAATAAAATTAAAAAGAAAAAGATATAGCCAGGTATGTATAATCACATCAAGCGGTATTATGATTTATTTGGCTTGCTATTATTTCCTGATAACATTTGTTTGCTGATGCAGATTGGAATTTAGGAAAATAGCTCCTCTTTAGCAGGAAAAGAGAACATGCAACAAATTTTGGTGTCAAAACAGTTTTGTGGATGTTTTATTTATAAAAATAGTTTATGTTTTAGTTTATAGGCTCTGACTTGTAAGACCTCTTTAAATAACCATTTTATGTTTTGGTTTATTGCTACTTGAATTGTTTATTTTTGGCTTCATACAAAATGGGGGGAAGTGCACTCTATTTATACTACTCCAATGATGATTCTTCCTCTTCCACCAAAATTCTCTCTAGTTTCTCTCTTAGCTTTTCTAGCCTCAAAAATCTCCTATTTCCAACATGCTCTACTATCGAAGCTTTATAAATTGGCTGATACAATCAGTCTTTATATAGTAGAACTCACCCCAAAAGAAAAGGTAGTGCAACAAAGGTCAAAGCACCACGACTATGAGGCTAAAGGAGATAACTATTGTGGATTTCCTACCTACACGGGGACGGTGTTCGAGAGAAAAAATGGCCTCAAGGTAGAGATGTCAATGTGGGCCGAGTTTTGTAGGCCAGCTCACATTCCGAAGAAAAAGTACGGTACCGACCCAGCCCAGGCCCACATTATGTGGACCAGGGCCAGCCTATTACATATAGTAGCGACCAGGCTGGGGCTTAGTCATAGGCCCACAGGCCTGGCCCAGTACGACCCACATTTCTATTGGCTCACATTTAGTCCCTCTATATATAATTTTAAATTTATTTATTGATTAAAAATTTAAAAAAATCTTAGTTAGATATTTTCATTTATATGCTTTTAAAGTTATTTATATACTAATTTTTATTTATTTTTAATTTATTCAAATTTTAAAAAAATATGAATGGGTTTTAGGCCCATATTTAATATTTTAAAGCATAAAATAACAACGAAATTATGCCCACATTGTGGCGCCTATTCGACTTGCATTGGCACAGCTTACTTAGGCACGGCTCACTTAGGTCCACATAAAATGTGGGCTGGACTTGTGGGCCGTGCCGAGCCCCTTAATAAGAATATGAGCTGGACCGGCCCGGCCCACATTTTAGGCAGGCCGGGCCTAGGCACGGTACAAAGCCCATATGGGCTTATCAAATGTGGGATGGGCTGGCCCACTTTACATCTCTATCTCAAGGTTAACTAGGCTATGCTGCATCGCAATGAGAAAATTATTTGTGACGGTTGTGGCGTGAAATTTCCTACAGAAAATCTTAAAGAGGGACATAATTGCACACCTCCAAAGCCTAACAAAATTAAAATGAAGAAGATATAGCCAGGTATGTATGATCACATCAAGCGACATTATGATTTATTTGGCTTGCTACTATATCCTAATAACATTTGTTCGCTGATGCAGATTGGAATTTAGGAAAGGAGCTCGTCTTTTGCAGGAAAAGAGAACATGCAACAAATTTTGGTGTCAAAATAGTTTTGTGGACGTTTTGTTTACAAAAATAGTTTATGTTTAAGTTTGTAGGCTCTGGCTTATAAGACCTATTTAAATAACCATTTTAAGTTTTGGTTTATAAACTCTGGCTTGTAAGACCTCTTTAAATAACCATTTTATTGGAATTGAATGGACAAGATTTTTCTATGATGTATCGATTTTAGTACGTGACTTTAGTACATTTTATAGACCCTACCCGAAAAGTAAAGATGTCAATGTGGACTTGGCGTTGTGGACCGACCTACATTCCAAAGAAAAAGCACGGTACCGGCCAGACCCAGGCCCATATTATGTAGGCCTAGACCGGCCCGTTACATATAGTAGGGGTCGGGCCACAGGCCCGACCCAACACGACCCACATTTCTATCGGCCCATATTAGGCCCACATTTAGTCTTTCTATATATAATTTTAAATATATTTCTTAATTAAAATTTTAAAAACTCTTAATTAAATATTTTCATTTATGTGATTTCAGTATTATTTATTTTCTAATTTTTGTTTATTTTTAATTTATTCAAATTTTAAAAGAATATGAATGGGTTTTAGGCCCATATTTAAAATATTAAAGTATAGAATAACAACGAAATTAGGCCCACATTGTGGCCCATATTCGATCCGTATAGGCACAGATCACTTAGGCACGGCCCACATCGGCCCGCATAAAATGTGAGCTAGGCCTGTGGGCTGTATCGGGTCCCTTAATAAAAATATGGGCTGGGCCGGCCTGACCCATATTTTAGGCGGGCCGGGCCTAGGCATGGTACAAAGCCCATATGGGCTTATCAAATGTGGGCGGGGCCGGTTTATATCTCTACCTAAAAGCCATAGTTTTGTTTTTTATCTAATGGAATTATTTATTATTCATTTAGCTTAAGATTGTGTAATTTTATTAACTCTTTCATATTAGTTTCCTTCACAATTGAGTGGACTACCTCAATGGTAGAACAATACTTCATTTTCAGCTTTAAATTACCCATATAGAATGTATAAAACCAGCCGATTTGTTCTAAGTGCTCCATATGAATCCATATTTACTCAAATAGATACCGAAAATGGCTTGATGATGCCGATGTAAAAATCAAGAGTTACTAAAGGCATGTGATTTATTCTATTCCTTTTCCTAAATAGATTCAAAGGACTGTTAAAATGAAATCTAAGTAGCTAATGCTATTGAAAATCAATCACTTCATGCACTACTAAAAAAAGTGCCTACAACGGCACTTGTACGTAGGGTGCCGTGGTAGGCGTTTGATCAACTATAGCACCTTAATGGCACCGTGATAACATTCAATTTGAGTCTACTTTCTTAAATGGAGTCCTTGAAGAGGAAGTCCATATAGAGCAACCATCTAGGTATGAGATTAAAGGATAAGAAGATAAGGTTCTAAAGTAGAAGAAGGCCCTTTATAGGTTAAAGCATGCATCAAGAGCATAGAATAGCCGCATCGACAAGTACTTCTAAGATAACAACTTCATTAAATGTCCTTATGAGCATGAGTTGTACATCAAAGTAAAAGATAGAGATATTTTGATCGTGTGCCTCTATGTCGATGATTTGATCTTCACGAGGAGTAATCCATCTATGTTTAAAGAGTTTAAGAAAGCAATGACAAAGGAGATTGAGATAACCGACATCGGACTCCTGGGTCACTATCTTGGTATAGAAGTGAAGCAAGAAGAAGATGGAATTTTCATTTCATAAGAAGGTTACTCCAAGGAGATTATTAAAAAGTTCAAGATGAATGATTGTGAGGCTATCAATACACCAATCGAATGTGGAGTCAAACTATCAAAACATGACGAATGAGAAAAGGTAGATCCAACACTCTATAGGAGCTTAGTTAGAAGTTTGTGCTACTTGACTTGCACAAGTCCTGACATTCTCTATGCTATAGGCCTGATCAATCGTTACATGGAAACTCTAACAACCACTCACTTGAAGGTTACCAAGAGATCCTTCAATATATTAAAGGTATAATAAACTTGGCATACGATATTCATGATCCAATAACTATAATCTTGTGAGTTATAGTGACAGTGATTGGAGTTGAGACTTAGATGTTTAAAAGAGTACAAGTGGCCTTACATTCTTCATGGAAGACACTGCTTTCACATGAATATCTAAGAAGTAGCCAATTGTCACACTCTCAATCTATGAAGCAGAGTAAGTTGCAGCTACATCATGTATTTGTCATGCAATTTGGCTAAGAAACTTGTTGAAGGAACTATGCATTCCGCAGACTAAACCTATTGAGATCTGTATTGACAATAAATCAGCAATTACTTTGGCATAGAATCATGTCTTCCATGATACAAGCAAGTGTATCGATACCCGCTACCATTACATAAGAGAATATGTTGCAAGAAAAGATGTGTAACTGAAGTATGAGAAGACTCAGGACCAAGTGGTGGATATCTTGACCAAACCACTCAAGTATAAAGATTTTCTCAAGCTAAGAAATTTACTTAGTATCACATATCAAGTTTAATAAGGGATGTTAGAAACTAAACTTATTTATGACTCATTGGGCTATAGTTAAGTAGTTTAGTTATTTGGACTTGTATTGTTATTTAGGCTTATTTTGTGTGTGTGTGTGTCTAATAGCCCATAGTTTAATCCCCAAGTTTCTAGAGTATTCTTGTATTTTCTAGATTGTATAAATAAGTAAGTGGTTGGAGGTTGGTGGTTGGATGGAGCATTGTTATACTATCTAGAATCATCACTGGAGTAGTATAAATAGAGTTCTCTTCCCCCTATTTTGTATCAGGCCAAAAAGAAACAATTCAAGTAGTAATACAAGTTCTCCGTTTCTACCAAAATTCTCTCTAGTTTCTCCCATAGTCTTTCTAGCCTTAAAAATCTCTTATTTCCAATATGCTCTACTATCAAAGCTTTATAAATTGGCTGATACAATCGGTCTTTGTATAGTAGAACTCACCCCAAAAGAAAAGGCAGTGCAACAAAGGTTAAAGCACCATGACTATGAGGCTAAAAGAGATACGTATTATGGATTTCTTACCTGCATGGGGACAGTGCTCGGGGGAAAATTGGCCTCAAGATTCACCAGGCTATGCTGCATCATAATGAGAAAATTATTTGTGATAGCTGTGGCGTGAAATTTCCTACGGAAAATCTTAAAGAGGAACATAATTGCACACCACCAAAGCCTAACAAAATTAAAAAGAAAAAGATATAGCCAGGTATGTATAATCACATCAAGCAGTATTATGATTTATTTGGCTTGCTATTATTTCCTGATAACATTTGTTTGCTGATGCAGATTGGAATTTAGGAAAAGAGCTCCTCTTCAGCAGGAAAAGAGAACATGCAACAAATTTTGGTGTCAAAACAGTTTTGTGGATGTTTTATTTACAAAAATAGTTTATGTTTTAGTTTATAGGCTCTGACTTGTAAGACCTCTTTAAATAAACATTTTATGTTTTGGTTTATAGGCTCTGGCTTGTAAGACATCTTTAAATAACCATTTTATCGAAATTGAATGGACAAGATTCTTCTATGATGCATCAGTTATAGTACATGACTTTAGCACATCTTATAGACCCTACTCTAAAAGTAGAGATGTCAACGTGGAGCGGGTTCTGTGGGTCGACCCATATTTCGAAGAAAACACATGGTACCTACATATAGTAGAGGCCGGGCTGGGCCTTAGTCATAGGCCCACAGGCCCGGCTCGGCACAGCCCACATTTCTATCGGCTCACATTAGGCTCATATTTAGTCCTTCTATATATATTCTTAAGGATATTTCTTAATTAAAATTTTAAAAAATCTTAATTAGATATTTTTATTTATATGTTTTTAATGTTATTTATTTACTATTTTTGTTTATTTTAAATTTATTTAAATTTTAAAAGAATATGAATGGGTTTTAGACCAATATTTGAAATTTTAAGGTATAGAATAACAACGAAATTTGGCCCATATTATGGCCCGTATTCGGTCCATATAGGCACAGCCCACTTAGGCACGGTCCATTTAGGCATGCATAAAATGTGGGCTAGGCCTGTGAGCCATGTCGGGCCCTTTAATAAGAATATAGGCTAGGCCGGCCCGACCCATATTTTAGGTGGGCCGGGCCTAGGTACGGTACAAAGCCCGTATGGGCTTATCAAATATGAGTAGGGCCAATTTACATCTCTACCTAAAAGCCATAGTTTTGTTTTTTTATCTATTGGAATTATTCGTTATTCATTTAGCTTATGATTGTGTAATTTTATTAACTCTTTCGTATTAGTTTATTTCATAATTAAGTAGACTACCTCAGTGTTAGAACAATACTTCATTTTGCAGCTGTAAATTGCCCATATAGAATGTATAAGACTAGTCGATTTGTTCCAAGTGCTCCATATGAATCCATATTTACTCAAATAGATAACAAAAATGGCTTGATGATGCCAACGTAAAGATCAACAGTTACCAAAGGTATGTGATTTATTCTATTCCTTTTCCTAGATAGATTCAAAAGACTGTTAAAACGAAATCTAAGTAGCTAATGCTATTGAAAATCAATCACTTCATGCACTACTGAAAAAAGTGCCTACCATAACACTTGTATGGAGGGTGCCATGGCAGGCGTTTGATCAACTACGGCACCTTAATGGTGCCGTGATAACGTTCAATGTATTTAAGCGCTGTGGTATATAGACGTTAAGTCTGTTTTCTTAAATGGAGTCCTTGAAGAGAAAATCTATATAGAGCAACCATCTGGGTATGAGATTAAAGGACAAGAAGATAAGGTTCTAAAGTAGAAGAAGGTCGTTTATAGGTTAAAGCATGCATCGAGAGCATAGAATAGCCACATCAACAAGTACTTCTAAGATAACAACTTCATTAAATGTCTTTATGAGCATGAGTTGTACATCAAAGTAAAAGATGGAGATATCTTGATCGTGTGACTCTATGTCGATGATTTGATTTTCACGGGGAGTAATCTATCCATGTTTAGGGAGTATAAGAAAGCAATGACAAAGGAGATTAAGATGACCGACATCGAACTCTTGTGTCACTATCTTAGCATAGAAGTGAAGTAAGAAGAAGATGAAATTTTCATTTCACAAGAAGGTTACGCCAAGGAGATTATTAAGAAGTTCAAGATGAATGATTGCGAGGCTATTAATACAACAATCAATGTGGAGTCAAACTATCAAAACATAACGAATGAGAAAAGGTGGATCCAATACTCTACAAGAGTTTAGTTAGAAGTTTGTGCTACCTGACTTGCACAAAACCTAACATTCTCTATGCTATGGGCCTGGTCAATCATTACATAGAAACTCTAATAACCACTCACTTAAAGGTTGCCAAGAGAATCCTTCGATATATTAAAGGTATAATAAACTTGGCTTACGATATTCATGATCTAATAACTATAATCTTGTGGGTTATAACGATAGTGATTGGAGTTAAGACTTAGATGATCGAAGAAGTACAAATGGCTTTACATTCTTCTTGAGAGACACTGTTTTCACATGCATATCTAAGAAGTAACCAATTGTCACACTCTCAAGCTGTGAAGCAGAGTATTTTACAGCTACGTTATGTATCAGTCATGTAATTTTGCTAAGAAACTTGTTGAAGAAACTATGTATTCCTTAGAATGAATCTATTAAGATCTATATTAACAATAAATCAGCAATTACTTTGGCAAAAATTCTTTCTTCTATGATAGAAGCAAGCACATCGATATCCGAAATATGTTGCAAGAAAGGACGTGTAATTGAAGTATTTGAAGACTCAAGACTAAGTGGTAGATATCTTCACCAAACCACGCAAGTATGAAGATTTTCTCAAGCTAAGAAATTTACTCAGTATCACAAATCAAGTTTAATGGGGGATGTTAGAAATTAAACTTATTTATGACCCATTGGGCTATAGTTAAGTAATTTAGTTTTTTGGACTTGTATTGTTAGTTGGGCTTGTTTTGTGTGTATGTCTAATAGCCCATAGATTAATATTCAAGTTTCTAGAGTATTCTTGTATTTGCTAGATTGTATAATTAATTAAGATGTTAGAGGTTAGTAGGATGGAGCATTGTTACACTATCTAGAATCCTCATTGGAGTAGTACAAATAGAGTGCACTTCCCCCCATTTTGTATGAAGCCAAAAATAAACAATTCAACTAGCAATATAAGTTCTCCTCTTCCACCAACATTCTCTCTAGTTTCCTCCTTAGCCTTTCTAGCCTTAAAAATCTCCTATTTCCAACATGCTCTACTGTCGAAGCTTTATAAATTAGCTGATACAATCGGTCTTTATATAGTAGAACTTACCCCAAAAGAAAAGGCTACGCAACAAAGGTCAAAGCACCACGACTATGAGACTAAAAGAGATATGTACTGTGGATTTCCTACCTGCACGGGGAGGTTCACCAGCCTATGCTGCATCACAATGAGAAAATTATCTGTGACAGCTGGGGTGTGAAATTTCCTACAGAAAATCTTAGAGAGGAACATAATTACACACCACCAAAGCCTAACAAAATTAAAAAGAAGAAGAAATAGCCAGGTATGTATGCTCACATCAAGCAGCATTATGATTTTTTTTGGCTTGCTATTGTTTCCTAATAACATTTGTTCGCTGATGCAGATTGGGCTTTAGAGAAAGAGCTCCTCTTCAGCAGGAAATGAGAACATGTAACAAATTTTGGTCTCAAAACATTTTTGTGGACATTTTGTTTACAAAAACAGTTTATGTTTTAGTTTATAGGCTATGGCTTGTAAGACCTCTTTAAATAACTATTTTATGTTTTGGTTTATAGGCTCTAGCTTGTAAGACCTCTTTAAATAACCATTTTATCATAATTGAATGGACAAGATTTTTCTATGATGCATTGATTATAGTACATGACTTTAGTACATCTTATATACTCTACCCTAAAAGCCATAGTTTTGTTTTTTATCCAATGGAATTATTCATTATTCATTTAGCTTATGATTGTGTAATTTTATTAACTCTTTCATATTTGTTTATTTCGTAATTGAGTGGATTACCTTAGTGCTAGATCAACACTTCAATGTGCAGTTGTAAATTGCCTATATAGAATGTGTAAGACTAGCCAATTTGTTCCAAGTGCTCCATATGAATCCATATTTACTCAAATAGATACCAAAAATGGCTTGATGATGCCAATGTAAAGATCAAGAGTTATCAAATGTATGTAATTTATTATATTCATTTTCCTATATAGATTCAAAAGACTGTTAAAATGAAATCTAAGTAGCTAATGCACTACTAAAAATAGTGCATACCACAGCGCTTGTACGGAGGGCACCGTGGCAAGCGTTTGATCAACTACGGTGCCTTAACGGTGCCATGATAACATTCAAGCGCTTTGGTACATGCACGACTTTAATGGCGCATGTTAGTCGCCGTTAGTATTAAGAAACACGACACCATTTAGGCACAATGATAGATGTTCATTGGCGACTATGAAGCGCCGAGATTGGGGAGCTTATATAAAACCCCAATATAACCCGATAGTAGCCTTCCCACAAAAGGCCGCATCCCTAATCTTTCTCTCAGCACCTCCCTACGCCCCCAACCTCCTTTAGTCCATTTTTTCCGGTGAAAAGGATAATTTTAAGCTTTAAAACTCAATTTTTTTCACTAAAATTAGCTTACTCATTGTTCTAACTATGACGTTGACCTATTAATTTGTAGAAATATAATATTTTAGGTTATATTTAAGTGTGACTTGATTTAGAACCCTAGATTCTCAAATTAGAATTTTTTGGATATATATTGGCAATCTATAGTCTTGTAAGGTTATTTTGATTGTTTATTTACTAAAAATTATACTTTGCCCTTTATTTTTCTATTTTAGTGTGAATTAATCTAAAATTATATTATTATAATTTGTTGTTTTGTTGATTGTAGATATCAATATATCTAATTTTTAAAATTATTTTAGGTATAGTTTGGAGTTCATTCACTTGCAAAAGTTTGGAATTGAAGGTATGTTCTCCCAATTTCTACTAATTTCATATTTTAGGTAGTTTGATTGTAAATTAACTTGAGTCTTAGTTTGTAATTTTTTTAAAATTGGACATACATTGTTAATGCAGGTTTCAGTTTCCTCTTTTATTAGTCCAAAATCTTATTTTGCATATGTATTTATTTCAAATTTTTGAATTTTCAATTTTAAAGTATTCTGGATTTTATTTATTGAATTGTATTTAAAACTTTTGGGTATATATAGGTTTTGATAGAATTTTGGACTACGTAAATTACTTATACATTAGCAATTTGAGGTACGTAGTCTCAATTTTTTCTTGGCCTACATCATATCACTTTTTTCATTGGTTTTACATATTTATTTGGTGGTGATATAATGATATTATAATTGCGTGTGATTCTTTGAATTTATTATTTGTGTTGATATTATTTTGTCACATGTTTTGTTTGAATGATTAGCTACTTGTTGATATCAAGGAGGCTATATGTCAAAAGTAAATTTAAGTCCTAAATTTGGTATTACTTATAAGTATTAGAATTCTTTAAAAGATGGGAGATTACGTCTAATTATTCCTTAACAGGTAATTGTTCAAATGGAAAATAATAGTGAAGATGATATTTATGAATTCACACTATCACAATGTCAAGGTCAAGGACCACATAAAAAGAAACAAAGGAGGGCAACTCAAATGAAGAAGTTAATTAAAAAGAAAAGTGATGATGAAAAGGAAATTGTCAAGTATAATGAATTGGGACAACCAATTGGGGATGAAGGTAAATATTTGGCCTAGCTTTTGTAGTCTTACGGTTCGTCGCAAGATCCCAATCAACATTGATAATTGGACGCTTGTACCAAAGGATCTAAAAGATGAGCTTTGGCATATAATAGTGGTATGAATATGAATCTTTCTATTTCATACTTATTTGATTATACTTGGTAGTAACATGAATTCTTTTACATTGTAGGAAATATTCTTCTACAATAATTTGGTAAGCTTTTTATTTACAAGTTTGTTAAAATTTCATCATTCATTTGGATTCTAGGACGTTGATAATACAAATAGGCAACAATCAAGTAACAATAAGTCTTCACAACTACAACCACCTCAAACACAAGAAAGAGTGCGTCCTCCAAAAAAGAAAGAAGAATATGTTACACAAATACAATTTAGAACTTGTGGTGCACCAGCTTCAATAAAATTACTATTGAAAAACGTTGTGGGAGCAGATGAAGGTGTTATTGTAAATATCCCCCTTGATGAAGAAGTTTTTGGAGAAACATTTAATTTGCCTGTGTTCAAAGACGACATAATTGAGTTTTGCACCATGCAAATAATTGCGACCATGCCTATATTAGGTAATTTACTTATCTCATATATATAGCACTTGATATATGCATATGTATCTATATTTGAGAACTATATTATACAATACTTGATTCACATTTATTTTGTACTTGTACGCATTTACACCATTTGATGATACAATATAGCCATCAACATAAGTATATATTTATGGATCCAAGTGAAATTGCTACAAAAAGTGGTCCACGTGAGGATCGTATCACAAATTTAGTAAACTAGATGTTATCCATGGAGAAGGATAAATCACTTGCTAATTGCACCTTGGAATCATGGGTAAGATTTTGAACTTAACTAGTTCTCATACCAACCATTGTAGATGTGAAGTTAATTATCGGATTATGAATAAGCTTTTATCATGAATTTGATGATTAGAAAACATTGGATGTTGCTTATCATTTACCTACTCAAAGATTATGCATGGTTTCTAGATCTTCTAAACTTAAGTCTCCGTGAGGAAATTGGTTTAACGATAATCGAATAAGTTTTCTAATGGTTATTTTGTTATAGTTAATTTTTCCTAGTGTCGTTTTATATAGTATTACTAATATTTTACTTTTTATGTTTGTGTCAATTCAAAGTACATTCAATATATATAATGTAGAAAAAGGGAAGCAAAGAAGACGAAATGGTCCAGTTTATAAGCATTTAAAGGTACTAATTAAACTTGGATAAATAATACTTGTTGAGTATAAAATTAATTAAAACCAATTATTTTTTCTAATCCTATGTAGTATCCAAAATAACCGGCAAGTATTGAATATGGATTCTACATATGTAAATTTATGAGAGAAATCATTGAACAAGACAATGTTAGATCATTTTCCACAATGGCATGTAACTTGTATGTTTTCATAATTCTCTTCTAATTTAGAGTTTGATCAATTCCTCTCTAACAAATAAGATATTTGAATTTGTAGTTTAATTGACAAACAATCTACATAAAGGATGATATGAATGGACTTCTTGAGGAATGGGTGGATGAACTAATATAATTTCTCATTTGAGGTTCCTACGTTTTGTTCATTTAAACTATGTAATACTTAATGATCATATAGTAGTTGGTGTATATCATGGATTTGGATTATATTTGTAAAGTTTCAGGGGTATACAAAAATATATTAAAAATACCCCTAGAAATGGTTTACCACGGTACTTATAGAGTACCTGAAAAAAAATACCAATTAGGATACCAAGGCGCTTTAAAAGCGCCTTAGTTAGTCTACCAAGGCACTTCTCAGGCGTTATAGTAGATCTACTATAGCACTTATCAGGCGCCATAGACCAGGACCTACTATGGTGTCCGGATACACGGCGCTTTTGTAGGTGTCATAATAGGCCTTTCAAGGTACTTTTAAAACGCCGTGGTCGGCGTTTTTTTTAGTAGTGATGCTTTTAAGGTTTTGAAGCAGCCTAATAAGAAAACACTTTTTTTAACATGAAATTTTCCCCATCAGATATAGATGAAGAGTACCCTTACTTTTAGCTGATTGAATTACTAAATTCCTAAAGAGAAGAGTGATACCACTTTGTGCATTTTTAGTGATTATAGATTCTACCCTATCATCTTGTCTTTAAACTTTTGTTAAAGTTTGCTATTTATTTACTCTATTCTAATGTTGTGCGATGTCCAAGTCTGTAAATTATCAATAATCTTTTGATATCTTCCTCTATTTCTTTCTTATTATTGTTATTATTATTACCTTATGTCCTCCTTATTAGAATATTACTCTAGGCTTCTAGCGATGATACATTACACTTCTAGTAATTTATTTACTAGCTACAGTTTCAAGTCAATCTGAATTAACTTCGAAACTGCATTGTATATTTTAGTATTCTGCTCAAACTTCATTGTAATCTCTTAGCGTGAGAAATAATATTCCACTGTCATCATTTGTTCTGGTTAATGTTAATAATGGAACTATCATAGTAATTGCTGCTGCACTTTCCTTTTTCCAGTATCTGCACCTGCTGACCTTCATTTAGTTGTAGCATTTATGTTTAAAGATATTGGCCAATGTTAATATGTTACTACTTGTGAAATTACCACTTTTAAAATTTATTTACGAAAAAACCACTATTTAGATATATTTAGAAAAAAATATCACTATTAAAATTTTATTTAGAAAAATATCACTTTTGAAAAGGAAGTGATGTGAGAGAGAAAGTGATAGGAGAGAAATTAAGAACAAAAAAAGTGAGGAGATTGGGTATTGTACAATACTACGTTAAAGTTAAAATTATGTGATACACACATTTTATTCTGTATTAGATAATATTCTCCGTATTGTATTAAATTTTGATGGTATATTAAATAATACAATACAAAAGTATAACCAACAGTTTACCAAATATGACCTAAGTTTCCAGTCCCGTAGTGGAGAAAAAACTGAAAAGCTGGACAATGCGTTGTATCGGGGTCTCAGTCTCAGTATATATAGGTAGGCCTTGTGATGTATTTGTTGGGTGCTTTTCTACTATGGCATAAAAAATTCCTCAGCAATCACTTCATTCCTAGTGTTTTAATTGGTTCCTATGAGAGTCGGCATTTGTACATGTGACCACCACACCGGATTTTTTTTTTTTTTTCTGGTATAGTTCTTTCTCTGAGAAAATCTCCACTACGCCACAAGCGTGGGTCTGGGGATATTTCAAGCTTTAAAAGATCTTTTCTGGGTATGAGAGCATACCCATATATATATATATATATATATAAAAGAACAACAAATACGGCCAGCCCCAAAGTCTGAATGACCCAGAAATCATAGAAGAAAGTATGAAGTTGGGGCTTGGAGGAGATTGGCAAAATGGTCGAGGTGGACAATATTGGTCAAGGCCACTTCGGCAGAGCAACCGAAGAGCGGATTTATTGTGCAAGAGCATGTATAAGCACCATGCACCGTTGGATTCCTGTGCTTTTGTGCCCATTCTGTTTGATTTATGACACAAATTTGGGCCGAAATAACTTTTTGTGTTTTTTCTTTTCTTTTTTTTTTTAAAATGATATTTATAAGAGTGTCAAAGACATCTTAACCATAGATCAAGAGTTTTTTTACCATAAAAAAATTATTTAAAACTTTTTCATAGTAAATCAAAAGGTCATTGACACTCCTAAAAATGTCACTTTTAGAAAAATGCACAAAAATGTTGTTCCGGGGGTGCTTTTTGTGATTTAATTAGAGAGGAATTAATTAAGCATAAAAATACTTAATTAAAGATAAGTAGAATAGTAGTAAAAAATAGAGAAAATGACGTGAAAAATTGTAACGATACAATTCCACGTGTCAGAAAATTATTGGTGTTTTTGACAGCTCAACCTGCAAGTAAACAGGTGTGGGTGGTTTTAATGACCATCACCACGTGTTAGATAGCCAGTGTTTCTGACGCAGGTGATACCAGCCATTTGGTCAGAAACAAACAAAAAGATGGTTAGTTTTTCTGACACAGATGATTCCAGCCATTCGGTCAGAAATATAAATAAATAATACTAAAAAATAAATAAATAAATAATTAGAAAGTTAGATCTTTGACACAGGTGATTCCAGCCATTTTGTCAAAGATAAAAGAAAATAAAAGTGTTGAATTTAACGTGAACGGTTGCAAATAAGGGTCGTATATGCTACAACTCAGCTTGCTAAACAACTCAGAACTACGGGTCTGCGAGTATTTAAAGTGCAGAATTTAAATGTTAGCACAATATATATAGTCAGCACCATGTAAATATTTGGAACAATAGAAAATAACAGGATTAATAGCTCAATATTCACAAAATCTATATAAATAATAATAATAATAATAATAGTAATATGATAATATATATATGGGTATATATGTACTGGTATAGTATAATAAATGATCAATATACGGATATATGCATATATGGATGTATAGATA